>NW_006497389.1:2140630-2202288 GCF_000471905.2 Amborella trichopoda
CTCTCTCTCTCTCTCTCTCTCTCTCTCTCTCTCTCTCTCTCTCTCTCTCTCTCAATGAAAAAAAAAAAAGGTTTCTCAAAAGGGTGCAGTTGGCATACAGATGCAACCGTAGCTGTAGAGGTAAGGTGCACCTTCAAATTTTATGATGGTATAAAATTTTGATGTAAAATATTCTTAGGATTATCTCAAAATATATTTTTATTTCGAATTATAAAATTTAAAATTTGAAAAATGGTCAAAATCAAGTAGATTTATAAACATATGAAAATCTTGAAAATGGACAGTGTAGATAATATTTTGTAAAATGCACTATTTTTTAGACTTAAAATCTTTTTATTTTTCATGGTCATACATCTTGATGTCAAGATGATCAATCAAATGGCTTTTCAATAGTAAAACTATATTTTCCGATGGATGTTTGAGGTACATCCGTAGCTGTAGAGGTAAGGTTGCACCCTTATATAAACTTTTTCCTTCTCAAACTGCCACGGTCACTGGGTATTCTCAAAATGAGCTTCTAAATCAAACCGTAATATATAAGGAAGGCATTGAAACTCGAGATAGCTACCATTCCCTAGCATCTTGTCGAATGGGTCCTCCAAAAAACCATGCAAACAATAAGTAATCATGTTGGGTCTTTATATGCAAGTATGCACATGTAGATTCCGGTGTGTGTGCATGCCCATGCATATGGAAGGTATGTTTCTTTGTTATATAAAGCCAAGCTCTTAGACCATCCGAAATACGGAGCATGAATCATATTTCAAGGACCAAATAAGTTAGTAGGGAATATAAACATAATCATATTGCCGCAATATTAGCTTTGGAAAAATAAAGAAAATAAACTAATTTTTATGAATAAAGTTCATGTACATCATCAGATAATTCAAAAGATATATTCGTTAAGCCATTGTTCCACAATAATGGACTTACTCATAAAGTTTGAAAACAACTAGCGCCTTTTGAGATAAGCATTCAACTTTTATGAAGGACACATTAGTAAAGAAGGGGTATTCAGATATCAACCATCAAAAACTCAAACAAGCTATCTCCTTACCCCAATAACTAGAAAGAGTTTGTGACATAGGTCTAGTGAAAACTTATGCCCTAAAAATCAAGAAAGAGTTGGTTGTTCATTTAATTATTGAGATGATTAAACTTCCAAGAACTATGGAAACTTTGAAACATGTGCATACAAAGGATCCAAAAGAAAGCGAGTAATTTAACCCTATAATTTGATATATTTATATCAGTTATGGTACATATCTTCAACGAATAAACCAAATATTATGGAAATGCACCTGTTGGAACCTTAAAACACGAGTTAAACCAGTAAGGGCACCATTGAATTCATTTCAATGCAAAACCCCAACAGTTGGGCACCATTGAGTTCATTCTGATGCAAAACACCAACATCTGCCATGCGCTTTACGAGGCCAATATGAATCGATGAAATTCTCATACTAGTAAAAACATATTCTCACACTAGTAATGAAATATTTTCATACTAATAATAGAATATTATACAAAGTATCACTGATAGGAAGAAGTTGACACTTTTCTTTCTAAAACAGTGATGCAAAACTCACTATCAATATACGAACCGTTACACTCAACTATGTTTCATGGATTTTTTTTGTTTGGGTGTCAAACTCATGTCAAACACGTATTGACCCACTACATATTCAGATTCTTCTAGCTATGACTTGTTCATTAAATATTATTACATCATTTTAGGGACTTGCTCTTCTTTTTTTATTTGAGTATAGGTATGCGAACTTTGAAAATATCCATGAAATTTTAAAATAAATTATGGACTCAACCAATTAAGTTTTGTTGATTATTTCGAGCTACTTATCATTAGATAAGATAGTAAACATTGTCAAAATTTGTTCTCTTCATACTATCATCTTCCTCATGGCATGACAAATCCGACACTCTACACCCGTGTCGGATGCTGACATGCATACCCATAGTCATAAAACATAGCTCTAAAACAAAGCATCCAAATCAAGTTCTAAATCAAAAGCATGAAGTAAATATTTATTTTAGGAATCTGAAAATGTGAAGCTACAAGGCTAAAAATAAAGCTACCCCTATATGACTGAATTCTTTGTTCAAACATAAGACAGTGCCTAGGGCAGTTCATCAGCTAGAGTACAATTTCTTATTTTTCAACCCAAACAAAATAGATGATGAAGATCAAGATCAGAATATGAAACTAAGAAAATTTAACCTAAGGAGCAATTTTGCAAAGGCAAAATTTTAAATCCTTAGAGACAACCGGGAAAATAGCCAACAAAATGCAATCCTAGCAGGCAAATCATATTGTGATAATCTGAAGCACCATCATGTACATAACATATTCCTTGTTTTTCAACTACACAAAATACATGATGAAGATGAAGATCAGAATAAGAAACCAAGAAAGTTTAAAATAAGGAGCAATTTTAGGATGCCAAACCTTCTGCAGATTTACATGATAGTGTTTTGATATCTAAACTCTTTCTACTTAAGCTTCACATCAATCAATAACCCATAATTTATATAGACACCCAGTAGAATATATTATCATATTATCCTATTTCATATAATGTGTGAAATACATATCCCAAGCACATAATCAATTTAAGTAGACCAAAAGCATACAATCCCATCTCCATTATAAAGTAATATACATCAGTTTTGTATAGTATCAATCTAATGCTCAGATGCCACAATCATACATTTGATATATACACCTTTTTTCTAAGCAAAGAGATAACCATCTCACCTAGTGCTATTTCTGGACCATTTCTAAGGTGTGATGAGGTGGTTCCCGCTTAGGGTATATCAAATGTTTGGAGTGCCATCTCATAGTAGTATGATACGTATTATGTTACTTCATGAGGTGACTAGGATTTCACCACGTGAAAATGATAACCATGTAACAACGCCAATTATTCTTTAGAAACTCAGAGCAGCTCAAAAACAAGGGAGAGCCAATATATTATCTAAGCCAATGGGCATATATATACAAGATATCGGTGTGACAAAGGCTATAGTTTATCCTGGTAAGGTGAAGAATATGGATGATGACATGGCAAGAGAATCCCTAGATCTATCATAGGATCAGTGACTACTACTAAGGCAGGAAACTGATGGTTATATTGCTTCATGGGGGGCTATGCGATGTTGGGAATGATGAGATATAGGTTTGCGGGTCTTCATGTAGGGGCTAGACAAACATTCAAGACATAAGGATGATGCAGAGACATCTGATAAAGGAATGCTAGACACAGTAGCCCTTGTTATCAGAGATGACCTTTTGGACTAGTATTCCTCGCAGCATGTAGGTGGATCTATTAAGTTTTAGAAAAAATTACATACATATCAGTTGTACTTTACATTATTACGGTTACACCAAATAGTTTCTGTTGTTACACGACTGTCCGTTTTTTACCTTTCATAATACTATTTTTAAAATATTGATTTTCAACAGTGTACGTTACAACATTTCTTGGATTTGAAGCAATTTCACATAGTGAAGGTATGTGGGTCGATTTTTTATATTTAGATTGCCACCTGTTTTTTTGTTAGGGTTGATACTCAAGCATACTAGTTATTTCTTGTGATTTGGGTATAGATTAATTTAATTTGTGGCTCCATTGTGATTGAACTTGATATTTAAAATTTTGAGGTTTCGAGAACTTGAAAGTTTGTGGTCTCTGTAGAACTGTAAATTACTTAAATTTGGGGGTTTATAGTCTTAGATAGTCTTACGCCCAAATTTGTATTAGATTTAGTGATATTTTAGTAAATTGTTGATTTTTGTAGTAGATAGATTGAGTAGCTTAAAAATTAAAATTTGTATGTGATTTATGATTCAAGTATATATTTACTTTGAATATTTTGCAAAGTATTTAGTGAGTAAAATTATTTGAATTGTAATTTGTGATTTATGATTCAAGTAACAATGACTACATTTTACAAAATAATTCGTATCAAGATTTATGATTGAAGTAGACATTTACTTCAAACATATAATTGTGAAATGTAATTTATCTATAATCTTTTTTGTTAACTCAAGAAAAAATTGTGTATTGATCCTAAGGATGTTAATCATACATAGAAAGACATTTCTAAGTATGAATCAATGAAACATTTCATAAAATAGCACCATTTACAGATTAATCGAGTACTTCTTCTTTTGGATGCTTGTCAAATAGGTTATGTGATTCTAATCTTTTATCACTATAATTTGTCTCATTAGGATTGATATTCATATCTATACTTAGGAAATTCGTTTTCATGTCTCTTGTGATCCTGATCCTGATCCTTTCTAGTTGATCTCTGATTGTGGTTGTCTTATCAGACAAATCCTATATATTTCGTGACTAGATTTATGATTGAAGCATATATTTAGTTTGAACATTTGAACATTGTATGTGATATATGTGACTTATATTTTGGATAGAATAATTCGTGACTAGATTTATTTGAGAGCTCATTCGATTTGTGACTTAGCATTATTTCATTGATTCTTTATGCAAACGCATTATGAGGTATTGCTGTCTCGAATTAATTCTATTGATTCTTTATGCAAATGTATTAGGGTATGGTCTATAACACCAGTTTATGGTCTAAAAGTTATAAATTTTTTCGTTTAATAATAGCATGTCATTATTGTTTGTTCATTTGTTATCCAGTAAATATCTGTATATGTAACCTTATGATTAACATGGTGACCATATGAGATTTCAGTGAATATGAATCATTTACATCCCGATGGAGGATGCCCAGGAGGTCCTCAAGACACTAGTTTGCTGTAACTTCATCCTGAACATGCATCATATGGGAAGGACAAGTATATGTATATATTCATTTGCCCTTTCTATGAATTTGTTATTTTACAATAAATTGTATTCAAGTTCAAACATTTTATGAGTAGTACATGTATATGTATTGGGACTAATATGTTGTGTACTTGTTGTATTTCAGGAGAAAGAAGAAATTAGAATTAATGAGAAGAGTTATCAATTAAATGAATGGAGATTAACAGAAGAGAAAGTTCAATTAGTAAATGTGTTTGGGTTGGGTCCCTTGTCTATCATTCGGTCAGGCCGAATTGATCATCCTTTGGTCTCAACTAATGTAGAGAGGTGGCGTTCTGAGACCGGCACATTTCATTTCAACATTCATATTGGTGAGATCGCACCAACGCTATTTAATGTATACAAGAAATTAGGACTGGCTGTGGATGGCGACCCAGTTACATGTTGTCCTATGAGTGACCTGCGACAGTATATAGAAGACAATTTGGGTATAGTCCCTGATGTCAACCTGATAAACTTGAGGCATACATGGTAGAAGGCGAATTTTAGGGAATTTCCACCTGATGCAACCCATGTTCAAGTTTATAGATATACTGGAGCATATCTGCTCTTCCTCATCAGTGTTACCATATTCGCTGATGCATCAGTTTCAAAAGTGCCAACAAGGTACTTGCAGTTTTTTTAAGATGTTGAGGGAGCCAGCATATATGCTTGGGATGCTACAACCCTTGCATTCCTCTATCACTCACTTGGAATAGCTTGTACTTTCAAGCGAAGACATTTTAGTGGTTCAACCAGTCTCATGCAAGTAACCTTTTTTTTGGTATGTGACATAAGAGTAATAGTTTGGACTGCTTTCCTAACATATTTAATACTTATCATATCTTAATTTATTGCAGTGCTGGTCGTATGAACATAATATGCATATGAGGCCCATATCACATAATATCTCTCCAAATATGCTTAGGGCCAAAAGATGGGAGGCACCGAAGAAATATCATAGCAATCCATATAACCTAATGCCTCCCATCAGACAAGAATTTGATAACCTCCAACCTAATGAGGTTAATGTATAATTTGATATTGATTATTTTCAAATGTATTTAACTATTTGTAATTACTTTTATTGACCGATTGCATATCATACAACAAGTAATCTGGAATCCCTATTTCAAGCTTGATGAGGTCATTTCAGATGATAGGCAACAGGCATATCAAACTGCAATGTGCATTACAATGCTGATATTTGACGCTATTGTCGAGCCGTACATGCCAGATCGAGTACGCGGACAATTTGGAGCTAAACAGGGCATTCCTAGGAATCCCTTGGTTGTTAGTAAGAGGGCTAGCAGACAAGGTGGACAACGAGATTGGTGAACTGTGAATGCAGATAAAATCGCTCACTGGTTGTCTCGTCATGACCACATGATGCCTAAAATTGTAGAAGATACTGACAATGGGTTGCCCTCAGAGGAGTACAAGGCCTGGTGTCCCATCCTCTAATACATAATGTCACTAACCCACCCAAAGACATATTGCAACCTGATATCCAGGAAGAAGAAGATGGGGTTTCTGCTCATGAACCACAGTATATAATGAGACCTCGAGGATATGAGGACGAGTTGGTATGTTTATATTGACCTACAAATTCTTATAGTATTTTACTTACCTATTAGTTTTATGAAATTGTTTAAATAAATTAATTATGTAATCTTGTTTGTGCAGGTTAGTGAAGTTCAAGCATCTACAGTCATGTTAGCAGAGGCACTTACAGTTAAACAGAAGTGGTATCCTGAAATTTATAATCACATTAACAATGTGTTTGTAACGTTGTCTAAGTTTATGCTTGTGGATATGGGTGACGTAGAAGCTAGGATGGAAGTTTTGCAACGTCAACATAATGTGAAGGTATACCTGACGGGGCCGGACATGATGGAGTGGGTGAAAGTAGTCGGGTTGTAGAAGACCTAGCTTCATCCACACAACCTGCAGTTAAAGAACCCAGAAGATAACACACGAAAGAAATAGTATCAGCCTAAGAGAAGGCGACCAGTGTAATGGGGTCTTGACCCGTGTACTGTATTGGAACACTTGGTCATTTTGACCATTGAAATGTATTAGTCATTTTGACCTACCCAATTTGTTGAATGAATTTTGTATTGGTCATTTCTAATTTCGCTCAAGTATTTCTTTCTACTTTCGTTTAAGCCTTTACAGATTAATGGAGTTTGTGGCTTGTTGGGTATTAAAATTGTTTAATAATTTGAGTTTCTCAATGTGCACATGTGGCATGAACATGAACTGAACTAGAGAAAGTTGAACATAAGACAGAAATCATATGAACTAGGGAAACTGAACTAGGTAAAGTCGAACATGTGATAGTAACTGAACAAGCGACGTGTGTCAGAAATCACTTTCAGATGTTCAAAATATCACTATAAAAAATCCATGAACTTCCTGTTAATATCACTGTAAAAATCCATGAATTTCTTGTATTGCAGTCAAATTTTCGAATGTTCGACATTTCCGAATATGTAACATCCGAAAATGAATTCAGATGTTGAACATCCGAAGATATCACTTTCACAATCCAGTAAGTTCCTGGATTGTGACAGTGATGTTTTCGGATGTTGAACATCTTAAAAGTTCATATTTTTGGATGTTGAACTCTGAAATGTGACTGTCAAAATCCAGTAACTTCCTGGATTGTGACAGTGATATTTTTGGATGCTGACATTTTCGGGTGTTTAACATCCAAAAATATCACTGTCACAATCCAGGAAAAATCCAGGAACTTGTTGGATTGTGACAGTGATATTTTCGGATGTTTAATATCCGAAAATGTCATATTTTCGGATGTTTAACATCTGAAAATTTGACTGCTAAAATCCAGATTGGTTCATCTAGACATCCAAAAATTGTTTAGACATCAAATTGTTCATCTAGACATCAAGATGCATGGACATGAGAAAAAAAATAAACTTCAAGGTTTGGAAATGAGAAAAAAATGGACATCAAGATCCATGGACATGAGAAAAAAATGGACTTCAAGGTTTGAACATGAGAAAAAAATGGACTTCAAGGTTTGAAAATTGTTTAGACATCAAGATGCATGGACATGAGAAAAACAAAATGGACTTCAAAGTTTGGACATCAAGAATAATGCATGTTTTAGGCCTTTAATTTTATAAGTGAAGATGAAAATTTATTTTAAGGCTATCACAAAGATTTCCAATATTGAAATCATCTTTCTCAATACAAAGATTGACAAACTCATAATAGTTTCAGAAGGGGCTGCAAATTCTCCATTAGAAGATTTATGACAACAAAGAATTCCAATTGCACTAACACAATTTGGACAACAAAAACAGAATATTCACTCTATTCATTAATTCATGAAATTCATAATTCGATACAAAAATACAATATTAACATCAAGTAATTCACTTTATCGGTTCTCTGCATGTCCTCCTATTATGACCCTCTGTGTCGCATCATTTGCACTTCAAAGGCCTGGTTATCGGATGTTCCATCTCGGATATTCTTCGTTGGTTTTTTGGCCTACCGGGAAGGTTTGTAGTCCTTGGTAGCAACACTGTTCGGTTGTAAATACCTGTCAACTCAATATCATTCAGGACAGGCGTAAAGGGAGTTTCAAATGCCCTTTTAAAGTATTCCGCTGTAAAAAACTTAAGGCAGTACACAGTGGGATCCAAATGCATATGGTTAATGGCCGCAATGGCATGGGTACACAGAATGCCATTGAGTTGCCATTTTCTACAACTGCATATCCAATACGTTAAATCGACAACGTACTTCTTCCCAAGATAATGGATCTCAAACTGCGTATCCATGGTGGATATAACTGTCTGCAAAAATCGAGCCTTCATCTTTCACTTGTCAAGTAATTCTTGGGCCTTTGGTACTAACATGCCGCTCCAAGTATTACCTAATTCCCTCTTCTCTTCAAACCTGGTCATCAACTGTACCCTTATTTCTTCACACATTGTAATGATCCGCTTCTCTTGAGCCGATAAAATCCAAGCATTAAAAGACTCGGCCATATCTAGACTCTGAAAAATAGGCATCTGCCCAAAATTTGGGAGGAATATTCTTAATCAAATCATATGCTTCTAGGTCAGTACACTGTATATCAAACATTATTTTTTCTAACCCACTAATGGTCACTTTATGAGCAGCCTTCCAAAACAGCATCAGCAATACTTCAGTATTTGCTGACCTCTTCATAAATCCCTTAAAGTTCTCTCACATATGTCACATGCAAAATGATGAAAATATGTGGGAAAGCATTTTTCTATTGCTTTTGGCGGGCTTTTTTGTCAATTTGATATAATGGTTAAGGCAGACAAATTATGGCACGTATACAATAGCTCACTCAATATACTTAAGAACCAATACCAACTCTAGTAATTCTCCTTCTCAACCACTACAAATGCGAATGGGAAGAGCCCATTATTTGTATTAGCATGATGACATACAATAAAATGCCTCGATACTTTCCTTTTAGGAATGTTCCATCAATACCAGTTAGTGGCCTGCATCTATTACATAGTGCATTGACGATAAGTAATAAATAGTCGTTTCAACCTGTCTTCATTTGTGTGGAATTTCGGTTCTCGAGTTGGTTCTTCTGATCTTCTTAATATACCGGGGGAGGTCATGGTATTGTTGTCCATGTGATCCATCTATCAACTGTCTAGTAACCTCTTTTCCTTACCAAGCTTGCATGTCGGAAAACCTGACCCCGTGATCACATTGAACATCGTTTACATGTCTTTTGCTTTAATTTTTGGTTGGTCAAGAAGGAGGTCTTTAATCTCTTTTGTCACCCAATCACCACGAGCTAGTGGCTGATGGACCCCTCCCCATTGGATCACTACATGTGTGCTCCTTAACTATAGACTTCACTTTAAAGTATGCGGTACTGTCAACTCATAAGCACCGCACTTGCCATGTGCATCCCTTTACCTTGTAACTTGCCCACATCCATACTACTTCACTTTTGTCAAACTTTAATACAAAATTTTTGTGGAGAGCAAAATCAACTAGATGATGCCGGTATTCATTAATATTTTTAAAAAATTATCCAACTTTTAATTGAACCTCGTTACCAACTCCTCTACATGGACTCTCTAGTGGTTCAATATCCTCCATATCACGCTCTAGTACGAGCTCAGGGTTGGGCGCCACTTCAATGTTTTGATCTTGCTCAGGTAAAGCGTTACGTCGATTATTGACGAAAGATAGAATGTAAAGATAGAATGTAAGATGAAGCAACAATTTATGCACATATAAGATTAAAATAAAGCAATTTACAAATGAAAAAATAAATTGTAGATATATTTATTCCTTGAAGATGGGCCCTCAACAACAAATTCTTGTTGTGGCTTGGCAATATATACTACAATTCTCAAAGATTCCCCTCCCAACATAAAAGATACATCAATATCATCACTAACATCAATCAAATCTAGCCCACTAGATATACTTGTGTTGTGGTACATAATAGCTAATTTGTTTGGATCACACTTGGTTAAATTAGCAAAATGACTTTTTAGTTCATCCAAGGTACTATTCCCATTATACTTGGTGACCTTCAATTTTTCTCATTTATAAATAACACGTCCATCAACTGCATTCATCCCAAATCACACCCCCTCCCCCCATATCAGAATACCAGTTGCACTCACTCAGTCGCCATCGTCAATACTACTGTATTAAATGAATAGCAAAATTTGTGTCACAAAAAATTATTACAAAAAAATTATCAAAAATTGAGATATTTCTAACTACTTTAGGGTTCATAAAATCTGAGTATTACATAATAGATTGAAATAGTATAGTACAAAAAATGTGAGCAATAAACATTAAACAAAAGAAAACAACAAATACTCATATAAACACAAAATAAACAAAAAAATTTAATACAAACAAACAAGTTTAATAATTATTTAGCAAAAAAAAAGAATACAATGTATCAACACGATACAAACAACAAATAATTATATAAAACAAATAACTTCATCAATATTAAAAAAATTCATTTCATTAATAAAAAATACACAACAAATATTATTGAAAAAATAAAATATCCTAAAAAATAACAGATAATAAACTTCAATTAATCAACTGTAACAAGAAAGAGTAAGAACGGTACCAATCAATTCTAAATAGTGAGTCAATCTCTCTAACTTTGTGGGTTACTGTATTAAGGGACACTAAATGGGGAATGATGCTTCAATGATCAGTTTTTCCCAACTTTATAAAAATAAAAATAAATAAATTTCCGCATGTTGGCGTGAGATGTTTGTGCGAAAAATTTCGGATGTTGAACATCCGAAAATCTCAGAAATTTGAATGTTGAACATCCAAAATTGTTGGAGCTGCGGCTATTTTCAGATGTTAAACATCCAAAAATTGCAAAAATTCGGATGTTGAACATCTGAAAAGGGCAAAGTTGTCTTTTAAAAAAAATGTGTTATGGAAGATAAAAAACGGACAGATGAGTAATGACGGAAATTATTTGGTGTAACCGTAATCACGTAAAGTATAATGGATATGTATGTAATTTTCCCTAAGTTTTATGTTGTGGTATCTCAACTTCAATAGAAGAACCATAAAGGGATAGTATTGGTGGTTTGCAGACAAGGGCCTCAAAAGAAGTGGCTATGCAGAATTCAAGGGAGTAAACTATAAACACTTTCTTTTTTTGTTTTATTAACGTATCTGAATTCCACTTATGAGTGTCACAAAGACCATTGTAAACAAGAAATAAAACCCCAAATACAACCTAAGATCTTGCATTTTACTGCCAAAAAAGAATAAGACAAAATCCAATATTGAAAAACAAGCTTTGACTATCAATTTTAATACAAATAATATTCCTGTAGAATTTAAATAAACAAGCTAAGAATGACTGAAAATTAAACCAAATAGTCAGAGAGACTTACTTCCATTTACCTAGTGTCATCCCTTAATACATCCCATATACCCCATTTCCTATACCCCATTTCCTAACCGATATACCCCATTTCCTAACCGATAGCACACTCTGATTCTATTGATCCTACTAAATTTTTTGAGTCGGGAAGCTTCCTCAGGCAGTACCTCACAAATCTAAGGTTTTTTTATAAACTCCTTTTGAACCTTTGGAGCATGCCACAGTGTGGCACGTCCCCTAACCCAAACAAGGGCTAGGCGTACCCCCTCTCTCTCTATCTATAGGGTGGTGTGTATCACCCCTAGATCCTTATGGCGGGGTCATGTCCCACCTAGAGAGAGAAGAGAGAGCTAGAGAGTGGAGAGAATGGGGCATGTAGGGGAGAGAAGGTAAAGAGAGAGAGAGAGAGAGAGAGAGAGAGAGAGAGAGAGAGAGAGAGGCTAGGAATTGTGGTGAAGCGAATGAGGGGGGTCCCCTCCTTATGTAGGTCTCAAGGCCCTAGGTATGCTTGTCCAAATTTTTAGAAAATCTGTGAGGTGAGAGAGGATTAAATCTAAGTCATCCATCCCGTGAATCAACTGTCATAATTTAGGGAGAAATCTAGGAAACTTATCCCCTGAATATTTGACCCATATCTAGTCAAACTAGGATAAGGCTAATAAAAACTAATCGTCTAGAACTCTCCTATCTCTCACAAGATTGGAGGATTCAAATGATAAAAGATTTAGTCAAACACAAAATATTCTTATCTCCTGCAAAATTAGGACAATCTTTTTCAAAAGATCGCCTAATCAATCAAAAACGCCTTTTATTTTTAAAACAAAATAAAAGAAGAGAGGAGGGGAGAGTGCCGCCTCCATGTGTGAGGTGTGGACCCCATGGGCTCCACGCCCCACACATGTGAGTGTGGTGCATTTGGGGCTAGATCCAAGGGCCTCATAAGTGCGCCTAAAAGCCTCCCCATTAAAAGGAAATTACTAAAATGCCATTTCAAGAGAATTTAATGCCCTGAAAAAAAATTTAAATTCACAAAAACATCTCTTGCATTGAAAATAATATATCTAGAAGTGAAATGGTACCGTTGGGTGTTAGGGCACTCCATCCTATCCAATAACTATGATCCTCGAGTATCTTCTCAAACCAATCCTACAAGACCCATCTCTTAAAATGCCCTGGAAAAATTTTCAAGCTCACCAAAACATCTCTGACACTGAAAACAATATATCTAGAAGTACAATGGTACCAATGGGTGTCAGGGCACTCCACCCTACCTAGTAACAGTGATCCTCGAGTATCTTCTCCAACCAACCCTCAAGATGCATGACCCACAGCCTCATGCAGAGGCTCATGATTGGCTCGTTAAAACTAGCCAATTAATAGTAGAACAAAGGTCCCAAAATGTGGATTACAGGTTTCTCCCCCTTAAAACAAGATATGCACGCATATCTCTCTTTTGCAAGGGGGACTCTCTTTATATATATGTACATGAATCCATTTCTAGAGTTGCTTCCCTATAATGCAGTTGTTATATAAACATGTCATGTGAAAGCTTGTTGAGGATTTAGCTCCCATTCTCACAGGTCTACATTTACACATAAGAGACCACGAAGCTATCCTGGCCCATAAACCATCTCTTAGCATCTCTCTAACCTCAACAATACATGACTGTCATAAAATCTCCTTCGGCAGTGCTATATGACCAGGGGTAAGGATTTTGGACATGACTTGGGCCATAGACTTCCTAACCCTATTTAAGGTGTATAATCCACTAAAATTCTTATTTACATACTCTCACAGCCTTTAAAGGCCACAAAAACAGAGCAAGCCTAACTAAGGGTGGAACTAGATTTACCTGTAAACCCTTGTACATGTAAACATTTGATGTTTCCATTTCAGATATTTTTTAAGTATTAAAAAGGAATTTCAAGGGGGATTCTTAGACCACTGAGATAATCCTTTGGGATGAGGTGTCGACAAGTGCCTCCATCAAGGGTAGGGTTCAAGGATTGGCCGATAGAAATGAGAAGTCCTCAAGGAGGTCCATTTTACAAACTACTATAGTAGGGGTAGATATGGATCCATAGGTTTCAAAAAGATGGATTCATATCCAAAAGGAAAAAGCATGGGCAAGAGTTGGTTTATTCATTTAAATCAAATATAATGAGATGGTGTACTTGTGCACAACATTAGAAAAGAAAGAGAAAAAGGAAATACAAGGAGATAGGTTCATTTTTTGTCTTATTTTCATGCATCAGTGGCAACATTCAGGCTAGTCTTCAAGCTTGATTTGATGGTTGTTTTGAGGGAAATTTAAGTTCAGCAGGAATTGGTGGTGGGTTGTGAAAGGTTTCTTTTTGTCTGCACTTATATAACATCCCAGGTCCATTGGAAGTCTCTTATTCAATCATGGAAGAAGCAAAAGAAGGACTTTAATATTGCAATTGACCATCCTTGTTTCCCCTTCATGGAGAAGGTGATTCTTTCAATGTTATTCAATGTAGTAGAAATATTGGACTGGCCTGTAGAGAGTTAGACATTGTGGAGGATGTAGATGTCGACAGTGGAAAGAGTGGGATGCTCATATCTAGTTCTTTGCAGTCTTTTGTCCACTAGAGATGTCATCTTGACATCTCTCAGCCCCAACATTTTTTATGCAGTTGTATCACTTTGTTTTATATAGCAAAATGACAATTTTTCATAAATAATAATAACAATAACAATAACAATAACAATCAAATAATAATAATAATAAAATACTATCCTGATTTCATTATGCAACAACAAATTGCACCATATATCAAGAGTCAATCAACAACATTCATCTAGCTAGATTATCATGCCTAAGGCTGATAAGTACCGTATGCAACTACTAGTTTCTAAAGATCACTTCAGTGTTCAGAAAAACAAAAAGAGAAATTCAATAGAGAGTTCAGTCAGCCCGTGGTTACTGAATGACAGAAGATCTAGTTGAGAGTCACATAGTTTGGATAGAAAATCTATCTAAGCCACTTCCTAGAACTTCTTCTTCTGAGAACTTCACTAGATACTTGGAACCAAACATATCTTAATAAGACTCCAGCTCCCAATATCACATCCTATACTTAAAACATTCCATAAGAGTACACAGTGGGCTTTTGCCACATAAGCACCAAGAGAGCCACCTCTCACAAGAATATTTATTTGTGAGGACCCTCAATGCATACTAGAACATTGTGATACAAATTTCATCATTTTTTGTAACAAATAAAGCACACCCAAGGGGCTCAACCTTTTTACCAGAGGAAACGACAATTTATTACGAATCTCTCTCTCTCTCTCTAGCTTGGTTCATCAAGGAAACTACAGAAAAGGATATTTGAACCGCAAGGTATCCCAGCAGCAAATTAAACCAAAACACAAGCCTAACATTCCCATTCTTTCCACTGCAAGTTACATTCGCAACTCATTCAATATTTGAAGTAAGATGCACCCAAAGAAATTCAAAATAGCAGCAGGAGCATATATCAGCACAATCTCCAGAACCTGAATTCCAAACTAGCAAACATTCAGCAAACATTCTCCAATCAGAAACTCAAGATAAACTCCATTAAAAGCGACCAAGATAGGAATATTTAGCTTGTTCAAACTCAAGATAAACTCCATTAAAAGCGACCAAGATAGGAATATTTAGCTTGTTCAAACTCAAGATAAACTCCATTAAAGAGCACTATAATCAATTTAAGTTAGTCCGAAGGCAGATGTTGAGAGTAGTCTCGGATTGAAATCTGGGTATGGGGCATAACATAACGAGAACCTGAAATAAAAGCTCCAGCACATGAACCCCATTTGGAATTTAGCTCCTAAAGTAAAAATACCATATATTTTTCTTTGATGGAGCTGTAATTACTGCCCTAAGTTACACTAGTTCCCTGCTTCTCCATTAAAATCTAAATGCTTACTGCACTGTTAGCAAGATCACTTTGTCCATTCAAATTGCTTAGGAAAGCTTTTAACTGTCACTATCTTCTCAAAGTTTGCTCCTTAAGCATCCTTTCATGTTAAAACGAACAAACATAGAGAAAATCTGGACCGAATTAGTCATTTGCAGTACCACATAGGATTTACAATGCCATGTCCAATCTCAGAGTAGTAAGCCTTCAGTTCTAGCCAAGATGGATGCTTTACTTTGTTCTTTTTTACTGATAATAATGCTTATTATTTATAAGGATAATCCTCCAAAGGTAAATACTGCTTGTTCATCCCCACCATCAATTCTTTTGTTGCCATTCGACAACAAAATAAGAGAGAGAGATTGATGGGGAGAGAGAGACGTAGGTGCAGGGGGGCTGCTAACTATGGGTTTCAACATGGCCTTTGAGGCCATTTCTTGGGTGTGAGAGAGAGAGAGAGAGGTTTATGCGGACGGAGATGCCTAACAACTTGCATGATAGTTTTGTTCCTATTTTTTTCTGTCGAAAAATAAATTAATAGGTGACATTACTTGAGATTTGTACTAAGACTAACGGTGACTCTATGGGTCACACCACGTCTTTTTGTTTTTTGAGCGTTAGCAATTATTTCATTGAGAAAATGAGAAATTATAAAGAAAGTAAAAAAAGAATAAAGAAAGAAAGAAACAGAGAAGAGAAAGAGAAGAGACAAAGGGAAACGATAAAAAAGTGGGAGAAAGAGGCTAAGACGACCCTAATTTTGCAAGAACATCAACAACGTCATTTCTTTATTTGTTGATATGACTGACTTGAATCTCCTTGGCTAAAATAGCCAAAGAAATCTCATCCAAAATGGAGGTTCATTGCTAAAAAATAAAAGAAGGGTGGGTACACCACTTGATAACATTAGCCGAATCACTCTCAACAATGATGTGATCATGATCATCCTGTAGACGAGAGACACCTTCTTTGACCGCCCTTAATTCAGCCTCATTGATATCACAAAAAAGGTAAGCTCCTAAAAAAAGAGAAGATAATATTCCCCTCACGGTCTCTAAGAATCCCACCATAACCAACCTTTTGAGTTTCATGCCTTACACTTCCATTAAAGTTTAGCTTAGACGCGCTCATCGGTAGAAGGAGCCAATCTAAAGGCTTAACATACTATGCGGATGGTGAAAGAGGAGGTCTACAAAGTTGGTGAAAAAAAGATTATTTGGGGTTACTCCTGAGGCAAAGAGACGCATGGGCCCAATGAATTATGACTTTAATCATGCTCCTAGAGATGTCGGCCGTATCATGAGTAACACCTTCAAAAATCCTCAAATTTCTCTCTTTTCACAAAGACCAAAGCACTACAGCACAAAGAAGTCGCCAGCAGTGGATACCTTTTTTGGAGAAATGAGGTTTGAGCACAAAAGCCAAAAAAAAAACCTTGAATATTTCATGGCATAATCCACTACCATTTAGAGATAATAGATGCCCAATTCCAAAAAAAAGTAACAACGGTACAATAAAGGAATAAGTCGTACAATAAAGGAATAAGTGGTGACAATCATCAGCTGTTTGTTTACAAAGAAAACAAACATTAATCAAAATTTTTCCTCTTTTTCTCAGCTAATCCCCCGTCACTACCCTGGCATGCTGCAGCAGCTATAAGAAAGCTTTGACATATGTAGGAGCCTTAATCATCAAAACCTTGGCTTTTTTATTGCTTAAATAAAAAATATTGTCGTTGCTAACCTCTTGATACAAAGATTTTAGCGAAAATTTACAATAAGTTAACCTAAGCAAATAACAAATATTTGTGAAGATGGATTATTCACGTACCTCTTCCTTGTAGATGCACCATCACCATCAAGTTTTGCTAGTTGAAATTCCATTCTTCTAAAAACGATAGAGGAATGCTCATAGGATAGTACTATTTTGCAAAAATTTAGCATGGACAATTTTGCCAAGTTTTCGGATGCTGAATGACCAAAATCATAATTTTAGATTTTTAATGTACGAAATATTTGAAAAAATTTAATGAGTAACGATCCTATAGGACCCTCCCACACCCATGTGTGTAGGACCTCAAAGGATCACCATTAAATTTGACACGGATATCTAGAAAAGTCAAGTCTCACACCCATGTGATAACTTTTCTAGAGATCCGTGCCAACTTTAATGGTGATCCTTTGGGGTCCTATAGGATCATTACTCAAATTTAATATACAAAGCCCTATACTTGTTTTAGAAGCCTTTTTTATTTTTATAATAAAATCCTATGCATGTTCTTTTACCGTTAGATAGATTTAGTTTTGGGTTTTTTATCCCTCAATCTACATCGTTTTCTCTCTTTGAAGTTAAGAAAATAAATCTAAAGAAACCAAAAGGGTAGGGGCCCAAATCCTCACTGACTTACCATTTTTTAGAGAATGGCCTAGGGCTTGACGATAGTATTGACAAGCCCCATGATGAGGTATTTGACTCGATTCTCACTAAAGGGTAGGGACCCAAATCCCCACTGACTTACCACTTGTTTTAGAATGACCTAGGGCCTTGGCGGTAGTATTGTTAAGCCTTATGATGAGGTATCTAACTCCATTCTCATCAAAGGATAGGGGCCCAAATCCCCACTGACTTACCACTTTTGAGAATCGATTGGGGTCGTGGTGGTAGCATCACTTATGCCCTAGCTAATGTCTAGGCTTCCATTCTCACCTAATAAATTAAAAAACCACTAATGATTTAAAAAACATGTAGGGGCTTGCCATCCCCACTGAATTACCCAAAAAAAAAAAACCTAAGGGTCGTGGTGGTAGCATCACTTGTGCCCCAGCTAACCTCTCGGCTTACCTAACGCATTAAAAAATTGCTAATGATTTAAAAAAAGAGTAGGGACTCATCATCCCCACTGAATTACCCAAAAATAAATAAAAAAATAAAAAAAGGGTTGCCGAGAAAATGAGCCTCAAGGTGCCTTTGACATTGACAATGAGGATACCCTCGATATATCCCCCAACTTAGGTGTTATTTAGTTACTAGAACGTGCGTTCATGTAATCTTTTAAATTTCTCAAATAATAATTACAATTTATAATTCAATATTTTTTCTGAAAAAAAGATCCTTTAAAAATTCTGTTCTCCCTCTCTTTTTCGATCAAGAATAATTATGGTTTACGATTCAATATTTTTTCTAAAAAAAAATATCCTTTAAAAATTTTCTCCTCACTCTCTTTTTTTCTCATGAATACTCAAGTATCATCAATCTCTGGATGGCATCCTATGGAGATGAAAAAGATTTTAATGTTGGTACAAAACCTAACCTTATACTTGTTTATGTAGCCTTGTTAATTTTTACTATAAAATCTCATGTTTCTGATAGATTTACTTTTGGGTTTTCCCTCCCTCTCTCTCTAAAGGTAATAAAATCGTTCTCCCTCTCTCTCTCTCTAATCTTGCTCACTAGAATCCCACAAACATGAGCTTATCGGGAGTTTTTTTGGGTAGTTTTCTATCATTCGTGCCTTCAGTGACGCTACACTGGTTTCATATTCGTTTTTTTTTTTTTCGAGGTTTTTAACCTACTATTATTTTTCTTAAACACTAAAAATTGAGAGCAACCATTTTTTAGCCAGTTATTATTTTCCTGCTTGATTTGGCTGGAAGCCCAATTTCAGTTGGACTATTATTTCCTTTAAATATAAAGACTCGTATAGATTTGCTTATACGAATTCTAATGCCCTCTATTGTTCGTTCATACTACTAATATATGTAGTGCTTATATTTACTCTTGATTGGGAGCTTGCCTAATTAGTATTTTTTTTAAGGCATCACTTAATATTTGACATTGGTTATCAAGTAATTGTAGCTCTCTCTTTGCAGGCAACATATTAAATAATTTTGGTGCCTCATTGTGCTTTGTTTACAATCTTATTTGTTTAGAACTTAGAAAATATTTGGTTGCTCACATATAACTTAGCACATGACTAATAGAATTGTTACGGTAGAATTTTCAAAAATAGAAAAAGCTGAATAGGTCCAATTTTGACATGTGGAAGAGGAAGATGAAATGTCTCCTCATCCAAGATAGAACTTTATGTGTATTAAAAGAAGATCCACCAGTAATTTGTGATAAATCAATTGAAGAAGAAAAAAAAAAGTTCAAAAAATTCTTAGAAGATGACCTTATAGCTAAGACAATGCTAACTTTTATGCAAGATGACCTTATTAAGATATTCGAATATTATGAAATATCTAAGAAAATACTAGATGCAATAAAAGCAAAACAACATCTGAAACTCACCTCCAATTGCTATTGGAGCAATATAACTCATTTAAAATGAATGAGGGTGATAATGTAGTAGATAATGTAAATAAAATACTAGTTATAGCAAAAGACTTAACCATTGTTGGGAAATGATAAAATGCTAGTAATGGCTAATGACTTAGCCATTCACAATACTCTCATTATATGTAGATACTTTTCTATTTGCTGGAAGTGACTTAGATATGATTGATAATACTAAGTCATAACTTTTTTCTCTGTTCAAGATAAAAGATATAGGAGAAACCTCTTATATCCTAGACATAAAAATTACTAGAGATAGAAATCTAGAATTTCATACTTGAGCCAAGAGATATATCTTGACTTTGTTCTTAAGAGATTTAAAATAGAAACTTATAAACCATTGTATAGTCCTGTTGAAAAGAGAGTGAAGTTATCTAGGAAGGATTGTTCAGTAGAAGGACAAGAAAAATCCATTGTTCCTTATACACAAGCTATTGGTAGCTTAGCATATGTAGTACTATGTACAAGACTAAATTTGAGCTGTGTTTTAGGTCTTGTAAGTAGATATTAAAGTAATTTAGGCAAAGCCTATTGGAAAGTTGTCAAAGAATTCTAAGGTAAATTAAGGGAACAGTGCATCTTATATTATGTTTTCCAGCATATAAGCTTGAAGTTCTAGAATATTCAAATGCAAACTTTACTAGGGATAAGGACGATAGTTAGTCCACCTTGGGGCATATTTTCCCCTTTGGAGCTGTAACTGTTTCTGGGTCTAGCAAGAAGTCAGAGTATGTTGCTAGGTACACACTTGAAGCAAAATACATTATGTACTTACGCTGTCTGGAGAAAGCTCTTGATAGATGACTTGAAGCTGCAAATAATCGATAGGCCGATACAAATATTTTGTGGTAATCAAGCTACAATTAAACTAATACAAAGTAGATTAGATAGCTCCAAAGGAAGACACATAAAGGTACAATACTACTACATTCAGGATGTATTTGAGAAAATGAAGTAATTTCCCCTCAACCAATATGATGGCCGACCCATTGACAAAGGGACTAAGGTCTATTACGGCTGCAAAACCACATCTTGTTTCAGTCCTTCAGCATAGCAAGCTAGGAACAGTTCCTCTCTTTCAACGCCATCGCTTCGTGCCATCAACTGATGAAATTCATCGGTACACTCCTCTACACCATTTTTTCCTTGATTGTAATTGTTCATCCTATGATAATGGAGCTGCCAATAATTTTTGGTAAGTAACTTTCTTTTAATTTTGGTTTAAGAAGGCTGAGGACCTTAAACCTTCCCTTAATCTGTCCCACACCCGGATAAAGGGGGTGGGTTGTATTAGGTAGGAAGACAACATAAAACTTCGTCAAAACATATCATGAATCCTGAACCTAAAATATTTTCTTATGCTCAGGTGTTCCCCAAAAGCAATGCATTGTACCGGAACTCATTTACAGTGAGAAATGAGCAAGGGGTTAGGAATGGCGAATCAGGATTCACGTAGTCGATCCCAATTAGTTGGGTAAAGGCTCTAATGATGATGAACTTTCCTTTAATTTCTTTTTCATGTTATCCCAAGTATTAATTTGGGCTTTCTCAGTATCTCTCACCTTGCTCTAAGCTGTTCCCACTATATCGAAGTACCTTTCTTCAATTTAATGGCAATATTTTCCCATTTTATTCTCTGACACGTCCTTATAATCAAAGAACCTCTCTATTGTGTTTAACCAGTCTCTAAAGTTGTCGGGCTACGGTTTACATTTAAAATCAAGAATATCTATATTTAGATCTATGGATTTTGAGTGCCGTCTGTACCTTCAACCATATTCCTCTCACTTGATTCATCTTGCGAAGCATCATTATCATCGTGGACAGAAAAAGCTTCATCTTGCCCACGATTGATGCTTGCAAGCCGCTATGTAAGTTCTTGAACTTGTCAACTCAGTTCCTCTCTCTCCTGATTCTGCTCATCACGAGGTGGATTCATATAAATACCTTTTCCTCGACCTCGTGTTGCAACCATAGGTTCTCTGAAATCATAAACCCTAGGCAAAAAATAAACAAAATAACTGAGACCATCAAGGTCTAGGCTGATTTGGCACTTAGCTAAAATTCAACAAACCTTAGAGTTGGGTGCAGATTTCCAACTTTGTTGTTGAAAAAAAACTACACTCTGATACTAATTTGATGCAGGAAAAGGGGCAAAAAACAATTCAATAACTATCAAAACTGACCATATTTAAGTAGATCTGACTTTTATTGTACAAAATATTGATCCCAAACCTACCCTAGATAAGGCTTGTTGACGCTATTTATAGTATGCTTATATTGTTCACTCCCCAAAAATCTTTAAAACCCGAATACCCTAGGTCCTTTTATTGCATTATGACAAAAAAAATCACCAAAACTAACCCCGCTTAAATTAAAACATTATAAAAATACCCCATATGTCTCTTCACTTACAATAAAATTCGTAACGATACTATTACCCTTAGGAAAACAAGTAACTCCATAAGTATTCTAACCACTTTCCTAAACATCTCCTAATGTCATAAACGATAAAAAAAACCCTAGAATCCCAAAAAGAACTTAAAACCCCCTAAAACATCGCCCAAGAAAATTCCAAAAATAGATTCTTAGAATTTAATAAGAAAAACTTAAAAACAAGAGGCATCTTGTCTTGCATCAATAGCTTTACACGTGTTCAAGTTGTCCACTCGTTCATCACATGAATGTGGTCCGCGTGTAGCCTCATACATGACACCACAGCTTTCGGTGTTACTGCACAAGTGCGGTCTTGTGCTTGCCATATATATCATTGTTGGAAAGAGCAACTCGGACTGCGTGCTCAGCCCCAAACTGGGGCCATGGAGTTGAGTACTCAGCCCGGATTTGTTGGCCAGGCTCTAAGTAACTTGGATCGAGTGGAGCGAGGTCTTGGCAAAGGCTAAAAGGTGTTAAAAATTAAGAAATGTTAAAAATTAAATAAAAACAAAACAAAACACAAAAACATTTTTAAAGTCAAATTAAACAAAACACATCTTAATGAGATTTAAAAAAAATATATATGAAATTTTGAAAAAAAATTAATTTATGATGGTCTTCAAGATGCTCCCTTGGTTTGTTCTAGTTCTGAACCAAGGCAAATTCAGCAAGGTTTAATGGTTGCATTGATGCAACTTCACGTAGTCATTGTGACCGAACCAAGTGTACATATCAAGGGTATTCTATTGACATATAATGACCCTTTCCCCGAAAGGTTCTCGAAAGTATTTATGGATATATCAACTGGTTGCAAAGACTCAGTTTTAGTGCACAATTCTTGTGTTTTGATTAGTCCAATAACTTATAAGTCCTAAGATTGTGTTTTCAATATTTGGGTAGAAGAAAATTGTAGGATTAACACAAAATTCATCTTAGCATATTTCAAAACTCAAGATGTTTTCTCCAATTAGGGGAGAATAATACAAGACAAGATGCCTCTTATTTTTTTAATTTTTTTATTAAATTTTAAAGATGCATAGTTGGAGTTTTCTAAGGTTATTTTTAGGGGTTTTAAGTTCTTTTAGGGATTTTAGGATTTTTTATTTCTTTTAGGATTTTAAGTGATGTTTCAAAAAGTGGTTAAAATACTCATGGAGTTACTTGTTCTATTAGGAGTAAAAGTGTCATTACGAAATTTATTTTAAAGTGAAGGAACATATGGGACGTTTGTATAATGTTTTAAGTGGGGGTCGTTTGGTCCTTTTTAACCATTACGTATTAGAAGGACCTTGGGTGTTTGAGTTTCAAACACTTTTGAGATGTATACAGTAAAAACATATTGTGAGTTGATGTCAACTTATTTAGCAAGGAAAGCCAGATCCACCCAAATCTAGCTTGTTTTGATTGTTATTGAGCTGTTTTTTTGCCTCATTTACCTATTTTCCTGCATCAAGAATGCTAATTTATACATGCATTATGCATTTGTTTGAAAAACAAATTTGCCTCTTACACCTAGTATCTATTTAAGCATTTTACGAAAATTACTCAACATGTTAGCTGGACAATATAGTTTGTGTTCCTTCTCTAAATATTTCCTTTTATGAGAGATTTTTAACATTAGCAAATATATACGAATCAACACAGTTATTATTTGATCAACACTTGAAAATCATGAAGGTGAAAACAAAAATAAAATGCTAATATGATGTATGTTTTTCGGGTGAATATATGTTGCATTGGACATGCTCCTGGTCAGCCACAAAAAAAGTAGTTACTCATTCAAGCCATGGTGTACTTGGGGGGATGGTAGCAAAAGTCAACTTTGTACCTACATAATTGATGCAGGGCAGATGCACAGTGAAAGTAAGCCTCGAAAAGTGCTGGATCAGCCTCGAAAGCTTCATTAAGATAATCAAGCGTCTCAAAGTATCGCTTAAATGCAAGAGACTTGTCACAGCGCCGCCCCTCACTGTCCTTGCTGGACCCGAGAGCTAACCCGAGCCTTCCACGAGGACAATAGGGCGCAGGGTTGCGACCACAGGTAACGAATGTCACTCAGGTTGGAGTGTGCTCAACGCTTTGAAAAGAAGGAATCAAAACCAACCACGAACGAAAACAAAACACAAAGTACATGACCACAAAGGGTTGGACAAACAAGTCCCAAACTATATATATTAGCTCCAAAATATTATAAAAAAGTCTAAAGCACAAAAGGCCCAACAAAAGTACATAGTTCCAATACAAAACGAACTATATGACCAAACTGCCATCTATCACATACACTTAAATAAAGAAACTTTCAAAAGAAGGGGGTTATGGTGCTCCAACCGCGATCACCAGAACGTCCTTCTAAAACCCAGCGGCTATCACTCTACATAGAGGAGAGTTAAAAGGGTGAGCTGTAAAGCCCGATAAGTAGATCAATACGTCATACTTTCTTGCCTATACATCTTATCGTATAACAAAACCCAAGGCATTATGCAATTCTTATAAAACATGAGCCATATATCAAAATCATATCTAACAATGTGTCGTGCATGATTCATAATGAAGCAATAACAAATTAGATCAATCATATATGATATGAGCAGAGATCGATCAAACCATTCAGCCATACAAATTTTAACATATCAACATAATTAGGCAAGCACAAACAAGATCACCAATTACCAACTAACTCACTCCGTAGTTCACCTACTCCTGAAGTAGAAGCCCTATTCATCAGGCCAATCAAATTCCGATGCTTAGAACTTCTACCATCTCATCAGGAGGGAAGCACCACCACAGGAGGAGCCGATGAGTAGTGCCTCGCACATAGACACAGTCCCCAGAGCGCTTTGGGGCTTTTGATGGGAGGAGACCTTGCAAGACACGACCCTCTCATGTGCCTTTCTGGCGAGAGAGCGTTACACTACCAAAAGGTAACCCAATCCATAGTGCTCGACCCTCCCAAATTTACATCACCTCCTAGCTCCCTTCTTATCATCGAAAGTCAGGGAAAGATCTCAACTGTCGGCACAACTTTATCATAGTTTGGCAAGTCCATGCTCACACATTATAGGCATGTCTTATTACAACCATGCATGCACATGTCTCAGGATCACACAGATCTCATCACATAGATGACCACACAAGTGTCATCATTGCCACACAAGCATCATGTCAGAGCATGTCTCATTATCATGTACACATATCATAACAGAGCATGTATCATGCACCCATATCACATAGCTGACCACACAGGCCTTATCACATAGCTGACCACACAAGTCTTATCACGTATCATGCACACACATCACAACAGAGCATGTTTCATTATCATGCACATATTTCATAACAGAGGAGTGTCTCATTACCACGCATACATTTTTCATTAGCAACAGATTGTCATGCTCACATTTCATAATAGAGCATATCTCATGCACACATATCATAACAGAGCATGTTTCATTATCATGCATTCCTTTCATAACAGAACATGTCTTATTATGATGCATTCACTTCATAATGGAGCATGTCTTTATTATCATACATTCATTTCATAACAAAGCATGTCCTCATTATCATGCATTCATTCCATGTTCATATCATAACAATGAAATAGATATCAAAACATTGTCTCCTTGTTTTTCAATATGAGCATAGTTCACCTTTAAAAACATATCGTGAAGTTCAAAAATCATTTGAACCTGAAACCACTTTTACGACAATCTAGGCTCACGAAAACACAACTTTTGTAAAAGGGTAACCCCAAATATTGGACTCAAGCTGTTCTTGAATGGAGTTCTCGTTTTCATAGCAGAAAATCCAGGGTGACATCCTCATATAAAAATAGTCATAACTTTCAAACTATAGGGAATTTCATCATGATTTCAAAACTATTTTCAAAATAGAATCATCTATCTATTATTTAGAAATAGTTTGACCTCATTCTAATATTTTTTGGTCAGTAAAAAGATCCATACAAAAATACGTTAAATCCCTGAAATTTTATTTCATAAATCTGGTATGCTTCAAAAAATGGCTAATAACTTTCAAATCAAATAAGGTGGGTCTTTTCCATGCTGAAATAGATTAAAAAAGCTAACACATTTTACAGCAATTTCAGTAGCTTGCACCCTCACTTACATTTACACCTATATTTATACTTGAGTTTCATACTTTGATTAGGTAAGGAAGCATGTATTAACATAAGCATGAAGACATGGAAACCACATCCACTTACGTATCCCAATAGAAATCCCGCAGTGCTCCACCAACCTCACCTTGGCTGCCAAGCTCCAATGGTTTGGGTCCAAGCTTAAGGGCCTAAGGCTTGAAGAGGTCAAATAACTATCGGAGGAGAAGGTGAACGTGGGTGAGAGAGAGCAAGTGAGGATAGAGAGATAAAATCCCATTTCATGAGTGGGTCGGGTGTACAAATAAGTATGGATGGTGGCAGCATTCACTTGCCACATGGCAAATAAGTTTGCATGCATAGGAGAGAGAGGGAACAAGCATGGGAGACATCATGGTGGGGGTGCGGCATGCATGTACCACTTGGACTCATGCATACAGAGCAAACATGAGAGAGAAGGAGCTCCCTAGACTACCATACACCACCCGCGCCTAGCAACACGCTCATCTGCCCGTGCTCTCAACACGCGTTCAGCCATCTGCACTTGCTAGCGTGCAATATCCATTCTCGCACTCAACCGCGCGCTCGTTGCGTTGAACGGCGCATCCATTCACTCGCGCCTAACTGTGTTCGATCATTCGTGCCCAAATACGCGCTCACCTCTGCCTTCTCTTTTCGCAGACTCGTCTACCTGCGCGTGCGCTCTAACACGCATCCACCCGCTCACATTCACCTTCCTGCGCTTAGTCGTGTAACTTTAACCATTGTTATCCCGGAAAGATTTGGGTCCTTACAGGCCTCTAATGCTTTCTTTGAAAAGGTAGCAGCATCACCAAGTTTTCCATTTGTGAAACTTTGAACAAGTTAGATGCACGTCAACAGTTTCAAGCCTGGAGGTGTTCTACAGATATAGCAAGCAATGTGAATATTTGGTATAATAATGCACCAAATACAGACATCCAATCAAGATCTTGCATATTCTAAAACTCTGTAAAGTACCATCCTTGTCGAGATAAAAAGCAAACTAAATAGGAAATTTTGTAATCTAAAACTGCTTACCTTCACCAAGAGAATGAACTAGTTGATACAAAAGTACAACCATCAAGAAATCTTGGGTCGTAGTAATCTAAATTTTAAGGCACCAATAACACCTACAAAAAGCATCAACTAAGTTCTCAAATGTGGGATGCAAACTTGAGGCTCTACGAGGGTTAGATGTCCCAAGTGCATCAATGTTGCCTTGATGCACGAGGATCCCTTCCTACGAAGTTAATGAACAAAAAGTATTTAAAATTTTTGTTAAACGTTATAAAACTGTGAAGATCAACATTATTATGTGAATTATATGATAGTAGGAGCATTTTTGTTTAGTACTTATCCTTAATATATATCGTGTCTAAGTAACTGATAAAAAGTAATGAAGATAGTTTCCATCCCTATTAATTAATATAATTAACATGCATAATAAAATCATCCAATCCATCCATTAAACTCAACTAAACACAAAGGAGCATATATTATTCCAACCAAGCACTTACATTAAATCAGACTCCAAGTCCTATGCATGTGCATCTCTTATGTCTCCCAGATCCGCAGCTGAGCCATTATCAATTGTATCATTGCCCCCATCATCCACATATACTTCTCCCTCCACTGTGCCCCCCATCATACAAATATTCTCCCCCCACTGCCACCCCATCATCTACTTCTGCCTCCACCGAGTCCTCCTCCTCAATCTTTGGAACTGACAAGAACGTGGACACAACTCTAGTCCAGGCTTAGGGTCTTCATCAGCTCTTGATGTTCATTAGACATCCAACTAAGTTAAGGCTCCACCCTCAAACAACAGCTCTGAGTATGGGTCTAGTATCCACTCACTTGTACCATCAACTTCATCCAAGACAATGGGGTCAATGTCCATGACTACTTGTGCTTCTAACACCACTCCTAAGGCCTTTGTTGTACAAAAATATGCTATATCAATTATATCCTTTTGCTCTAGCACATTCCTTCATTTATTACGGAGTTGTATAAAAATAAAGGTAACAAACAAGAGTAGAAAGGTTACTTATCAATGCTTTGGTAGATTTCTACTATCTTATTGTAGTATACCAAGCAAAAAGAGACTTAAAGCTAAAATCAGTTCTGCTCATAACTAGTTGACTTATACAGTTTAAGGTTCAATACTTGAATGGCAAGATGTTGAAAATGAGGTGTCTCACTCCCAAAAGATGCCAGCACTCAGTTGCATATTTAATAATTTTATACAAGTCAAATAAAGTAAACACAAACAGAAACAATTTTTTAATCTTTGTAATTCAAAGTTTGCACATTGATATTTCATACAAGTATGCTCACTTGATTGTATGTTAAATCTATTCAGAATTGTGATTTCCCATCTGAAATCTCCCAAGGCACACTAAACTTTGATCAACTCATTGCTTTAGTTTGGGCTGGCCAAGTCCAACGTCCCCCAAGGCACACGAAGATGACAGAGAGTAGACTTAGGTGGGCTGGCCATGTATAATATCGACCAAGTACCACCCCTATTAGGAGGTGCGAGTTAGTTCAAGTAGGACTAAAAAGGGCAAGGGGTAAGCCCAAAAGGATGTGGTTGGACGTAGTCTAAAAAAAGATGGGGACTTATAGCCTCGCTGAGGGTATGGCCTTTAATAGAGCAGAATGGCGGACCAGGATTCGTGTAGCCGACCCCAATTAATTGGAAAAAAGCTATGATGATGATGATAATGATGATTGCTTTAATTTACATCTTCTATACTCCTATTAGGGACCAATGTCTTAAGAATATCTAAGAAATCTACATCGATTTCATGATCTAACTCAATGACCAAGTATTTGTAATGAAGGGTGTATTCATAAAATATCCACGCAATGAAGGATCCGGAGCAGTTGTGTGTCCCATCTCTACTTTCATCTTCTTTGAGAACCAACATGATCTCTTCTTTCGCTGAAATCATTGCCCAATGTATGTACAGCACATGGTGGGCTTGGCTCCACCATCAAGCAATCTTAACACTTACATCAGAGAACAAGAAATGTCCAAATAAGGCGGACTGAAAATTTACTTGCACAGTTTTAATTTTCTCCCTCTAGATGCTTAGATTACTTACTTTTGGACCACCTTTCAGAAGTGAATGTGACCCATCAAGCAATCCTATGCTAGCAAATACCTTGGCGAGTGTGATATATTGTGGGAAATCTAGTAATTTGTGGTCTCACTATTCACCAGTCTTCTTAAACTCCTTCATCACGCTTAAGATAGATATGATCATAGATGAAGCCAATGATTCCCTTAACTTTCTAAAATTGCCCTTCTAACAACTACGATATATTTTAAAGCATTAGGTCTAGATAATGTGTTGCACAAGGAGTCCAAAATAGTTGCTTTCTCGTCCATAGTTAAGGGAACCTTGTGTGTAGGGTGACGATCCTGCTCCAGAACCTCGATCCCACGGTTCCTACAAAGGATCTTATAGGGACCCCGGTTTTTTGATTTTGGGATCTCGCTCCCAAAAAAGGGGACCACGTTCCATCCATCAGTGGAATCTAATTTCATTTCGAAATAGATTCCCACTCACATCAACCATGGTCCAAGTTTTTAGTATATTAAAATCTTACGTTCCATGTTTGTAGGATCTACTTTCATTAACAGATGATACCAAATTATAGATTGTCATTGTCCCAAGTTCCCATTATTTAGGAATCATAAGTTCCATGATGGTAATATCTAGTCCCTTTTTCTCATAGTTAACCACTCCCGAGAGTGATACTTAAGACTTAAAACATATGCCAAACATAGTTGAGAATCTCGATATTTTGTTATATGACAAACTTAAACCTCGATTCCTTAACCAAGGAAAATCATACTAGCTCTACTGGACAACCACAATTTTATGAATAGTGGAACTTAGATTCCTGCTAATCAAAACATCGAACCCATTGACATGGGATCTCGCTTCCATAAACCTAAGGATATCGTTCCTTGTCTTGATCATTGTACGGATGTCGATCCAAACCCCAAGGAGCTTCCACTATAGGGGGGTTCGGCGAATCCCGAACCGATCTCACTACCGTCTCCAACAACCATGTGCTCGTCAATGCCAACAGATGCCAATACAGAGTATACAATTGGCAGCATTGTCTTTAAAAATTTGTACCACATATTCTTCCCCAACCTCATCAACAATCTAATCCAACAACTTCAACAAGTAATTTGCATCATGTGAATGGTCCGATATATTAACAAATTTCAAGAAAAATTCTAATAGCTGCCCAAATAATTAATAATTGAGCTCGTCCTTCTATCGAACCAAATCATCGTGCATAATTGTGATGCCATACTTGTTCCACACCACTATGGGAATTCAAAATCTTTTTAATGTCCTTCACCTTGTCTCTCAATAAGGGATCCCTATGCTTCTTAGATGTAAGACTACGGAGACCAAACTGTCCAATTGCCTAAGTCATAAACTTCATGTTATCAACACAAATTACATTGAGTTGAACACTGGAGGTAAAACTATTTGGCAATTTGCTTAAAAACTTTGTTCCTTTCTTCATGTTTTATCGATTTTCAATTGCAGCGCGTACAACTACTCTTCCTTCTGCAACAACCACAGGGTACTAGGTGAAAAATGCACCCAAATGCAAGCCCCTTCTAATGGGGCCGCTTTTGCCCAATACTGCCAATGTTAGTCATCCTCTCCCTCTTATAACTCCTACGACCAGATGCAACTTCATCATCATCTTTATTTTCACAAAAACTATTCAGACTTCGTACAACTCTTGATGCTTCATTGCTCTCTTTTGTTTGTTTTTGGATCTTTCTTCTAATGGGGTTGCTTTTACCCAATACTGCCAATATCAGTCATCCTCTCCCTCTTATAAATCCTACAACCAGATGCAACTTCATCATCATCTTTATTTTCACAAAAAATATTCAGACTGCATACAACTCATATGCAGACTTCATACAACTCTTGATGCTTTATTACTCTCTTTTGTTTGTTTTGGATCTTTTCTAATTTCATCACTCTCTTTAAGCATGCATATACTAGCAAGATGTTCCATTTGCCAATAAATTCCCACGTATAAGGTTTTCCACAGTGTACAATAAACTCTATTTCGGTCTCGACAATAGGGAAGTCTCACATGTGTTTGTGCCAGATCTTTGTTACTTTGAAGAATATGAAGACATTGTTCGTAAATAAGTAGTAATGAGACATACTGAGAAAATTGATTTTGGTTTCAAACTCAAACCCAAAACCGGAAGAAATTTTGATTTCTTGGTTTATTCTTCTTGCCTCTTAATACCCTTGATGAACCAAAAAATATTTGTCCAAAATCCTTCAAAGATAGCAGTAAATCAACTGGATGTTTTGCACAAAAAACCTAAAAGGTCTGTAATTTTCAAAATCAAAGGAAAATTTTCACTTCACAAAAGCCTAGAGGCCACATAGGGGGCGCATCACATGGCATGATGTGCCCACATATGAGGGCTATGAACCACCACGGCTGGCAAATCTTGCAAAATCTAGTCAGCTATATATGGTGCAGTGAAGGGCCGCACCACTTTGATGTAACCACATAGAATTATGCAGATGAAACTGAAAATCAACAACAATCCAATATTGACTATAGTAATAATAATAAAATAAAATAAAAACTAGAATATCCTTTTTGTTATCCCAATCCAGCATCTTGTACTAACTATCCAATATTGACATTAGTAATAATAATAAAATAAAATAAAAACTAGAATATCCTTTTTGTTATCCCAATCCAGCATCTTGTACTAACTAAAATTAAAGTTCTATTTAGGTACAGAAAAAATCACTTCAAAAGAGTTTATCAACAACATAAAAACATTTATCTCTGGTCATCATCTTCATGAGAAATTGAGTAGGTTGATCCAAGATGGTAGGTGACATTAACACAAAACCGACATGGCAAGCCACTCGCATCTCTTAGGAAATTGTGATTCCTTGAAATATCATTAGATCAGATTCCCACAACAAATCCTAGTAAATGTATATATCATTTGATTCTCTTGCCCTCACCACATATTGGGCAAGCTATGGAAGAGACTGGTCAACACAAATTTGGGTTGGACAGATAAGGAAAACACAGCAGGAATCAGTCATCGGGAACATGGAAAACTATAAGTATGATACAAGAAAAGTTTTGGAGACATACTAGATTCCGCCTGGGAGATGGTAAGTATACAAGATGCAAATACACAAGCGCACTAGCAACCTCACCTTGGCTGACATTACCTCCAATGTTAATCCACCATTCGAGACATCCTCCAAAGCGAGGGCATAATGGGTTGGTCCAATGAGATTTGAAAGATGAGGACCTCAGTGAGGCATCCATATTGCCATCTTCTTTGCAAGAAAACACTAGCAACTAACAACAAAGAGGACATGATAATTTAGAGAACCCAAATATTGATGGTGACTTCTTGTAAAATCCATCTACCTCATTAGCTGCAACATCAAGTGGAGCTTGGATATGATCAGCCCCACCTAGGGTCCAGGCCTTTGTTTGTCTATTGATTTAAGTAAAGTGTTAGCTATACATCACTCGAAACATCAAGTCCTATAAAACATAAATTAGTGTATAATGTGCAAGAGGGATAAGGGGGTTGTCAACCGCCTGCTCAGTAACTTCAAAATATCTTCCTTAATCTGTTCCGATCATCATGAGTATCCCAACCATCAAGAGAAGACCCTATTTCAGCAATGGTTTTTACCACTGACACCTAAAAAGGGCCTACTATTTGGAGACCAGAGATGGTGGCATTTAATGGACTTTATGGAAGAAGAGAAACCATCAAATCTTACCCGGCTTGGCCACAAACTCAATGACCATTACGAATCAGTTCAAATAAAAAACGATGATATTGGCTTGCCTGATGGCAGATTTAAATGAACAGTGGCAATCAATTGCCTGGAATATGCCCAAAATACACACCCATCAAATTGGCTGCCACCAATAATGGGTGCCATCAAAGTGATCCATGGGAGTTCTAAGAGCAACCCAGGCCCTAACAGCATTGATGGAGCACTTCAAACAACTACTGGTGATATAGTCTTGACATACTCTAGCTTTTCAAGGCCCTATGTTACACGATCAGGAACTCCCTCTAATTCAAATATAAAATATAAATTAAAGAAAGAAACATAGAAAATACGAGCAACAAGAAAACCAGCCTAAACAATCACGAGCAACATCAGTGAAAGGAGATTCCTTTATAAACAGAAAACAATCATGAGAACAAAATGAGAAAATTCCATAAAGGAGACATCAGCTTCATCCTCTACAAAATGAAGCAAAACATATGATCACTAATTGCATTATATTGATGACACCAGCTACATTAACCTTGACTTGGGCTGATGATAATAATTGAATAGCTAATTTCCTTTTTCTTAGTTACATAAAAGAACAAACCATTTCCTTCTGAAAAATCAACAGACCTTTGATATCTCATGAACTTTACATTAACATTCACCACTCCAACTCATGAATCAACAGATCCCTTTTTCTCACTCTGTCTAAATCCCAGAAGGAAATTTAAGAACACAGAAATTGAAACATGGACATTAAAAATTCAATCCATTATGAAATTTCTCTTATAGAAACAGTTTTGCAACAAAACCATAATAAAACTGTAAACTCTCCCCATAAAATTTCAAAGAGAAAATCCATAGAACTACCCAAATATGCAGGAAAATAATGCATGTTCAATTTGAATTACATGGTTTCAAATCTAGATTGACAACTAGTATACAACAATGTATATGCTCGAACAACACGTTTGATATACAAATATAGAAAGGCAAGAGAGTATTTAAATCCCTTAAATCAGGGTAAAAGAGGGAAAGCTGCATTTACCAAGTAAGTTTGTAAAATGAGAGAAAGCTTAATTCAGAGAGTTACACCATAAAATGGTGGAAGCTTGATTTATATATTTACATCGTAATTCTGTAAAATAACGATATGAAGCTTGATCACTATGTAAAAATATAGCTTTACAGTAAACTCGGTAGAAAAATTACTAAAGTCAATCAAGAGAGAGAGGAGCCACTATACAGTAAATCAAGGGGGAAAGCTTGGTTTACCAAGTAAATCTGCAAATGAGGGAAAGCTCGGTTTAAAGATTTACTCTATAAATGGGTAAAAGCTTGATCTAAAGATTTACTTTGTGATACCAAAAAATAATTATTTAAATCTTGATTACTATATAAAATAGCTTTGCAGTAAGCCCAATAGAAAAATTTACGATGTCAATTGAGAGAGAGAGACGAAGGGGAGCACCATACCAAGCATCCACAATTCTAGTGAGATGGGAGAGATTGACAGAAAGATCGTTCAACGGTTCTTCCCTGCAAAATAAGAGCGACAGAGAGAGATCAAAGATAAAAGAAAGAGAAAGAGATGCGACTTCAAAAAATGGGAAGAGCTTGAAAGAGATACTCTTCCACCGGTAAAATGAAAGGGAGACACGAGACATATGCACATTGGGCAAGGCTGCAAGGAAGGGAATGTCCGACTTTCCGTACCATGAAAGGAAAGTGGCAATCCAAGGGCATATTTCCTTGAAACAAAAGCAGGAAAATGTTTCATGGGAAAATGCCATGAGGGCTTTCTTTGTAAACAAGCACCCCTTAAGAAAGAGTGCTTTCTTTGCAAAAAAAAAACATCCTTTAAAAAATTGATAAATTTTGGTTTCAATTCATTTGTCATACCCTAAGAGAGAGAGAGTGAGGAAAGAATTTGGTTCAAGGGAGACTGATTCCAAACCAGTTAAAGCAGTTGGGGGGCTTTTTTTGTGATCAAAGAGGGCACCCACACTAGTCAGCCCGAGTAAGTCTCAAACCCACCTATAATTCCTCTCTCATTGGTTGGTATACCTGCTATTGCTCTCGAGCAAGGTTCTGAGAAACTGATCTCAAATTTCGGGTTCACCAAAACGCAAGATACATGCCGCCAGATCATCTAGATCTGGAAGGCGAGATCGAGGAACCTAACCAGCTTGACGACTCCACTGGGGACTTACTACCCCTTAGTTAGTTCGCTCTTGTTTGATCAGTATCCTTCTTTATTTTCTGTATTAATTTTTATGGCATCTGGGTTGTTCAACCTGTACATCCGAGTCGAGGATTTCCTTATCCCCGCTTGTGACTGTCTCAGGGAGCGAACTGCTCAAGCTTCCTTCCCTACTCCCATTCTGAGTCGCAACTCACGGTCCAGCTCCCAAGTTCTTTCTTGGGTTGGTGCGAGAAGGGACTTAAAGGTCCCTGACTCCCCGCTTCCTCGCCCTGGTGAACCCTCCATCAAGGCCCCTTACATCGATGACACATCTGCCACCACATACAACATGCACCCTGCTACTGGAAAGTCTCTTGCCAGTCATATTGCTGAGGTACACCGGAAGGCTGCCCCTTTTGTGAAAGGCAAGCAAGTTGTCGTCGCTCCCAAGGTTCGTCGTGAGGTAACCCCCATACTCCTTCGCCACTCCGAACTTTTACATCTAGAGGCTCGGCACATCGAGGCGAAGTCCCCATGGTCTCCACCTCTCTCACATACTTACAAGCCTGTGGTCCAACCACTCGAGCCACACCTTGGGGCAACCGTCATGTTGCCTTGAACACCCGTCCAGGGCTAAGCCTTCTCGTGCTGAACCCTACATGGGCCATTCATTTGCTTTCCACAGCTCGGGGCAGCGCTAGCTCTATGCCACCTCGAGCACATGAGGCGACGGCTTCGTCCTCCCTCCCAACACACACAGTTCCACTCTATGAAAGATGAGCTTTGGCCTCGTCCCTCACAGACACGAGCTCTTGGGTCTCGACCTCCCCAGGTCGAACCCATTGATCGGGCCCGAGCTGACCCCCAAATCACTGGGACAGCTAACCCTAAAGGTGCACACACATCATCTTTGTAGGTTCTTCCTTGACCTCGACTCAGGTGGAGTCATGGACCAGCTCCTTCCGCTGTCGCTTTTTCGACGTCAGGCAAGCACCTCGAGCCCTGGTACACAAAGGTCTTCCCTAAGAATACGATCTTGAGCTAGCCTCAGGTCAGCCGTGCGCCAAGGCCCCACAAAGGAATTCGGGGCAGCAACCTGATGCCAGACTGAGGCCTCCAGCCTCCAAGGCAGAAACCCATGTTGTCTGCCATCCTTGGGCCCCATTCTCTACCTAGTTAATCGGCATATCCCTCACATGTTCAAAGAAAGTGGGGCAGCCTAGGTCTCAGGCTCAGTTCTGGAATAAAGTCCACAGCCGTCTCAAGATTAAGCAGAAAAGAGGCCTGCAGATCCTGACCAAGGAAACCTCCAAGACAGTTGAGGTCACCACCCTTGACGACCTCCTAGCTTGTAACCCCTTTTTCCCTCTCCAAACCCCAGAACCTGAGCAGGTCTAAGAGTATTGCTCGGTCATCACTGCTCAGAAGTCATGGTCCCAAGACCATTAAGAACCGGTCATCACAAGATCGGCATACAAAGCTCGAGTTCAGTTTGGGTAAGCTAAGCCCCTCCAGACTAACTTGCCACACACCACTCGCCAACCCCGGCAGTCCACTGCGCCACCAAACTTTGACCCTTCAGAAGAGACGATCAGTGTCATGGTGATCAACGATCTAGATGACGCTCAGGAGGAGCAGATGAACAAGTTTGAGGAAATGATGCAAGCCATCTTACGGAAGATGGAGCGTCTAAAGGCCTCTAGGTCCCCTTCTTCAACTGATTCCTCGACTGGTGAGGACACAGTTCCTAGGCAGACTAGCCCACCTGCCTTCCAAGACAGCTCGATCTCCCAAACCGATATAGATGCTATGGTGGCCCATAGTCTCAAGAACAAGGTCCCAGACATGCAGGAGGGGCCGTTCTACCAGAAGCCGTACCCTTTGTACATTGACCAGGTGTCGTTTCTCCCAAACTACCAATTCCCCCTGTTCAACGGTACTATGTCCCCTCACCAGCATATTGCCCACTTCCAAGCAGCCTGTCGAGAGACGGTGAATGACGAACGACTTCTCTTCCACCAGTTCGTCGAAACTCTTGAAGGGATAGCATTCCAATGGTATGCTCGGTTGCCTCCAAACTCTGTGCACGCGTGGTAAGAAATGGAGCAGTTGTTCTACCAACGCTTCTACGAAGTCCAAAGAAACGTGGAAACCATCGAGCTCCTCACTCTGATGCAGGACCCTGGTGAGCCGGTTTACAAGTTCATCACCCGATGGAGAGAGTTGGCAACCTTTCATGCCACTCCCATGACTGAGAAGGTAGCGGTCCAGACTTGCATACGGAACAGGCTTCCCGAGATCACCTTGCACGTCGAGGCATCCAATCCACCCTCCATGTCGGAGCTCATCTCTAAGGCAGTCTGTATTGAGGGGTTGTTCAAGCGTCAAGGCATCTCTTGCCAGCAACCCTCCGACTCAAACTCTCGCTCCAATAGTCGGGGCAACCAAAAGGCAGTGATCAGCATGGCCATCACTGTCACTGACACTAGAGCGTGGCTCCTCAAACTCTGGACCTCTTTAAGGCACAGACGCCTCAGGCCTGGGGGCAAGCAACAGTCCTACAATCAGGTCCTACCTCCTAAAAATAATAAGCAAAGCGACTTCTGGATCCAGCACCAGAATAAGGTTTACCCCTTCAACAAGGAGTGGACTCCTGCACTGCTCTGACTGCTGCTAGAAGAGAACATGATCTAGTTGCTAGAGGTCGATACTGCAGAGTCTATTGGGCAGGAGACAAATGAGAGGTACTGTGCCTATCACAGGAGAGTAGGCCACCCCACTTACGACTGCTATAAGCTCAATGGCACTATCGAAACCCTTATCAACAAGGGTCAAATAAAGCTCGAAGAGTTAAAGAAGGTGTTCGGGGCAAGTGAGGCTTCTCACATCGTAACAATCCATATGGATGACGGGGCACCCTCTATTCTCCGTCCATTTTTCTCCATAATGCTAGAAGAGAGACTCGTGGTTGCCCTCTTAGATCACGAAGAAAGCCCCCCAACTGCTTGAGCTAGTTCGGAATCACCTCCCTTGACCTATAATCCTCTTGTTTTTTAGCACAACACTTCTACGGTTAATTTGTAAGACAAGTAGGTCAAAGGGATCCACCCTTGTCTTAGGGCAATGCATATTCATGTGAGAAGGTGATGAAGTGCAAGGTTAGATGAAGGATAGAAAGGAGAAGAGAGCTTGATGGAGGGGTGAGACTAGTATGAAGGCCAGAAGTCATGACTCAGAGTGGTAGCAAGACGGTGGCAATACTACTTGAAACCGAGGTTGGCGCGGCAGCGCTAAGCTAAGCCTACCCTCAGTCAAGTGAGAAATGAAAAGGGTGAAAAGAATAGGGCGAGACAGCAAAGAGAGGAGATGTCCGGACATCAACAGGCATCATTGTTGGGCAACGCGTGGAGACAACACGTCCCTTGCGGATGGTGCTGACCCCTGATGAGGCATTCGACGATGGTTTCTCATAGGTCGCATGGCGATAGGCGTGGAACACAGGGAGAAAGGCGATGAGCATCGGATGGCAATGGGTGTTGTCAGGGCCTCTAGCAGGTGGCAATAGGTATCGCCATCTACATTAGATATGCAGCTGAGGAAGACTCATGTAGGCGGAAACACACTTCACCGTCTAGGTTCTTCACCAAGACGTCAAAGCTACGTCTGTGGGCGACGATGGGCAGCGCCATCTACAGACTTCACTAGGAGAAAGGGACAGACAAGAAGAAGGGGAAGAAGACTCATGCATGGTGCTGCCATTACCATGCGTGACCTATGAGACCAAGGAAGAGGCATGCACGATACTGCCACTGCCGTGCTTGACTTCCACGAGGAACTCAGACGAAGTAAAGGGAGAAGAGAGGGGAGAAGGGGAAGAGAAGAAGAAAAAAAAAGAAGAGAGAGAAGGTTTACCTCAACCTTACGGGTACCGATCGAAAGTTTTTCTCACGTCACTCTCTCTCTCTCAAGCATGACACAACAATGGTAAGAAAGAGAAACTTATATTAAGTGAATACTCTCTCTTGTGTGTGTGTCTATCTCTGTGTCTCTTCTTTTTCTGCATACAATGATGTTACATATATATCGAAGTATGCCCCAAACATGGGTGGATGATCAAAAGTAACCCTAATTGCTAGAAATTAAGATTAAATTGCATTAAAAGAAATTAAAAAATAGGGTGCAAAATGATAGATTTGCCCCTTTATAACAAGTTGTGGAATTTCAGAACAGTCCATGTATTGCCCTACGACTTGCGTGTTCGTACATGGCTTATCTGGGGTTGTTCTGATGCGCCGTTGATTGTAACATGATTGTTTTCTTGTAGGGCTCGGCACAGCGATCGATTTGATACCAACTTCGAGCCATGAATCGTGTTTTCGGTGCACGATCATGTGACTTAAACTTTGGGTCGATAGTGTGCTCGTTCGTTGATGTTTTTCTGTGTTTTCTTCACTGGATCACACTGAGCATGTCGCTACGATCACGGGGCACCAAACGCAGCTCGATTTCGTGCCCGAACGAAGATTTTGCAAGTTTGGAATTTTGACTGGAATCAAGGATTCCGACGACAGAATTTGCAGTCGGTTCATCAGCTTCGTGTGCATAATCCAACTGTTCATCATGTACGGGGCTTGGGTTAGAGATGGCCCGAGACCTTATGCCTGCAATGAAATTGGTCTCGCGTCGATCTGGATTGCGACCGAAATGATTTGACCGCTCGAGCGAGGCATGATGCTGCTGAATTTCCTGCACCTTCTTCACGAATCATCAACTTTTCTCTAGCTTTTCGTCGTGCTCGGATACCATCACAGGGCGTGCCACGTGTCGAATCGCTCGTCTTGACTAGAAAAACATGCTCACCAAATTTGAGCACAATCCGACATGGGACAGCCAAGATATGAGTATCGAAAAGTCACTAGTCATGACTGTCCCTTCAATGGTGTAGTGTTGCAGGGTGGCCGTACAGGAATAGCGTCCAGCTTCACCTGTTTCACTCTTTCACCTATAACTTCTTTCTGAAACATCTGTTTGAGCTGAAACCTGACCCTAAGAGGTTTTCAACCGTGCCAGATCCAATGGTGGTGGTCCCATAGCAATTTGAGACACTGAAAATGTAGCTCTAGTTATAGGAGTCTGTTTTAAGGTGCAAGAGGTCGATTGTGCCGGAACCGTTTCTCAGTCTGCACTACCTTAGACATGTCAGAATGCGACGAAACTTGGTAGGAGACTCTTGAGACACCTCATGAAGATCTTGGCCAGTTTTGGGGTTGTTCTGAGACTATCGAAATTTCCACTACTTACTTGCTAGGCCTTTATTGAGCGGGGGCCCCATGTTGATGAAAAATACCTTCCAACCGCATGCCCCGCCAAATGTTATGCTTCAAGAGAATCAAGAAGTGCATCATACCAGAAGTTTGAGGGGTTTTTGTCGAAGTCCACACCCTCAAGAGACTATCTGCGGTTCTAGAGCATGAGGCATTTGTCAAGACCTCCTCGTACAGAACCAGGCCTTTTTTTTTAAGGTCAAATCCTACGAACCTTCGATCGACATTGTTTGCTGCTACACCATGTTTTCTCTTGATGCACAAGGTATCTCCTGTGGGTCTCGTCTAGCGGGGTCCAGTCGGGGGCTTCTGACCTAACCCAAAAGTCTGGTCCCATGTAGGTTAGGGGGTTTTGTGAAGACTAACCTGAAGCCTATGGTAGGTTAGACCCTGGCTTCTTCAGTTTCTTGCCTTCACAGTGGCTCTTAGCATTTCTGGAGGGATCTTTTGGTCATCGTTCTCACCCTCAAGGACTCTTTGTTCGCGTTGGGAGATCTTATGTGGCTCTCACTCCCTGATGAGCCATATGGCGGGGGATCTTATGCGGCTCTCACCCCCTGATGAGACATTGAAACCAGGGAGATCTTGTGCAGCTCTCACTCCCTGATGAGCCTTTAAACTGGGGAGATCTTATGTGCTTGCACACCCTGATGAGCCATGAAACTGAGGAGATCTTATGTGCTCTCACTCCCTGATGAGCCTTGAAATTGAGGAGATCCTATGTGCTCTCACTCCCTGATGAGCCATGAAACTAGGGAGATCTTATGTGCTCTCACTCCCTGATCAGCCTTGAAACTGAGGAGATCTTGTGCGGCTCTCACTCCCAGATGAGCCATGAAACTGGGGTGACAACTGAGGCTGTGGAAGTGCGTCAACCTGCCTTGTCGGTCCAAGCACCCTTTCGCGGGTTTCCACTTGGACAGGAGAAGTGGTGCCGTGAAGATGGTTTTCACCGACTTCTTGCTATTTTTTAGCTCTTTTACCCATGACCTTATAGTCATGTCCACCCTTTTCATCCATTTTTTTCATGATGCCCTTTCAGGGTTTTTACCGTGATTGGGTTTCTTTTTCCACAAAACTCTCTTACTCATGGTTTCTTGACCATGAGTGAGTGAATGATGGTGACCCACTAACTGGGTGGCGAGATGGATCGTCGTTTCATGAACATTGGTAAGATTCACTGGGGAATGGTGAAAGACGGTAATGATGGTGAAGGCGGTGTGCAGACACGAATGGACCGGCTAGGGAAGGAGTGCGTGAAGATGCACGTAAACGGCTTGTGCACGTACGTAGACTCACTGGGGAGGTAATGGAAGTGGTGTATGCACACAAATGGATCGGTTAGGGAGGACGTGCACTAAGATGCACGTAAAAGGGAGGTGTACATGCATATGGGGCGTCTTTAAGGTCATGCCTCTTGGACCTGAGCAAAGCAGGTTATCGTCGTGCAATCAGGACGTGCACTATGGTTTAAGGTCATATAGCTTGGACCGCAGTTTTGCAGGTTAAAGTCATGCAACTAGGACCATGCAGTTTAAGGTCATGCAACTAGCCTTCCGCTACAATTTATGATCATATAGTTTGGACCATGGTAATGCAGTTTAAGGTCATATAGCACGGACCAAGTACGAGTCACCATGTCAGTAGGGCTGCATGGGGGGTAAGTATATGGATAGCAATCTGACTCCTTAGAGATAAAGATAGTTAAGGTTATACACATATGAAGAGAAGTAGATGAAGCCGGTGATCCTACGAGAAGGGGTAAGTGGGAGAGGCTTCACTGAGTATTAGGAAGGCCAGTTTGACTCCACGGGGATAATGAATATCAGCGTGCATGGGACTTTGACAGGCCAGAGCATAGGTGAATCCCACTGTGGGTTGAGGGGATAAGCATGGCTTTAACTCTCTAGAGGTGGTGGGGTGAGTACGACCCTTGCATACCTCGAACTCCGCTAGGGGTTTTGATGAGATGTATCTTAGCGAAGAATAGGTGGTCTGTCATTTGTCGCATCGCGCGTTACAGTTTTAGGGTCTTGTGGCTCGAACTATGGCTATGCAGTTTTAAAGTCATACAATTAGGACCGTGCAGTTTGTGGTTGTGCAACTAGACCTCTGCTGCAGCTTAGGGTACCATGGTGCTAAGCCTTTTATTGTCACGTGGTCAGGATGTGCACTATGGTTTAAGGTCATACAGTTGGACCATGGTCGCAAATTTAAAGTCATGTGACAAGGACTTTGCACTTTAAGGTCGTGCAACTAGACTTCCGCTATAGTTTAAGGTCATTTAGTTCGAACCAAGGTCGTACAGTTTTGAGTCGTGAGACAAGGACTATGGCTGTGTAGTTTAGGGTCATGTAGCATAGACTGAGGCAGTGCAGTTTAAGGTCATGCGGCACGGACCGTGCAGTAGTAAGGGAAGCGACTCCATGGGGAATAGAGCCATCACCAGAGATTAGGCTCACTGAGGAGCGAGATTATGGTGCAGGGAATGAACTTCCTGAGGATGTTGGATGATGGTCCAAAGGGGAGTGCCAAGGCATGCGCGCAGCACTAGGTGTGGAGTGGCACATGCACCAACAAGCCTTGGTGATGCGTTAAGTCCCTTGGTGAAGCTCTCAGAAATCACCCCTGACATTTCGTGAGGCGGTGATCTTTGGACGAGGCGCTCTTGGTGAAAGCCTTGATGAGGGGCGCAGCGGTCTCATCCTGACAAAGTGCTTTGCGATAGTCCCTGGAAGAGATGTGCCACAATAATCCCCTGGACGTAGCGCTCGGTTAAAGTCTTGACGAGGCACGCGATGCAAGTCTTGGCGAGGCACGTGACGATGATGCTTCGGGTCTCGGGCTTGGCCGGCCCCGACTTGGTCTTATCGCCATCAAGAGCTGGGGACTGGAGCATCATTCTGAGTTTGTCGGGGGCAGTCTTCGGCACTACTAGGTATAAAAGGGGGAGAAACCCCACTTTATTGTTTTATCGAAGGGTAGTAGAAGGGCTTTTTTAGAGAGAGAGAGAGAGAGCCAAAGCTTTCTGACGAGAGTTTTTCAGGGAGAACTTCCCGGCCAAAACTTGCAGAGACAGGCCCTTAGGAGTTTTTTGTGGCTAGATTCAGAAGGTGTGAAGCTTCACAGGGTGATTGCTGACCTTTTTCGACAAGTGTTGAAGCTTTCCGAGCAAGGAAGAGGGCTTCTCAGGACCTTAACAGAATTCACAGAGGTGATCTGCCGGGGTTCAAGTGCTCCTCCAGTTGTTCTGCTACTGAATGGGAGGTCGTAGAGAGGTCAGAGGGCTCTGTCAGTTCTCTGGTTGTTGGAGGAGAAGGAGAAGGGGCTGCATCGAGCTCACCGAAAACTTAGCGGAATTTCGGTGAGCTTTGGTGAGCTACTGAAGTGGGAAACGAGGGAGAAGGACAATCCGCAAGGTCTCAAGGAAGTCTTTTTGGGGACTTCCGGTGGTTTTCGCTAACTCCAGTAGCAAGCAGCAGACGGGAAGGATTCTACGGTGGAAGGAGTGAATTCCCAACGAAGAGGAAGTGTCGGTGGGGACCCATGGGGTTGCGGGACCGTAACAGTTGAGGAGGTGAGGATTCGTGGGATGGCAAACGGTCGCCCTCCGCACGCACAGTGATAGGGCACGCCGCAAGTGTCAGGCAGAGTGTCCAAATTTCAAGGGACGCACGTGCAGCACGTGCTGACAACTGGATCGAGGCATTATTATGCCTTGGCTCGCGGGATGTCGATAGTCCTTGGTTGATCGCGAGACGATGATTCCCTCCTGGTGGTAGATGGCAATAGTCTTTCCTTTTGACTGCGAGACAACGATAGCCTTTCGTTGGTGGTAATTAGTATCCTCCGACAAATGTCTTCTCGACGATCAAGAAAGGCCTTTGAAACTTCCAGAAGGCAGGCATCTTCAAGTAGGGACCTTATTGTTATTGAAAAAGGAGAGCCTCTTATTGTTGAGAATGAACCGCATCCCTCTCCTCAGCCTCCTGTTTCTGTGGGTGAGGGCGAGTACGACCTGATAATCATGGGCAACAAGGCAATCCCTCTTACCACCTTGAGAGGGAGTTGTGCACCTTCTGCTCGAAGGGAACCTATCATAGGTTCAGCATTTGTAGTCACCTCCTTTTCGAGAAAGTCATTCACCCTCTTGTTTGGTGCATTCGGGGAGACTTTGTTGTATTGTAGGTTGTGATGCTCTTTCCTGCGCAAGTCACCAGGCTTAAGCGCAGTAATGTCTCTGCAGATAACGGACGTGATCTTCTTAGAGCCGCTTATCAACTTTTCAGCCAAGCTTCTCTCTTTGAGCTGGTCATGTTCCCTTCTTTGGTGAGGAGACTGATAGACAACCTCTTAGACTTTGATGTTCCTTCCGCAGACTTGTTCAAAACGAAAGTAATTGAAATGGCTCAACAAGTTAGGGAAGTTCTATTCTTAAAAGAGTCGGCTTCTATTGAGGAATATCCCTTCATCAGGCGTTTACTTAGATTCTTTCTTGGACCTTTAACTGTCACAAATTCTATGGTGGCACACTTGAGTAACCTTAGAACCAGCCTGCTCATGCGTTAGTTCGTTCACCCTAATTTCGAGATTTTTCCTTCAGAGGTTCTTTCAATATTTAAAGACATCGCATGTTTTGAAAATGAGGATGACATGGTGATTCTTGAACGTAACATTGGTGATTTGCAAAGCTTGATTATTGCGGCCTGCGAGGTGGGAAAGGACCCATTTTCGCCTCAGTTGGTGCGTGGGAATATCCTCCTTTTGTTAGAAAGTTTGCACTCCTCTAGGCGGCAGCTTTGAAAGACGGGATCAAATGGACGCGACAGGACCATTATAGGCTTAGCTTCGAGATTTGAGCGGATATTTTTATTCGCAATTATTCATACCCAAATTGCTGACAATAATGATGGAATCCTCCGTTTTTGCCTTTTCGCTGCTATTTGTAACAATCTTTGATTGATGAATGAAATGATTCTTTTCTCTTCTCATGTGTACGACATGTCTTTTGTTCTTCCCTTTTCTTTCATTTTACTGCTTCCGCCCTTTCATGGTTTGAGCCGAGAAAGAATAACCCACTCCTTGCTTCATCTTGTGGCAGCCTGTTGTGGTTCCAATGACCTCGAATTGAGGAGCAGTTGCTACCATACCCCTAAGTTTTGATTGGAAAGGTGCTCATAATTCATGATTCTCATGATTTGATGAGCCTGCTTGCTGTAGATGCTCCAGTCTGGGGGAGCGTTGGCTTCGACTCGAGGTACATTTCTTTTGAGTTGCCATAAGTCATAGTCTCAGGAACAAACTCCTTCAAGTGCTTTGAAGCGACGCGCATGGCCTTCAGCTGATTCTGAAGGCTACGCACCTTGCTCCTCAACTCCGCCATGGGGTCATGTTTCTGAGAGCCAGAGGGCTGGCTCTTGTCAGCCTGTAGTTCTTCGATTACTCCTAAGAAGTGTAAGACCTTCTTTTGGCTGTCGGTTATCCCCTTGTTCAAGGAGGATGAAACTTGAAGCACCTTTCATGGCGGTTGGTGCGTCAGTTTTGCCTCCAGTTGATTGCCCCGACTGTTGGAGCGAGAGTTTGTACCGGAGGATTGCTGACGAGGGCTACCATGGTGCTTGAACAATCCCTCAGTACGAACTGCCTTAGAGATGAGCTCTGACATGGAGGGTGGATTGGATGCCTTGACATGTAGGGCGATCTAGGGAAGCATGTTTCGTATGCAGGTCTAGACTGCTTCCTTCTCGGTCATGGGAGCGGCGTGAAAGGTTGCCAACTCTTTCCATCGGTGATGAATTTGTCCACCGGCTCCCTAGGGTCTTACATCAAGGTGAGGAGCTCGATGGTTTCCACATTCCTCTTGACTTCGTAGAAGCGTTGGTAGAACAACTGCTCTATTTCTTGTCACGTGTGCACCGAGTTCGGAGGCAACCGAGCATACCACTGAAAGGCTGGCCCTTCAAGAGTCTCGACAAACTGACGCAAGAGAAGTCGTCCGTCAGTCTCCCGGCAGGCTGCTTGGAAGTGGCCAGTATGTTGATGAGGAGACTTAGTACCATTGAACAAGGGGGAGTTTCCCTTTTTGGTAGTTTGAGGGAAATGACACTTGGTCAATGTACGAAGGATATGGCTTCTAGTCGAGTGGTGTCTCTTGCATGCCTGGGACCTAGTTTTTGAGGCTATGAGCCACCATAGCATCTATGTCAGTTTTAGAGACCACGTGAGAAGGAGAGAGACCACGTGAGAAGGAGAGCTGTCTTGAGAGACCGATGGGGGAGTATGCCTGGGGACTGTGTCCTCACCAGTCGGGGAATCGAACGAAGAAGGGGACCTAGCGGCCTCGAGGTACTCCATCTTTCCGAGGATGGCTCATTATTTCCTCGAACTTGTTCATCCGCTCCTCCTACGTGTCGTTCATGTCATTGATCACCATGACATTGACCGTTTCCTCTGAGAGGTTAGGGTTAGATGATGCAGGGACTGCCGAGGCTGGCGAGTCATGCGTGGTAAGTCAGTCAGGAGGGTCTCAGCTTGCCCAGACTGGACTCGGGCTTTGTATACCGATCTTATGAGGATTGGTTCTTGACGGTCTTGGGACCGTGGCTTCTGGGTGGTGATCACCGAATAGTACTCCTGGACTTGCTCAGGCTCCGGAGTTTGAACAGGGAAAAAGGGATTACTAAGCAAGAGATCGTCAGGGTTGGTGACCTCGACTGCCTTGGAGGCTTCCCTGATCAGGATCTGCAGGCCTATTTTCTTCTTAATCATGAGGCGGTTGTGGACCTCATTCCAGAACCGAGTCTGGGACTTGGACTGCCCCGTTTTCTTCGAACAAGCGAGGGCCATGTCTATGAGATGGAGCAAGGAGTGGGGCCCAAGGATGGAGGGCAGCTTGTGTTCCTGCTTTGGAGGCTGTAGACCTCTGTTTGACATCAAGCCGTTGCCCCAAATTCCTTTGTGAGGCCAGGGTGTTCAGCTGACCCGGGGCTGACTCAAGATGGTACTCTTAAGGAAGACCTTTGAGTACCAGAGCACGAAGTGTTTGCATGGTGTTGAGAGAGCAGCAGAGGAAAGAGGGGCTAGCTCGTGACTCCGCCTGAGTCTAGATCCGAGAGGGACCTGCAAAGATGGTGCGTGTGCACCTTTAGGGTTAGCCGTGCAGGAGACTTGGGGGTCAGCCCGGGCTCGGTCAATGGGTTCAACCTGAGGAGGCTGAGACTCATGAGCTTGTGCTTGTGAGGGATGAGGCGGGAGCTTTTCTCTCACAAGATGAAGCTGTGTGCAGGGAGGAAAGATGGAGCAGTCGACCCTCCTGTGCTTGAGGTGGTTTAAACCTAGCGCTGCCCCGAGCTGTGGAAAGAGGATGCATGGCACATGTAGGATTCGGCCGGAGATGGCCTAGCCCTGGATGCGAGCTCAAGGCAACATGAGAGTTGTCTCAAGGTGTGGCTCGAGTGGATAAACCACGAGCCATTGAGTGTGTGCAAGGGGTGAAGACCTCAGGACCTTCTCCTCTGTGTACCGACCCTCCAGGTGTGGAGGCTCGGAGTGGTGAAGGAGCATAGGGGGGTGCCTTGCGGTGAACCTCAGGAGTGACGACAGTTTGCTTGCCTTTCGCAGGGATGGATGGGGCAGCCACCCGGAGTACCGCAGCAGTATGACTGGCAGGCAGTAGCAGAGTGTGCGGCAACATAAGTGTTACCCATGCAAGGGGCCTTGGCAGAGAGTCCACCAAGGCAAGAAACTGGGGAGGTAGGGACTTTAAGTCCCCTCTCGCATCGATGCAGGTGAGAACCTAGGAGCCGGACCGTGAGTCCTGACTTAGAAGGACAGTAGGAAGGAGGCTTGAGCAACTCGCTTCCCTGGGACAGCCACGAGTGCAGGGATAAGGAAGTCCCCGACCCGGATGAACGGGTTCAACAACCCAGACGCCATAGAAATAGTTGCAGAAAGTAAAGAAGGAAATTGGTCAAACAAGAGCGAACCAACTAAGGGGTAGTAAGTCCCCAGTGGAGTCGCCAAGCTAGTTAGGTACATCAATCTCGTCCTCTGGATCTAGGTGATCTGGTGGCACATGTCTCGGGTTTTTGGTGAACCTGGGATTTGATATCGCTCTCTCGGAACCTTGCTCAAGGGCAAGGGTAGGTATATCAACCAATGAGAGAGGAATTTTAGGTGGGTTCGAGACTTACTTTGGCTGGCTAGCATGGTGGCCCTCTTAGATCACGAAGAAAGCCCCACAGCTACTTGAGCTAGTTCGGAATTGCTTCCTTTGACCTGTAATCCTCTTGTTTTTTTGCACAACACTTCTATGGTTAATTTGTAAGACAAGTGGGTCCCCTTGTCTTAGGGCAATGCACGTTCATGTGAGAAGGCGATAAAGTGCAAGGTTAGATGAAGGATAGAAAGGAGAAGAGAGCTTAATGGAGGGCGAGACTAGCATGACGACCAGAAGTCACTGACTCGGAGTGGTAGCGAGGCAGCCATGGTTCACAAGACCAGCACAGCAGCAATAGTACTCGAAACATAGGTTGGCACAACGACGCTAAGCTAAGCCTACCCTTAGTCAAGTGAGAAGATAAAGGGGTCAAGAGAAGAGGACAAGATGGTAAGAGAGAGGACAAGTCCGGACATCAACAAGCATCGTCTTTAGACAAAGAATGGAGACGACACATCCCTTGCAGATGGCGCTGACCCCTGACTCGGCGATGGTTTCTCCAAAGTCACATGGTGATATGCGTGGAAGGCAGGGAGAAAGGCGATGGGCATCGGACACGCAGAGGAAGCTTGCGGACGGCGATGGGTGTTGCCAGGGCCTTTAGCGGGTGGCGATGAGTGTTGTCAAGGCCTCTCGCGGGCTGCGATAGGTATCGCCGTCTACATTAGACACGAAGCAAAGGAAGACTTCTGTAGGTGGCAACACACTTCACCGTCTGGGTTCTTCACCAAGACGTTTTACTGTCTAGGTTCTTCAGCAAGACGTCAAAGCTATGTCTGTGGGTGGCGATGGGCAGCGCCATCTACAGACTTCACTGGGAGAAAGGGACAGACGAGAAGAAGCAGAAGAAGACTCACGCATGGTGCTGCAAACACCATGTGCGACCAGTGAGACCAAGGGAGAGGCATGCATGGCACTGCTACTGCCTTGCACGACCTCCGTGAGGAACTCAAACGAAGTAAAGGGAGAAGAAAGGGGAGAAAGGAGACAAAAGAAGGAAAAAAAAAAAAGAAGAGAGAGAAGGTTTACCTCAACCCTAGGGGTACCAGTCAAACTTTTGGCCAGAATCAAGGATTCCGGCGATGGAATTTGTAGTATGTTTGTCGGCTTCGTGTGCAGAATCCGACTATTCATCATGTACGGGGTTCAGGTCAGAGATGGCTCGAGACCTCTCACCCGCAATGGAATTGGTCTCGCATCGATCAGGATCGCGAGCGGCATGCTTTGGCTGCTCAAGTGAGGCACGAGGCTATTAACTTTTCTGTACTTTCTTCACGGATCAGCAACTTCTCTCTAGCTTTTCTTCGTGCATGGGTATCGTCACGGGGCGTGCCACATGTCGAATCGCTCGTCTTGCCTAGACGAACATGTTCACCAAATTTGAGCCCGATCCAACTTGAGAGGGCTGAGATATGAGTGTCGAAAATTCACTAGTCGTGATTGTCCATTCAATGGTGTAGTGTTGCAAGGTGGGCGCACGGGAATAGCTTGCGGCTTCACCTGTTTCACTCTTTCACCTATAATTTCTTCCTCGAACATCCGTTGGAGCTGAAACTTCTGAGGGTTTTCAATCGTGACGGATCCAATGGCGGTGGTCCCACAACAATTTGAGGTGCTGAAAATGTAGCTCTAGTTATAGGGGTTCGTTTCAGTGAGAGGTCGATTCTGTCAGAACTGTTTCTCAGTCTGTGCTTCCTTAGAAATGTTGGAATGCAAGGAAACTTGGTAGGAGATTCTTGAGAGACCTCATGAAGATTTTGGCCAGTTATGAGGCTATTCTAAGACTGTCGAAATTTCCACTACTTGTTAGGCCTTTATTGAGCAGGGACCCCATGTTGATGAAAAATACCTTCCAACAACGGCAAGTACCTAAATAAGCCTGCTGAAGGATTCATCCTCCTCAGGCATCAGTCGAGGAAGAATTCCTCAGGCCTCTCCCCCCACTGCCGACCTTGTAGGACTTCATCCCAGGCACAGCTCACCTTGTCCTTTCATCCAATCAAGCGGACATCCATGAGTTACCAACAGCTTGGGATTCCTCCAATTTGGGTGATGACGCTAAAAGCACCCCACAATGGTCAAAATCGGGGCAAGACCTTAAATACCCCTTGCAAATGTCCAATTCTAGTGACAACGTAAAAAGCTACCTGAAACCTTCTAACTCTTCTACTCCTACCCCCTCTTCTCTTTCTTCTACAGGTGCAGCCCGACAGTGCCCAGACTTCGACTCTCTAAACAGATATCTCAAAGGCACCAGCCTCAGCAAATTGCAGCAAAAGTGCCTCAGATAGATGCTGACCCAGGCGGCTGGGTTCTCGACAGTCGCCGATGCCCAACCCGAACCAAAATCGAGTAATCATCAGGCTCCTGCTCCCACGAGGCGTGCCACATGATCCATGTGCATGAGGCATCGCCTAGCTCGAGGCAAGCACCAAGTGATCCCAATCATGAGGTCATAGTCCCCCCACTCGAAGCGGAAGCGGACCCTTCCACTGCCTGGACTAGTCAGAGACCCGTCCTCTTCTACATTGTGCCCCTCCTAGAAGCCGAGATGTCAGGATCATGGGTTTCCACACTCGAGATCAAAGAAAATCCTTGTGAGTCCCCCGACGAGGAACTTCAAGAAGCTCCAGAAGAGTGGGAAGAAGGTTGTCAAGCCACGGCTGATGAGCTTGAATAAATCAACCTAGGGGATGAGGCCGACCTGAGGTCAACTTTCATCTCAGCAAAAATGACCTCAAAAGAGAAAGAAAGTTATATCTCCCTCCTCTGAGCAAATCGGGACGTCTTTTCCTGGCATTATCATGAGGTGCATGGCCTAGACCCTCAGATTGTTGTCCATCTCCTCGATATTGATCCAATCATCAAACTCATGAAGAAAAAATCAAGAAGGTTTGGACCTGACCTCGAGATGCAGATCGATGTTGAGGTGAACAAGCTTAGGCAAGTTGGATTCATATGTGAAGTCAAATACTCAAAATGGCTGGCAAATGTTGTCCCAATCAAAAAGAAGAATGGCCAAATCAGGGCCTGTATTAATTTCCGCGATTTGAACACCGCCTACCCCAAGGACGACTTCCATCCACCGAGATGCTTTTTGACTCGAAGGCTCATTGCCAAATCTTCTCCTTTATGGACGGTTATTCTGGTTATAATCAATTCAGGATGGCACTAGAGGATGAGGAGGCCACTACGTTCTTAACCCCAGAAGGTGTCTTTTGCTACACTGTGATGCCTTTCGAGTTAAAGAATGTCGGTGCCACATACCAGCGAGCCATGATAACCATCTTCAAGGACACGATTCACAAAGAGGTTGAGCGTTATATGGATGACTTAGTGGTAAAGTATGAAACAAAAGACACTCACATACAAGACCTTGAAAAGGTATTCGAACGTCTGCGGCGTCACCAACTCAAGATGAACCCCTTGAAATGCGCATTTGGTGTGCGCTCAGGAAAATTCTTAGGGTTCATCGTGAGGTACCATGGGATGGAGATCGAACCGATCAAAATCAAAGCGATTCAAGACATGCCACCGCCTACGACCCTCCATGAACTACGGTCTCTTCAAGGACAGCTAGCCTACATTCGCAGGTTCATCTCAAACCTTTCATTTTCACACCTCCTGAAGAAAGACACTCCATTCATATGCGATGAAGCGTGCCAAGCTGTGCTCGATGACATCAAGCAGTACTTGTTGAATCCACCGGTACCCTCTACGCCAGTGTTAGGAAGACTTCTCATCCTATACGTAACCACCCTTGATGAGTCACTCGGGGCACTCCTGACACAGAACAATGATGGAGGGAAAGAGACAATGCTCTATTATCTCAACCACAGAGTCCAAGGGGCCAAGAAGAATTACCCTCCCATCAAAAATATGTGCCTAGCCTTGATCTTTGCGATACAGAAGCTCCGCCATTACTTGCTCGATCACGAGGTCAAGTTAATCTTCAAGGTGGACTCGGCCTAGTTCCGTATGACCCAGCCATGCTTGTCAAGGCATTTGGCCAAGTGGGCATTATTGTTGAATGAGTTCTACATCACGTATGTACCACAAAACGTAGTCAAGGGTCAAGCCCTAGCAGACTTCCTTGCGGCCCACCCAATTCCTTCAGAATCTCTCATGTCAAGTGATCTCCTGGGCGAACAAGTTTTTTCTACGACGCTAACTCGACCACGGGAGATGTACTTCGACGGAGCATTCCAGTCTGATAGAGGGGGCGTCGGAGTTGTGTTCCTGGCTCCCAACGGTGGAAGGATTCATTTATCCTTCTCACTTTCAGAGGCGTTTTCTCATAATGAAGCTTAGTATCAAGCCCTCATAATCAAACTGGAGATCGCCCAAGAGCTAGACCTGGAGCAGCTAAACATCTTTGGCGACTCTGAGCTGGTCAATCGACAACTTAAGGTATGACGTAAGGAAGGATACTCTCTAACCTTATCATGACACGATCGAATCATATATGGCCCAGTTTGATGATTTCTCCTTGAGTCATATCCCTAGAAGGCTAAACTCACAGGCAGATGCTCTCTCAAAGCTTTATGCCACCATCCAACTGCCTTCATCAGGGCCTACCCCAGTCTGGGTAACCGAATGGAGACACGTTGACTTGAGAACCGAAGTTGACGCAGATGATGAGAGGGATGCCTTCCTTGAATGCCCGCCTTACCCATTCGGGGCACTCCTTGCTGCCAACAATGTCATTAAGGCGGAGCAAGAAATATCCCAAGGTGAAGAATCCAAAGGCGAGAAACAAGAGCCCAAATTCTTCGACCCGATGTGCGCAGAAGTTGAACAAGTAGAAGAATGGAGGGAGCCTATCATGGACTTCGTAAAGCATGGAAGGCTACCTCAAGAACGGGCGGAATGCAACGGCATACGACGGATGTCCACCAACTACACCCTTCTCGATGGGGATGTCCTCTTTCATCAGTCATTTGATGGAATTCTCCTCAGATGCGTCGGTACACAAGAGGCAAGCAAAGCGCTTGAAGAAGTGCACTCGGGCATCTGCGAGCTGCATCAGTCTGGCCCTAAGCTCTACAAGCGCATACGAAGACTCGGCTATTACTAGCCTTCCATGGTGGCTGATGCCCAAAATTTAAGCCAAAAGCTGCTAGGTGTGTCAAATTCACTCCAGCCTTATTCATCATCCCCTAGAGCCTCTCCATCGTAGAGTGACATCATGGTCGTTTTCTCAGTGGGGTATGGACATTGTAGGACCCATCGACCCTCCTTCCGCCTTGGGTCATGCCTTCATTCTGACGGTGACAAATTACTTCTCAAAGTGGGCTGAGGCAATCCCTCTCAAACAGGTTCTAGGGACCACTGTGGCTAACTTTGTGCGACACCACATCATATACTGGTTCGGAGTCCGGGATCGAATAATCTCTGATAGTGGCCCTCAGTTCAGAAGTCATCATGTTGATCGCCTAGTCAACCAGTTCGGTTTCGAGAGGAAGTACTCGACTATATACTACCCTTGAGCCAACGGGTTAGCTGAGGCATTCAACAAAACTCTATGCGGGGTGCTCCGGAAGTTAGTTTCGAAGTCAAATAAGAACTGGCATGAGAAGCTGTCTGAGGCTTTGTGGGCCTATCGCACCACCACTCGCAATGCTATGAACTTTACCCCTTATTCCCTGGTCTATGGAGGTGAGGCGGTCTTACCCCTTGAGGTTCAAATACCCTCATCTGTGTCGCTATACATCAAGGACTAACTGAAGATGAGAGGGTCAATCTCCATTACCAAGAGTTGGATGCCATTGGCGAAAAGAGATTAGAGGCCCAGCAGAACCTCGAGCTTAATCAAGGAAGAATGAAAAGAGCCTTTGACAAGTATGTCAAAGTTCGTTCATTCACTCATGGGGATCTAGTCTTAGCTGTCAAAGACCGATTGTCGTGCATCGGCACCGCAAAGGAAAGTTCGAACCTAAGTGGGAAGGCTCATTCATAATCAAGAAGGTTAAACCAAATGGGGCCTATATACTGACGAACTTTGATGGGGAAGAGGTGGCCCCCTATCAACAAGCGATACTTAAAGAAGTATTATCCGTGATGCATATTAAAGAAAAGAGACTCAATGCAAAGCAAGCAAGGCAGTCCGAACAAATTTTAACTCTTTTTATTGTAGTAAAAATGAGTTATAAGATACAAGCCAAAAAACCCATTATTAGGGAGGTTACAACTCTCTCATATCTGAGGAAAAGAAAACAGTGGATATCAAAAGTGTTGCTCTTGCATCTAAGGATAAGAGGACAGTTACAAGCCAAAATCGGCAGTGTTGCTCTTGCATCTAAGGAATGCCTTCCTCATGAAGAAGAAGAAAACCCACTAAAGAAACGTCTGCCCCATGAAGAAGAAGCAAAACCACTTGGAGAAGTTCGCCTCAGTCCCGCCAAGGAGGATGGTTACAAGCTAAAAGAAAAAGTCAGCCGCTTCCGAGTCAGCTTCAATTCATCTGATGTTTTATATCAAACATACAAGGCAGACTTCTTTGGCAAGGAACTGGCCTATGATGAAGAGCATACCCTGTTCACCCTGTTCATCGTGGACTCCCTTCCACAGAACAACATGGACTTGACGATTGTGCTGGAGGACTTGGCTCCCAACAGACCGCAGCGGCAGGGCCTCCTTGTTTGCCATCACTTTTGACCCCTGCAAGACATCGTCGTCCATGGTCCTTGTTGCACGCAACTCAACACCATGCGCAACCATCGTCATGTGCAACACAATGTCGTGTTCTACCATCACCATGGGCAGGCTAACGTTGTGCTGGACCATCCCCGCCAGCGGCAAGCCCTCGAGAGTGGCTACTGCCATGTGTGGCCTAAGGAGGCGTGAAGGCGGTGCTGCATGTGACTTAATGGCATGGATAACCTTGAAGTACCCCGGTTCCCACTGTTTTCAATTACCGGGGGGCATTAACTCCCGCACCTCTTTGGTTCCCCCAACCGTCGCTCCTTGTCACAACGGTCCACCTTCTCGCGATCTTTTGCCTCCCCAGTAACCCTCTAGGTTTCATCAGAAACACACCTCTGACCGCCGGGAATCCTCACCTAGTCCTGCTCTTGCCCCTAACGTCATGGTTTTTTCTCGTTGGAAACACTTCTCAGTCCTGCAGGGATCCCCATTTGACCCTGTTTTGTCCCCTTTTTCGACAGTTGGAAATATCGCAGAAACCACCAGAAAAACCCTTCCCCGCCTTTACTTGTTACTGGAGTTCGCGGAAACCACCGGAAGTCCCCAGAAGACTTCTCTGCAACCTTGCGGGTTTTCCCGCTTTAGCAGTTTGCCACAAAAACTCACCGGAATTCCATTGAGTTTTCGGTGAGCTCAATGCAGCTCCTCCTTCTTTTCCTCAACAACCATAGGACCAACAAGAGCCCCCTAGCCTCTCTGCGACCTCCTCGTCAGCAATGAGATGATCGAAGGAGCACTCGAACTCTGGTAGAGCACCTCTGGAAAACCTGTTAAGGCCTCGAGAAGCCATGTTTTCCCCGTAGAGAACCTCGACACTCCCTGAAAAGGTTCTCAATCATGGCACAAAGCTTTCCAACCTCTTGAAGCTCGTCAGGAAAGCTCCTAATCGCTTGTCTCTACAAGTTTTGGTCGGGAAGTTCTCGCCTGAAATTCCTTGCCAGAGGCTCTGGCTATCTTTCTCTCTAAAAACTCTTCAACTGTTTGGTAAAACAGTGAATGGGGTTTTCCCCCTTTTATACCCAACAGTGCTGCAAATTGCCCTTGAAAAACTCGAAATGACACTCTAGTCTCCAGTTCCTGACAATAATTAGACCATGCTAGGGCAGGTCAAGCCCGAGACCTGAAAGGGTCAACGGGCAAGCTTTGTCAGGGGACTATCGCCACGCGCTCCGTCAGGGGACTATCGTCACGCACTTTGTCAAGGGACTATCGCCACACTCCTCGTTCTAGAGGTCCTCGCCACACGTCTCATCAAGGAGTCATCGCCGCATGATTCGTAGGGGGTTATTGATGCGCGCTTCACCAATGGACTTAGCACCATGCACGCATCACTTAAGCCTAATGCTGCATTTGTCATCCACCACTTAGTGCCACGTGCATGCCTTGGCACTCCTATCCAGACCATCGTCTTGTAGGAAGTTCATTCCTGCATCACAATCTCACTCCTCATGGAGTTTAGTCTCTGGTGATAGCTCTGTTCCCCATGAAGTCGTGTTCCCTCACCACACCATGGTCCATGCTGCATGACCCTAAACTTCACAACCACGATCCAGCTGTATGACCTTAAACTGTAGCGATGGTTCATGCGGCATGACCCTAAACTGCACAACCATGGTCCAAACTATATGACCTTAAACTGTAGCGTCGGTCTAGTTGCACAACCTTAAACTGCACAGTCACGGTTCAAACTATATGACCTTAAACTGTATCGTCGGTTTAGTTGCACGACCTTAAACTGCATACTCCTCATCACATGACTCTAAACTGTACGACCATGGTCCAGCTGTGTGACCTTGAACTATAGTGCGCATCCTGGCCGCATGACGTTAAAAGGCTTAAACCCTTAGTCCAAACTACATGACTTTAAATTATAGCGAGGGTCTAATTGCACTACCTTAAATTGCATGGTCCTAGCCACATGACTTTAAACTGCATAGGCACGGTCCGAGCTACAAGACCCTAAAACTGTAATGCACCGCATGACAAATGGTCCATACGCACAACTCCAACCAAGAGATGGACCATCTCTTCACTAAAAGGGTATTTCATCAACATCCCCAGTGGAATTAGACATATGCAAGAGTCGTACCTGCCCCTTTAACCTCCAATGGGTTTGTTTCATACCAACATCCCAATAAGAGTCACATCCTACTGCAATCCACTGTCCTCAAGAGTTAGGGCTATTCTTAGCCCTTCAAGAGGTTCATCTGTGCTCTGGCATGTCATTCTCAGCAGAGTTGCATGCACCCATTACCTATTATTCCCGTCGAGTCTCACTCGCCGTCCTAATCCCTAGTGAAGCCCCTTCCGTTTGCCACTCCTCGAGTGTCGTCACCTTCATTTAAATCCCTCTGCTGGTCGATAGCCTTAACTATCTTTATCACTAGGGAGTCAAATTCCTCTCCATGAACCTATCTCCCATGGATAATCTACATGGTGACCCACACCCTGGTCCGCATTGCATGACCTTAAATTGCACAGCCATGGTCCAAACTATATGACCTTAAACTATAGCGAAGGTCTAGTCTCACGACCTTAAACTGCATGGTCTGCATTGTATGACCTTAAATTGCACAGCCATGGTCCAAACTATATGCCCTTAAACTGTAGCGTCGGTCTAATTGTACGACCTTAAACTGCATAGTCCTCATCTCATAACTCTAAACTGTACGTTCATGATCCAGCTGTGTGACCTTAAACCATAGTGCGCGTCCTGACCGCATGACATTAAACTACTTTGCTCAGGTCCAGGAGGCATGACCTTCAAGATGCCCTCACATACATGCACACGCCCTTTACATGAATCTTCACGCATGCCTTCCCTAGCCGGCCCATTCGTGTGTGCGCACCACCTTCATCATCATTACCATCCATTTCCCAGTGAGTCTTACCCATGCTCACAAAAAGGCAAGCCATCTAGCCACCCATACTCGCCGTCAGCTAGTGGGTCACCACTTGTCACCACCGTTCATACATCATCCATCCTTCACAGACAACCTCATGTCATCTTCCCAAAGTGAGTCAAAACCATCATCATACTCACTCCATGGCCTCTACAGACTACCATTCATTACCACTACGATCCATATGTATGACCTTAAACTATAGTGCACGTCCTGGCTGCATGACATTAAAGGGCTTCGCACAGGTCTTGAAGGCATGACCCTAAACACACCTTCACAAAAAAAATAGGCATGGTGTACACCTGAATAAGGGAACGCCATGAGTAAAAATGACAGACGAGAATGGTCACGAAACCATGAGTAAGAGAGTTTCATGGAAAAACAAAAACCCAGGCACGGTGAAGACTTCTGAAAGGAACCATGAGCAAAAATGGATGAAAGGGATGGACATGACCGTGAGGTCATGGGTAAACAAGCCCAGGAATAACAGAAGTTGGTGAAAACCGTCTTTATGGCACAACTTCCCTTGTTCAAGTGAAAACCCGCAAAAGGGCACTTGGACCAACAAAGCAGGTCGACGCGCTATCGCCGCCTCAGACGACACTCAATTGCCAAATAGTCACAATCCTAGCTAATGAGGTCTGCCTAAAAGCCTTAGTCGACATCCAATCACAATACCAGATGGCTCATCAGGGAGTGAGAGCTACATAAGATCTCCCACAGTTCAACAATCACAAGCACCAAATGGCTCATCAGGGAGTGAGAGCCGCATAAGATCTCCCGCAATTCAACAACAACAAGAGTCCTTGAGGATGCGGACGATGACGAAAAGATCCCCCCAGAATACTAAAGACCATCACGAAGGTAAGAACCTGATGAAGCCAAGGTCTAACCTGCCACAGGTTTCAGGGTATGCCTCGCCAATACCCCCTGGCCTACATGAGACCAGACTTTCAGGATGGGTCAGAACCCCCAACTGGACCCTGCTAGATGGAACCTACAGAGATACGCTGAGTATCAAAAGCAAACCTGGTGTAGCAGCGAACAATGCCAACCAAAGGTTCGTAGCATTTTGCCTGCAAATAGGTTTGGTTCTTTCTGAGGAGGTCCCTACAAAGGCCTCACGCTTCAAAATTGTAGAAAGTACCTTGAGGGTGAGAACTTTGACAAGATCCCTCAAACTTCCCAAATGATTGCACTTCTCGATTCTCTCGAAGCACAACATTCGACAGGGCATGCTGTTGGAAGATATTTTTCATCATCATGGCGGCCCTGCTCAATAAAGGCCCAGAAAACAGTGGAAGTTTCAACAATCTCAGAATAGCCCCAAAACTAGCCAAGATCTTCATGAGGTCTCGTAAAAGTCTTCTGCCAAGTTTTATCACATTTCGACATGTATAAGGAAGTGCAGACTGAGAAACAGTTCCGACAAAATCAGCCTCTAGCACCCTGAAACGGACCCTATAACTAGAGCTATATTTTCGATATCTCAATTTGCTACACTATTGGATCTGGCACGGTTGAGAAGCCCCAGGGGTCAAATTTCATCTTTAATGGACATTCCAGGAATAAGTTATAGGCAAAAGAGTGAAATAGGAGGAGCCGCACGCTATTCCCATGCAGCCACTTGCAACTCTACACCATTATAGGGATAGTCACGAACAATGAATTTTGATGCTCATATCTCATCTGTCTCAAGTGGGATTGCGCTCAAATTTGGTGAGCATGTTCATCGCATTAAGACGAGCGATTTGATATGTGTCATGCCTCGTGATGATACCCGAGAGTGAAAAAAAGCTAGAGAGAAGTTGTCGATCCGTGAAGAAAGTACAAGAAATTTAGCAGCATCGTGCCTTGCTCGAGCAGCCAAATCACGCCGCTCCCCAGCCCGATTGACTTGAAGTTGGTATCAAATCAATCGTCATGCCGAGCCCTATAAGAAAACATTCATCTTTTGATCAACCGGGCATCAGAACGACCCCGTATCATCCATGAAAAGTCATGCACGTTCTAGGGCAACTCAGGGACTATTCTGAAATTTCACAATAGGAAGGGGTAAATCTATCATTTTTCACCATATTTTTTAATTTCTTTTAATTCAATTTAATCTTAATTTCCAGCAATTAGGGTTACTTTTGATCATCCACTCATGTTTGGTGTAAATTCTATATATATGTGCCATCATTGTACGTAAAACACACACACAGAGGATCCATCTCCTTGCAAAAGAGAGAGTTTTTACTGAATATAGTTTCTCTTTCTTCCTTTTGTTATGTCACATTTGGAGAGAGACTAAGGTGAGAGAAACTTTTAGACCGGTACCCTCAAGAAACAAGAGGATTGCAGGTCAATAAAGGCGATTTCAAACTAGCTAAAGCAGCTGGGGGGACCTTTTTCGTAATCGAATAGGGTACCTACGCGAGCCAGCCCGAGTAAGTCGTGTATTGTAACAATCTTAAACTTTCAAAACAAAAAAAAAAAAGAAAAAAAAGAAAAAAAAAAGAAAATAAACTTTTAATAAATGATGGTCCATATGAGCATGATAGTCCTTAGGGACCATCACCATTTTTAAAGCTTTTAGTTTGAGTTTGTTTGTTTGTTTGCTGCTGCATTGCCACGTCCAGTGGACGTGGGCTTTAAGTGTATAAGAGGTAATATAAACGTTACACCTCGTGTATGAGGTGTAACTTAATAAAATATTATTATAAGGTGTCGTAAGAGTTTAAATACGAGAGGCGAGGTTTCTCTCTCTCTCTCTCTAGCCGAATTTTTATCGGAAGCTCTCTCACACAATATTTTAGGTAAGTGACATCATCTTCCTGAAAAATAGTCTGTTTTTAATAAATAGTGATATTTCCG
>NW_006497389.1:2211892-2241370 GCF_000471905.2 Amborella trichopoda
AGAGAGAGAGAGAGAGTCACAATAAATTGTAGTTTTCTCTGGTAAAAAGTTTGAGCCCTGTGCTCTATTTGTTTGAGAGTCCTCACAAATAAATATTCTTGTGAGAGGTGGCTGTCATGGTGCTTAAGTGGCAAAAGCACAGTGTACTCTTATGTAACGTTTTAAGTATTGGATGTGAGATTGGGAGCTGGAATCTTATTAAGATGTGTTTGGTTCCAAGTGTGTAGTGAAGTTCTCACAAGAAGAAGTTCTACGAAGTGGCTTAGATAGATTTACCATCCAAACTAATGTGACTCTACTACCGTTCAGTAACCCCGGACTGACTGAACTCTCTATTGAATTTCTCTTTTTGTTTTTCTGAACACTGAAGTTATCTTTAGAAACTAGAAGTTGCATTCGGTACTTATCGCCTTGGGCATGATAACCTAGCCAGATGAATGTTGTTGATTGACTCTTGATATATGGTACAACTTTTTGTTGCGTAATGAAATCAGGATAGTACTTTATTACTATTATTATTATTTGATTGTTATTGTTATTGTTATTGTTATTATTATTTATGGGAAATTGTCATTTTGCCATATAAAACAAAGTGATATAACTGCATAAAAAATGTTGGGGCTGAATAGATGTCAAGATGACATCTCTTGTGGACAAAAGACTGCAAAGAACTAGATATGAGCATCCCACTCTTTCCACTTTCGACTTCTCCGCCTTTTTGTTGGCACTCGGGGGATGTGGGATGTGGCAAAAAGGGACCAGCTGGTGATTTCACAACTCCAATAACTTCCTCTCCTCCACAATGTCTAACTCTCTACAGGCCTATCCAATATTTCTAATACATGGAAACAATCACCTTCTCCATGAAGGGGAAGCAAGAATGGTCAATTGCAATATCTAACTCACTGGAGAAGTTCTTTTACTTCTGCCATGATTGAATAAGAGACTTCTAATGGACCTGGGAAGTTACGTAAGTGCAGACACCAAGAAACTTTCACAACCCCACCAATTCCTACCGAACTTGAATTTCCCTCAAAACAACCATCAAATCAAGCTTGACGACTAGCATGAATGTTGCCACTGATGCATGAAAATAAGACAAAAAATGAACCTATCTCCTTGTATTCCCTTTTTCTCTTTCTTTTCTAATACCCTGCACAAGTGCATCATCTCATTATATTTGATTTAAATGAATACTTCAACTCCTGCCCATGCCTTTCTCGTTTGGATATGAATCCATCTTTTTGAAACCTCTGGATCCATATCTTCCCCTACTATAGTAGTTTCTAACATGGACCACCTTGAGGACTTCTCATTACTATCAGACAATCCTGGAACCCTTCCCTTGATGGAGGCACTTGTCGAGACCTCATCCCAAAGGATTTAGCTCAGAGGTCTAAGAATCCCCCTTGAAATTCCTCTTTAATACTTAAGAAATATCTGAAAGGGCTACATCAAAGGTTTACATGTACAAGGGTTTACAGGTAAATCTGGTTCCACCCTCTGTTAGGCATGCTGGGTTTTTGTGGCTTTCAAAGGCCGTGAGAGCATGTAAATAAGAATTTTAGTGGATTATACACCTTAGTAGGAGTGTATGTGTTGGTTGCCTTACCGAGGGTTAGACAGTCTATGGCCCTGGTCATGTCCAAAACCCTGACCTCTGGTCATATAGCACTATCGACGGAGATTGTCAGACGGTCATGTATTGTTGAGGTTGGAGAGATGCCAGGAGATAGTGTTTGGGCCAGGATATCTTCGTGGTCTCTTGTGTACGAATGTAGGCCTGCGAGATTGGGAGCTAAATCCTCAACAAGCTTTCACATGACATTTAAATATGACAACTGCGTTATGGGAAAGCAACTTTGAAAAGGGATACATGTATATATGTATGAAGAGAGTTCCCCTTGCAAAAGAGAGAGATGCATGCATGTCTTGTTTTTAAGGGGGGGAAACCTGTAATCCACATTTTGGCACCGTGGTTCTATTATTAATTGGCTAGTTTTAATGAGCCAATCGTGAGCCCCTGCATGAGACTGTGGGTCATGGGTCTTGTAGGGTTGGTTTGAGAAGATATTCGAGGATCGCGGTTACTCGGTAGGGTGGAGTGCCCTGACACCCATTGGTACCATTCCACTTCTCGATATATTGTTTTCAGTGTCAAAGATGTTTTTGTGAACTTTAAACTGTTTCCAAGGCATTTTAAGAGATGGGTCTTGTAGGGTTGGTTTGAGAAGATACTCGAGGATCATGGTTATTGGGTAGTGTGGAGTACCTTGACATCCATTGGTACCATTCCACTTCTAGATATATTATTTTCATTGTAAGAGATGTTTTTTTGAAATTTAAATTTTTTTCAAGGCATTAAATTCTCTTGAAATGGCATTTTAGTAATTTTCTTTTAATGGAGGGGCTTTTAGGTGCACTTAGAGGCCCTCGGATCTAGCCCCATTTGCACCACACTCACATCGGTGGTGCGTGGAGCCCATGGGGTCCACTCCTCAAACATGGAGGTGGCACGCTCCCCTCCTCTCTTCTTTTATTTTGTTTTAAAAAATAAAAGGTGTTTTTGGTTGATTAGGAGATCTTTTGAAAGAGATTGTCCTAATGTTGTGGGGGATAAGAATATTTTGGGTTTGACTAAATCTTTTATCATTTGAATTCCTCCAATCTTGTGAGAGATGGGGGAGTTCTAGATGATTAGGTTTTTGATTTGTCTTATCCTAGTTTGACTAGATATGGGTCAAAGATTCAAGGGATAAGGTTCCTAGATTTCTCCCTATATCATGACGGTTGATTCAGGGGATGGATGACTCAGATTTAATCGTCTCTCACCTCACAAAGTTTCTATAATTCTATTGGTCATGATGAGTCATAATTTGGATAGGCATACCAAGGCCTTGAGACCTACATAAGGAGGGGACCCCCCCTCATTCGCTTCACGACAATTCCTAGCCTCTCTCTCTCTTTGCCTTCTCTCCCCTCCACGCCCCATTCTCTCTTCTCTCTAGCTCTCTCTTCTCTCTCTAGGTGGGACACGACCCGCCATAAGGATCTCGGGGTGACATGCACCACCCTATAGATAGAGAGAGAGGGGGTACGCCTAGCCCTTGTCTAGGTTACGGGAGGTGCCACACTGTGGCATGCTCCAAAGGTTCAAAAGGAGTCTAGAAACACTAATCATGTTGATGTTCTAAAAAAAACCCCTAGATTTGTGAGGTACTGCCTGAGGAAGCTTCCTGACTCAAAACATTTAGTGGGTCAATAGAATCAGAGTATGCTATCGGTCAGGAAATGGGGTATATGTGATGTACTAAGTCTTAAAGGATGATGCTAGGTAAATGGCAGTAAGTCTTTCCGGCTGTTTGGTTTAATTTTCAGTCATTCTTTACTTGTTTATTTAAAATTTTCAGGAACATTATTTGTACTAAATTGATGGTCAAAGCTCGTTTTTCAATCCTGGATTTTGTCTTTTTTTTTTAGCAGTAAAATGCAAGATCTTAGGTTGTACTTGTGGTTTTATTTCTTGTTTACAATAGTCTTTGTGGCACTCCTAAGTGGAATTCAGATACGTTAATAAAAGAAAAAAAGAAAGTTTTTTTATTTTACTCCCTTGAATTCTGCATAGCCACTTCTTTTGAGGCCGTTGTCTGCAGTCCACCAATACTATCCCTAGGTGGCTCTTTTATTGAAGTTGAGATACCACACCACAAAACTTAATAGATCCACCCTACATGCTGCGAGGAATACTGGTCCAGAAGGTCATCTCTGATAACAAGGGCTGCTGTGTCTAGCATTCCTTTATCTGATGTCTCTGCACCATCCTTATGTCATGAGTGATTGCCTGGCCCCCATACGAAGACCCACAAACCTGTATCTCATCATTCCCAACATCGCCCCCATGAAGCGATATAACCATCAGTTTCCTGCCTTAGTAGTATTCACTGTTCCTATGATATATCTGAGGATTCGCTTGCCATGTCATCATCCATATTCTTTACCTTACCAGGATATACTGTAGTCTTTGTCATGCAAAGGTTCTTATCCCCCATATCTTGTACTGATATGCCCCTCGGCTTAGTATAATATATTGACTCTCCCTTGTTCTTGAGCTGCTCTGAGTTTCCAAGGAATAATTGGCGTTGTTACATGGATATCTTTTTTACGTGGTGAAAACCCAGTCACCTCAGGAAGTAACGGAATGCGTATCATACTAACGTGAGATGGCACTCCTAGCATTTGATGTACCCTAAGTGGGAACCACTTCATCCCCCTTAGAAATGGTCCAGAAATAAGACTAGGTGAGATGGTTACCTCTTTGCCTAGAAAAAAGGTGTATATATCAAATGTATGATTGTGGCATCTGGGCATTAGATTGGTACTGTACAAAACTGATGAAAGCAATATTACTTTATAATGGAGATGGGATTGAATGCTTTTGGTCTACTTAAATTGATTATGTGCTTGGGATATGTATTTCACACATTAGATGAAATATGATAATATGATAATATATTCTGCTGGGTGTCTATACAAATTATGGGTTACTGATTGGTGTGAAGCTTAAATAGAAAGATTTCAGATATCAAAACACTCTCATGTAAATCTGCAGAGCATCATAGAATGTGTGATATAACAAAATTAGCACCAGTTTATATGTTCTGACTTTCTGGGCAATCTAATGCTTTATAACCTAACCCTATATGCATATTTAGGAGCCTTTTAGGTTACTGCTGTTTTGTCTATAGAATTGAATTCCAGATGTTCATGTTTGATTAAATAGCAAGTAGTCGACTGGTATACAGACATGACTATGCACTCTGTATTTACCATATCATCAATTTGATACAAACATAACTATAGTTAACAAGGGCAGAAAGGACTATGCGGGAGATTAAAGGTGAACGTTGTTGAAAGAGGTTTTTTTTTTTTTGTTTTGACTTTTTTTGTGAGATGTTAGCCCTAACATGAGATATACCCTTGGCAGGAGCCACCTCATCACCCCTAAAAAATGGTTAAGAAATAGCACTATCTGAGGTGGTGCCTCTTTGCTTTAAAAAAATTAGGGTATTTATCAAATGTTGATTGTGGCATCTGGGCCTTAGATTGATACTGTACAAAACTGATGAAAGCAATCTTACTTTATAATGGAGATGGGATTGAATATTTCTTGTCTGCTAAATTGATTATGTGCTTGGGAAATGTATTTCACACCTTACCATATTCTCCTGGGTGTCTATACAAATTACGGGTTATTGATTGTGTGAAGCTTAATTAGAAAGAGTTCAGACGTCAAAACACTATCATGTAAATGTGCAGAGGGTTTGGCATCTTAAGATGTGTTATATAAACAAAATTAGAGTTGGTTTATGTGTTCTAACTGTTTGGGCAATCTAGTGCTTTATAGCCCATCTCTTGTGCATGTTTAGGACTCTCTTAAGATATTGCTATTTTGTCTATAAAATTGAATACCAGATGCTCATGTTTGATTAAATAGCAAGTAGTGGAAAGAAAAGCAAGTAGTGGACAGACACATTATAGAATCTGCATTTACCATATCATCAATTTGATACAAACAGAATTATGGTTAACATTGAAGAAATAATTATGTCGGAGTTTGAGGATTAGCTTTGTTGAAAGAGGATTGACTTTTATTTTATTTTATTTTTATTTTTAATTTTTTATATTTTTAATGTTCTTGGAGCAAATTGGCATAGATAACCCGGACATAGAAGTAAATAAACAAGTCGATGTTAACATTGTCAGTTCAACTTTAAGTTTGAACCATAGTTCATAAAATCGCCCGATCTAACCCCTAATCGCCCGGTTAGACCGGTTCCGGTTTTGGGTGGTTAGGGTGATCAACTGATATTTAAAAAAAAGCAAAAATTCAAAAAAATGTATATAAATTCTCAAAAATGAATAATTTGACTTGTAATGCATTTTTGAATATTCTTTACATTATGGTAAAGATTAAAAAACATTTTGGTCATTAATACTCACTTTTATATTTTCTCATCTTTTTTGGAAAATTTTAAAGTTAGCCTTTGGAAAATATAAAATGGGTCAAAATCCATTTTTTTTCCTTAATTTTCAACTTTTCAATGTGTTTTGTTTTAATCATTCTTTATATATTTTTCATATTTTAATAGATTTGTTTTTGCATGTTTTTATTTTTTTTCAACACTTTTTTGACCGCCCGGGACTTACCCGGTTATAGCGGTTGAATCGGCCGGTTTACCGATTAGGCCGGTTAAACCACTTCCAGGCCCATGTCCGGTTAACCGTTCTGTTTGATTTTGCAAACACCGGTTTGAACAACAAAATTGGAAGGGCTAAATTGAACAAGTGAAGTCATAGTTACTGAGATGTTCTATCTATGATTCACAAGTCGTGTCATAGTTATTGGTATCTTCCATCTAAGGTTCCCAAATTAGGGCACACTTGGCTGGAGACCAACCAATGCCTGACTCTCGTGCTTGGGAGGGCCCATGTAGGAGATCACCCGTGTCAGATAGCAACACTTTTGTCCGCAGCAGCTCATGGGTGATGGGTCCTTGCTTTTTTCTTGATGATGTGGGACTTACTAACCCATATTTTTTGTATTTCCTTTAACAATGTGTGGAGCACCTGAGTTCTGGTGCCTTTTGTGAAGAGCCAGCCTTATGGGTGGAAACTTTGCAATGAGGTTAAAAATACATTAATTTCATAGACAGGAAAAAGGTTCCCCAATCGTGGTTTGAGAAAAGGAACACGTTCCCATTTAGTTAGGACTTGGGAACCCTTTCCTGTGATGTTATTGAGAAAGAACTCCGCTTTCCCTTGGCAGGCTCCATCTTAGACCTATAGAATGCATCACAAGGTATATTTTAGGTCTTAAAAAAGGAATATTACTCCAAAACAAAATGATAGAGAATTTTAGCATCAAGATCCTTCAATTATCTTTTTATCTTTTTCTAAATTTAGTTTTTTTTTAATTTATGGTATGGATGTTCCCATGACGCTCCCTTAATAGGGAACTTCTAGAAAGCAAGAATATCCCATTTCCTATCTGCTTTTTATCCTGCTTCCATTCATAACAACTGTCCGTGTTTTATGGTGTTGTTATGAGGGTGAGATTTTTCTGGGATTCATATGCTCTTTATGTTTCTATGTAAGATGTATAAGGGGCATTTGTGTCATTATTACTTTGCAATATCTCTGGATGTCAAGGGCATTTATTTAATTGTAATAAGCTAACCTCTGGCAATGTAATATCAAATAATGTACTGAACACATTGACTGGGGATTCATGCTGCTCACAGTTGTTCTTCTCTCTCTCTCTTCTTGGTGGCAAAATGTCAAACATAAATGGTATTAGAGTAGGACTTGCCCTTGGACATTCTACATGATCCCATGACCATATTACAAACCTTAACCTCATTCTTGCCTTAACCTTAATCTCAAACCTTAACCTCATTCTTCATTTTACAAATATGTCTTCCTCCCATCCATTGTCTATGGTCACCTCAGAGTTTGACCTTGTTGAATTCCATAATATGGAAGGGCCTCATAAGGCCCTTCATTGGCGACCAACAACTTATGGGGCATGTAGCTGAGCTCTTTGTTTTCTCACAAACTCAGCTACAGCTACAGCTAAGCTTGCTGAAATTAACAGTGGGGCGTTGCAATTTCAAGGGTTGCAGATACACCAGGCTAATTTCCTCAACGTAGTGATGGTGAGAAAATTTAGAGTGAAAAACATAGGAAGAAGAAAAGGAATAAAGTGGTATGATGATGCATGCAATGATGCCATTTACTATTTTGCCTCTTGCCCTTGAATATTCTTTGTATTTTTGAATTAGATATGTTGAGGTAATTTTGTAAGTACACTTGGACAATGTTTAGAGTAAAAGTATGGGGCTAGGGATAAGAAGGTAAATGTTGCTTTGATCAAGGGTTTTAATAGGTGATAACGGTGGCAAATTTCAACCCTTCATCTTGGTAGTGGATGGGGATAAGTGGCCAGGGGTAATTAGCTTCTCATGTGCCATTGATGATGTGCATCAAGGGTTGAGATCTAACCCTACTATCTTTTTTTTTGAGTAAGATTAACTTTTGAACACTTCATATAAATACTATCTTTTTTTTTGAGTAAGGTTAACTTTTGAACACTTCATATAAATACTATCTTTTTTTTTGAGTAAAGTTAACTTTTGCATTGCTTTGGAGTGCGAGAGAACAAAAGAGGGTTCTGAGAGTACCCACAAGACGGTTCTCTCGGTAAAAAAATAGGTCAATAGACTCTAAACAAAAAATAGGTCATATAAATACTATCTTATGGTTCAACGTAACCCTAACTTTTGAAAAACGAATTTTTATAAGCAAAAAGAACTAGGAAGATTTGATCAAAATCGAGCAAGATAGAGCAAAACTATGTAGTATTGTCCACCGGACGACCAAACGAGATTACATTGTAGATTCTAAATGATTCAAAGAGGTAATAGATATTTGGAATTTGAAACTGAAGTATAAGAAATGCACAAGAAAAATTTGTGTGGAGTAAATCAACGGTAAACTATGCTGAATCAAAGTATCATCTAGGTATGAAGCCTATAATCATATGGATGACTACACTATAAAAGGCTATCATAAAGATCACATGACCCCAAGGTAAAATGATTACAAAGCTACTGTAACTAAGAATTTATAGCAAGCTTTGAAGTGGAAGATGATGAAGAACAATAGGGAAAAACTCGATGGAGGGTTACCTTGATGATTGCTGACATGAACTTGATCTCATGTAGTGAAGGATCACCCTAAGGCTCTAAATATGATCAATAGAATGCAATGGAGCAAGTTCTACAATAGCTGGTGTGTGGAGCTCTTGGGGGCTCTTGCTCTCTCTCTAGGTTCCTTTTGCTTGTGGAATTTGTTTTTCAAAAGTTAGGGTTACATTGGACCATAAGATAGTATTTATATGAAGTGTTTGAGTAGGATTAGATCTCAACCCGTGATGCACATCATCAATGGCACATGAGAGGGTAATTACCTTTGGCCACTCATCCCCATCCACCACCAAGATGAAGGGATGAGATTTGTTACCATTATCACCTACTAAAACCCTAGGTCAAAACCACATTTACTTTCTTGTCATTTACCTCATACTTTTATTCCAAACATGTTCAAGTGTAGTTATAACAATGCCTTCAACATATCTTTAATTCAAGAGTGCAGAGAATGTTCAAGAGCCAGGGGCAAAATAGTAAATGACATCCTTGCATGGGAAAGTCAAAAAGAAGGGTTATGACACCACCAATGGGATCAACTCAACCCACACTCTTCATATTCTCTTCACACCTTAACTTCACACCAATGAGGTGGATCCACATGAAATATTCACATGAAATATTTTCCATGTGGATATTGATTTTAATGACAATTTTCATTCAAAATTCCCTTGGCTTCACACAAGGCAAGTATGTCACATGTGTGACAATTACCCATGTGATTAAAATGTAACTTTAAGTTATAATCTTATAATATACGGTTTGGAATTCAAATTAAATAATTAAGTGCCAAAAGGGGATTTATGCCCAAAATAGTGAGGGGCCCATGGTGCCATGTGGCCACTCGAATGACGTGAGGGATTTCTCTGATTTTATAAATCGACAAGAACTCCTTGATATCCCTGCAAGGTTGCCGTTTTACCTGGTCTAATCATACTTCTACTCCCTCTCTATCTAAGCTCGATAGATTTCTTCTTTCCCTAAATTGGGAGGAATCTTTCCCGGGCTCCTCTGCGGTAGCCCTACCCAAACCCACTTTTGAGCATTGCCTTTTCTTCTTGACACTTTGGCTATTAGAAGAGGCCCAAAACCTTTTAGATTTGAATTGGCTTTGCTCCAAGATTCGTCCCTCGCTAGCCTTATCCCAACCTGGTAGAACTCTTTCTCCTCCTAGGTAACGGTAGGGCAGGCTATAAACTTCAGACGAAACTCCAACTTCTCAAATCCTCTCTCAGAACCTGGAGTAGGTCCTTTTCTTGCAACTTTTCCCAAATTAAATCCTCCCTTTTGGAGTCTCTGCATCAACTAGACAGTCTTGAGGAATCCAGACCTCTGAACACCACAGAAAAGGATCTTAGCACACAATCCAAGATGGAATATCTCTCTATCTTTAAAAAGAAGAGATATACTGGTACCAGAGATCAAGGATACATAGGTGACTTGAACACCGCCTTCTTTCATCGGATAGCAAATTGTCGCAGATGTGACAATACTATCTCGAATGTTAAAATCCAACAATTGCTACTTGGTCCACCCCGAAGCAATCGAGCAGTCCATTCTCGACTTTTTTCGGATGCTTTACCAGGCCTCTTTTGTACCGAGACCTCGAATGTCATCCCTGGACTTCTTGACCCTCCCTTCAGACCTGGCTGAGTGGTTAGAGCATCCTTTCTCGGAAGAAGAAATCCTACATGCTATTGATGCCTTAGCCAAAGATAAGCCCCCGGCTCAGATGGATTCCCTGTTGGACCCTTCAAAACCTTCTGGGAAATCTTTCATCCTGATTTCATCAAATACTTTGAGGAATTCTTTCACAGGGGTACTATCCACAAAGCGGTTAAGGCTACCTTCCTAGCCCTTGTTCCTAAAGTTGAAGGGGCAGAAGAGATTAAGGACTTTTGCCCAATTAGGTTGCTAAACTCCTCTTACAAAATCTTGGCTAAAGTCCTGGCTTCAAGACTCCAACAGGTACTCCCCTCAGTCATCTCTCCACCCCAAACTGGCTTCATCCAAGGAAGGTAGATCCTTGATGGGGCACTGGTGGCCCACGAGTACATCCACTTGAGACACCTATCCAAGCGTCTTGGTCTTATCTTCAAAATCGATTGGGAAAAAGCCTATGACCATGTCAAATGGGTCGGTTTTGGAGGAAACCATGGCTAGAATGGGGTTTCGGGACCGGTGGAGGAAGTGGATGAGGGGTTGCTACTCCCACCCTTACTTCTCTGTCCTTATAAATGGATCCCCAAAAGGATACTTCCCATCCTCGAGGGGGCTCCGCCAAAGGGACCCTCTCTCTCTCTATTCCTCTTCACTATAGCAGCTAAAGTCTTCAGTTGCTCTCTCTCCTGTCTTTACCAGGCCGGTATCCTTTCAAGCTTCAAAAGCTGCCCGCAAGGCCCTATGGTGTCTCATCTGTAGTATGCAGATGACACACTCGTTTTCCTTGATGCCTCAACCCGTGAAGCCGACTCCCTGAAGCTCTTCCTCCAGTGCTTTCAGTTAGTTACGGGCTTCAAAGTCAACTTGAAGAAATCTACAACGATGAGAGTTGGCCTATCTTCTTCCGAAGTTAGAAACATCATCCCAGATTGGGAGTGTAAAGTAGAGGACCTTCCCACTACTTACCTTGGCCTCCCCTTGACACTGGGAAAACCGAAAAAGAGGCTCCGGTCTCATATTCTAGATAAGGTCGATAGGAGGCTGACGGGATGGAAAGGCGGATATCTTTCTGTGGTAGGTTGGTCTACCTTGATCAAAGCCACCTTAGCTAACTCCCCGGTGTATGTCATGTTCGACTTCCGCATTGCCTGCTCAGGTGGTCAATCTCCTGGAATGACTCATGCAGAACTTTTTGTGGTCAGGGCAGGCAGAGAAGACTAAATTCCACCTGGTCGCGTGGGAAAACATATGCCTACCTAAAAAATTTGGAGGTCTAGGGATTCGGACCCTTAGGAACGCAATTTGGCTTTACTCGAAAAATGGTGGCGGTGTCTAGCTACTCAGTCTGACTCTTTTTGGGCTAGAATCTTTCGAAGTAAATATAAAATCTTGGAAGGCTCATGACTGCTTGATAATAGACGATGGCCGTCAGCGTCAGGAGCCTCAAAATCTATCCTTACCACTTTCCCACAGTTCAAAAGATGGGTACGTCTTCAGCCAAGGGTGGGCGATAGGGTACTTTTATGGTCTGACCTTTGGCTAGGTCATACCCCTCTGAGCCAAGCTTTCCCAACCCTCTTCTCACTAGCCACAAACAAACACTCCACCGTTGTTGAGGAAATGGTGCTAATAGGTGGCCGCAGGAACTGGAACCCTGCTTTCCGAAGGCACCTCACTGATGAGGAAGCCTTGCACTTCTAAATTCTCTCGGCTGCATTATACTCAATTTTCATTCCCTTAAATGGGATTGATTCTCTGGTGTGGACGCTTACTCCTACTGGCCTTTTCACGGTTGCCTCTTTCTATAAGAGCCTCTCTCAGGCCCCCACCCTTCCTGGTAACCCTCCATCAGCCTTGGCAAAAGTGTGGGCGACCATTGCACCACCCAAGGTGCAAACCTTTAATTGGATTGCTGCATCCAACAGAGCCCTCACGGTGGACCAACTCTAAAAAAGAGGGATCCCCATCCCCAATAGATGCGCTTTATGTCTTTCTGAGGGGGAATCTAGCCCTCACCGTTTCCTTCTTTTCAATGTCGCCCATGATCTGTGGGGCATGGTAATACAACTGTTTGGTATTCAATGGGTCACGCCATCCTCGTCAGAGCCCTTATCTCTTACGACCTGGACTCTCATTGGCCGAAAGCTAGGAAACTCTGTGGAAAGCTGCTGTAGCGATTACTATATGGATTATATGTATCAAACTACCAACCCTAGCTCTCTTTCATAGGATCGCTACCTTAGTCTCCATTTGGGCTTCCAATCATCAGACATTCGCGGGCATTCCAAAGAACTTCTTCCATAGTTAATGGAAGAATATTCTTTACCACCAACCGAGAAAGGCAATTAGACATAACAATTGGCAACCCCCACCTGTTGGCTGCATTAAGTTAAACTTTGACGGTTGTTCAATTCGGAATCTTGGCCCAGCTAGCGTTGGAGGAGTTTTTAGAGACTTCCACCGGAAAGTCATCTTAACGTACTCTGAATACCTTGGTGGTGGTGACTCCCAATATGCTGAGGCCATGGCTTTGTATTGGGGCTGAAAAAGTTCAATTAGTCTTGGGGACCACGCCTCATTGTGGAAGCAGACTCCCAAAATGCAATCTCTTGGGCAAGTGGGAAGATCCTCCCCCCCCTTCCCCATGGCAACTTACCACCAATTTTGATGAAATCTTTCACATTTGCAGGGATATGGACGTCTCCTGGAGGCATATATGGAGGACGTCCAACGAGTTCGCAGATCTCATGGCGAAGGAGGGAGCTAGAATGCAAGAGGAAGATAATGCCAGGTCTTGCTCTTTTTTTGTCACGGACTACAGGCACACTTAGTAGCTTCGAAAGTGTCTTCCTTGGTTTTTGGTTTTATTTTTTGGTTACCCACTGTAAATCATTGTAAACGGGCGACTATTATAAGCCCCTTTTTGTATATGGCTCACTGATGTATTTTTTACAAAGAGCTACCCATGTGGGGGCTCTCGGTCTTCTCATTTTTGTAACCATTACTGGCTCAGTAATACAATGTTAACATTTTTTTTTTTTAAAAATGATAATACTTTAAAAAAATCAAAATCAAATCGATGTCAGTGCAAACGTCGTCTATTGGGTCGCCAAAAGTTCCCAAAATGAACGACTAGAAGCTCCAAATCCTCTCACGAACTATTGCCTTCGTTTTGGGAAGAATCGAAAGGATAAAAAATTTATTGATAATACTTTAAAAAAATCAAAATCAAATCGATGTTGGTGCAAAGGTCGTCTATTGGGTCGCCAAAAGTTCCCAAAATGAACGATTAGAAGCTCCAAATCCTCTCACGAACTATTGCCTTCGTTTTGGGAAGAATCGAAAGGATAAAAAATTTATTGATCTTTCAATAAATCACAAAAGAGTGGTTTTTCTCACCTTAAAGGCCAAGATTTTTCTATTGGGGGTTTAGAATACCCCCCAAAACCCTTTCCCTCTCTTTTTTGGGGGAAAAAATTACATTTTTTACCCTCACGAAGGGTTTTTCCGCCCACCCGCAAACTGTCACGGGGCGGAGCCTAGGTGGGCGCCCAGACAAGCCTAGGCAGTGCCTTGACCTCCTTGGCGAGCGCCTAGAGACAAGGCGCTCAATGACCCTGCCCAGACTGCACTTAGGGGTTTTTAAATTTTTTTTCGCCTAGACTGTTGGGCAGCTGAATTTTCGAACATTGCCTCATTGTGTAAGATTCGAATTGTGTTCATTTTCTAGGCTTGTTGATAGGTATATATTTCCAACTTCTCTTTTCTCATTCTAATAAATGAGCTTCCTAGCCTCTTTAGTTGTTCTAATTTAATGGGACCATCAAGCGTTGCTTCATCTTATCACTCGAAATGTTATGTAGTCTTTTTGGATTATTTTTACAACACACTTGGATCCTACTTTCTCAAAGAGAAATCCGAAATATTCAAAATATTTTACAATTCAAAAGATGCTGAAAATCATTTTTGTAGACCAATATTTTTTTTCGAAGCGATAGAGGCACTGAATTCTCATCTCATGTTTAACGAAATTTATTTACAAATTAGTATCTACATATTCAACAACAAAATGAAGTAGTGAAACAAAAACAGTGCGATATCATTCTGGTTACCCTATCGTTGCTGTCCACTAGCGAGGGTGCCAAAATACTCATGGACTGAAGCTTTTCCTACAACTTTTGTAGCACCAACTGGCTGCCCAGAAATGTTTTGAATGGCCAAACTCCTTATAGTTTGTTTTATGGTAAGAGTGCAGCTTATAAAATTCTTCTATCTTTTGGATGTTATGCTCATGGTCATGTAGACAAGAGTCAAAAAAGAAGCTCTCTCCAAAGGTGGAAACGTGCATCTTTGTAGGGTCTGAATATTGCTATAAGAGCTACTTTGATTGTAGCCCCCAATTTAAGCCGCCCTTATTTCAGGACATGTTACTTTTGACGAAATGAGGATGTGTGATCCACCTAAGGCCATCTTATCTCAAGAAGAAGAAAACTCCTGCAAGGCTACAACTCATGGCACACAGAAGTCCATTATGGGAGATGGAGTTATCTTGTCTCAGCATGCTCCCAAAAATAAGCATCAACTTAGCAACACCGATGAGAATGAGCCTCATCACATTGTTCATGATTTTGAACACCTTTATGATGGTGGCACTCCATCTAATGAGCTTCCTAATGATGTATCCAAAGAGATGATCATATATCATAGACGAAGGTTCAATGAGCTGCCCAACATTGCAATCAAGGTGATTGTATAGTATGTATGAAAGCGCATTGAGCTACCCAACATTGCAACCAAGGTGCTTGCATATCATATACGAAATATGAAACATAATGATGAAAACTTGGCTAACAAGTAAAGCTGGAATATAAGGAGGTAAATATGGTTGTGAATCACGAGTACAACACAATGAACATGGAGAAGTTGCTGATTATTGAAGAGAGCGCAGCATATAAGGGCATTTGACTTCTATTCTAATTGATGGATAAGTTATGAAAATTCACTCATGATTATGAAGTATTTATTTGTGAAACTCAAACTAAAGGAGCTTACGAGTTATCGTGTGGCGAATACAACCCAAATTGTGTTAAAGCTATGGCCCAAAAAAGTAAATCCATATTCTTTATTAAGCTTGTCAATTGGGCGGGATCAAACCCGATGAGGGTCGGAGTCTATGTCCAGGTTTTGGACGTCGTCGGTCAGGTCTGGGTCTAGTAGCCTTGACATAACCCTTAGTTGTGGGAACCTTGGGGGCAAGGCCATGGTCCCACCTTAGGAACTTGATCCTATGGTTCCTCTAAGAGAACTTAGAGGGAGCTGGATTTAGAGAAATAGGGATCTCGCTCCCAATAAAGCAATGAGTTGATCCAATTGAGTGTGCCTTGGGGGACTTTGGACATGGCCAGCCCAAACTAAAGCAATGAGTTGATCAAATTAAGTGTGCCTTGGAAGACTTTGGACGGGAAATCACAATCCTGAATAAATTTACCATACATCAAGTGAGCATACTTGTATCAAATATCAATGTGCAAACTTTAAATTACAAAGATTCAAAAATTGTTTCTGTTTCTGTTTACTTTATTTGACTTGTATTAAATTATTTAATATGCAACTGAGTGCTGACATCTTTTGGGAGTGAGACACCTCGTTTACAATGTCTTGCCATTCAAGTATTGAACCTTAAAGTGTATAGGTCATCTAGTTATGAGCAGAACTGATTTTAGCTTGCTTTTTACTTGGTATACTGCAATAAGATCGTAGAAATCTACCAAAGCATGGTTAAGTAACCTTTCTACTCTTGCTTGTTACCTTTCTTTTTATACAACTCCCTAGTAAAAGATGGAATGTGCTTGAGGAAAAGGATTTAATTGATCTTAGCTTATTTTTGTACAACAAAGGTCTTAGAAGAGGTGCTAGAAGCACATGTAGTCATGGACATTGACCCCATTGTCTTGGATGAATATGATGGTACAAGTGAGTGGAAACTAGACCCATACTCCGAGCTCTTGTTTGAGGGTGGAGCCTTAACTTAGTTGGATATAACGAACATCAAGAGCTGATGAAGACCCTAAGCCTGACTAGAGTTGTCACATTCTCGTCAGTTCCAAAGATCGAGGAGGCAGTGGAGGAAGAAGTAGATGATGGGGTGGCAGTGGGGGCAGAATATCTGTGTGATGGGGGAAACAGTAGAGGAAGATGCATATGTGGATGATGGGGGCAATGATACAGTTGATGATGGCTTGGCTGCAGATCTGGGAGACATAAGAGATGCAATTGCATATGACTTGGAGTCTGATTTAATGTAAGTGCTTGGTTGTTATAATACATATTCCTCTGTGTTCAGTTGAATTTAATGGATGGATTGGATGATTGGATCATTTTATTATACATGTTAATTATATTAATTAATAGGGATAGAAACTATCGTCATTACTCTTTATCCGTTACTTAGACACGATATATATTAGGGACAAGTACTAAACGAAAATGCTCCTACTATCATATAACTCACATAGTAATCTTGATCTTCACAGTCTTATAACGTTTAACAAAATCTTTAAATACTTTTTGTTCATTGACTGCATAGGAAGTGATCCTTCTGCATCACGGCAACATTGATGCACATGGGACATCTAACCCTCCTAGAGCCTCAAGTTTGCATCCCACATTTGAGAACCTTAGTTGATGGTTTTTGTAGGTGTTATTGGTGCCTTAAAATTTAGATTACTACAACCCAAGATTTCTTGATGGTTGTACTTTTGTATTGACTAGTTCATTCTCTTGGTGAATGTAAGCAGTTTTAGATTACGAAATTTCCTATTTAGTTTGCTTTTTATCTCGTCAAGGAGGGTACTTTACAGAGTTTTAGAATATGCAAGTTCTTGATTGGATGTCTGTATTTGGTGCATTCTTATACCATATATTCATATTGCTTGCTATATGTGTAGAATACCTCCATGCTTAAAACTGTTCACGTGCATCTAACTTGTTCAAAGTTTCACAGATGGAAAACCTGGTGATGCTGCTACCTTTTCAAAGAAAGCATTGGAGTCCCTTGCATTTAAGAGGTACTTTGAGGCACTTGATTATCTTAATGAAGCTTTAGAGGCTGATCCGGCATTTTCTGAGGCTTACTTTCACCGTGCATCTTCCCTGCGTCAATTATGTAGGTACAAAGCTGACTTTTGCTACCTTTCCCCCAAGTACACCTTGGACTGAATGAGTTTAACAACTTTTTTTTGTGCCTGAACATGAGTTTTCACCTACATGATTTTCATGTTTTGATAAAATAATAACTGTGTTGATTCGTATATATTTGCTAATATTAAAAACCTCTCATAAAGGGAAAAATTTAGAGAAGGAACACATAAACTATATTGTCCAGCTAACGTGCTGAATAATTTTCTTTTCAATTATAAAACGCTTAAATAGCTACTAGGTGTAAGTGGCAAATTCGTTTTTCAAACAAATGCACAATGCCTGTATAAATTATCATTCTTGATGCAGGAAAATAAGGAAATGACGCAAAAAAACAGTACATTTACTATCAAAACATGCTAGATTTAAGTCGATCTGGCTTTCTTTGCACAAAAAAGCGACGTCAAAACCCTAGACAGGGCTTTCTTACACTGTTCATAATATGTTTTTACTATTCACATTCCAAAAGTGTTTGAAATCCAAACACCCCAGGTCCTTCTATTACATTATGATAAAAAAAGACCAAAACTATCCCCACTTAAAACATTATACAAACTCCCTATAAGTTCCTTCACTTAAATTAAATTTTGTAATGACACTTTTACCCCTAATAGAACAAGTAACTTCTTGAGTATTTTAACAACTAAAAATAAAAAAAATCCTAGAATTCCTTAAAAGAACTTAAAACCCCTAATAATAACCATAGAAAACTCCAATTGTACATCTTTAAAATTTAATAAGAAAAATTCAAAAATTCAATTATACATCTTTGCAAGGGTTGATATATCCATAAATGCTTTTGAGAATCTCTCGAGTAAAGGGTCGTTATATGTCGAAGGAATAACCTTGATATGTACACTCGGTTCGTTCACATTAACTAGGTGAAATGGCATCAATACAACCATTAAACCTAGCTGAAATTGCCTTGGTTCAGCCCTAGAACAAAGCAAGGGAGCATCTTCGAGATGATCATCTCCATCCCCTCGTTCACTAACCAAATCACCAACTTCCTCTTCTAAAACTTCTTTATCCAGTCATCCTCACCTTGACCATTGTCACCTTCCTTGTTTTCACCCGGTTCATGATAAAAAATTGGACTGCTACATTTTTCATCTATACATTGTTCAAAGACTGGTGGAGAGTCCCAATCAATGACTTGCTGATGTTGGTAGTAAATTAATAAGTAATTGTTTGGGTTTAACCATCTGCCTCTTCTGCTACTCTGGGTGGAATCATGTTGCACTGGATCACGAAAGCCTCCCTATGGTCACTAAAGGTCACTTCTGGCTCTTCTCCCTCAGGTTCTTCATCATAAATAGGATTCCAATCATAAGATAGCTTGCTGTCCTCCTCGAAAAACTCATCAGCAAGGGTAAAATTTTTTCTATTTTGGCATTGAGAAGAGTCATGACCAATCCCTGATCACTTAAAGCATTTTATGACACTACTGTTTGGGTGATTTGGGCGGCTAGAACTAGCCCCAACACATGTTGTTTCCTGCTTGTTTGATGTACCAGCAGGCTGTGACGATTGTCTAACCACTAAATTGAATCTTTTCCCTTAAATTCATTTCCACAGCCACATGAGCTACCCTGGCCTGTAGTCCACCTTGATCATCCTCAGTTGAGCTTCAACCTTAATTGTGACGTAAGCCTCATCTAAGTTCTGTTACGGCTGTAAAACCACATCTTGTTTCTGCCCGCCAACCTAGCGAGCTAGGGACAGTTTCTCTCTTTCCACGACTCATTTCGTGCCATCAACTGATGAAATTCATCGTTATACTCATCTACACTCTTTTCTTCATCTTATGATAATGGAGCTGCAAATAATTTTTAGGTACGTAACTTTCTTTTAATTTTGGTATAAGAAGGGTGAGGACCTTAAACTTTCCCGTAATCTGTCCCACACCCCGATAAAAGGGGTGGACTGTGTTAGGTTGGCAGGCAACGTAAAACTATCAAAACTTATCATGAATCTTGAACCTATATTATCTTCTTATGCTCGGGCATTCCCCCAAAGCAATGCATTGTACCTGAACTCAGGTATAGTGAGAACGGAGTAAGGGTTAGGAATGACAGACATGGATTCATGTTGCCGACCTCAATTAGTTGGGAAAAGGCTTTAATGATGATGAACTTTCTTTTAATTTGTTTTTCATGTTATTCCAAGTATTAATTTTGGGCTTTCTCATTCTCTCTCGCCTTCCTCTAAGCTGTTCCTTCTATATCGAAGCACCTTTCTTCAATTTAATGGCAATATTTACGCTTTTTATTTTCTGGCTCATCCTTGTAATCAAACACCCTCTCTATCGTGTTTAACCATTCTCTAAAGTCGTTGGGCTGCAGTTTGCATTTAAAATCAGGAATATCTGCTTTTAGATCCATGGATTTTGAGTGCCGTCTATACCTTAAATCATATTCCTCTTCACTTGGCTCATCTTGCGGAGCATCATTGTGGAAAGGGCTGCACTCAACATCATCTTGGACGGAAAAAGCTTCATCTTGCCCATGATTGATGCTTGCAAGCTGCAATGTAAGTTCTTGTACTTGTCGGCCCAGTTCTCTGAAATCATAAATCCTAGACAGAAAATAAACAAAATAACCGAGACCATCAAGTTCTAGGCTGATTTGGCACTTGGCTAAAATTCAACAAACCCTAGAGTTGGGTGCAGATTCCCAACTTTGTTGTTGAAGAAAAACTAGGCTCTGATACCAATTTGATGCTAGAAAATAGGGAAAAAAGCAGAAAACAATTCAATAACTATTAAAACTGGCCATATTTAAATGGATTTGGCTTTTATTGCTAGAAAAAGTGATCCCAAAACCACCCTAGACAGGGTTCGCTAATACTATTCATAGTATGTTTATACTGTTCACTCCCCAAAAGTGTTTAAAACCCTAACACCCCAGGTCCTTTTATTATATTATGACAAAAAAAAGACCAAAACTACCCCCACTTAAGTTAAAACATTATAAAAATATCCTGTAAGTTCGTTTACTTAAAATAAAATTCATAATGATACTATTATCCTTAATAGAACAAGTAACTCCATAAGTATTCTAACCACTTTCCTAAACATCTCCTAAAATCCTGAAAAATATAAAAAATCCTAGAAGCCCTAAAAGAACTTAAAACCCCTTAAAAAAAGCGCCCTAGAAAATTCAAAAAGTACATCCTTAAAATTTAATAAGAAAAATAAAAAACAAGAGGCATCTTGTCTTGCATCAATTCTTGACTTCAATGCACATAATGACATTTTCTATCAATTCTTGACTTCAATGCACATAATGACATTTTTTAAGCGATCTCTCTATCTCTTTTGCTTTTTTCGAAGTTAATTGAATGCGACTTAGACATTTTCTAAAATGCCTTCATTTTTCCAAGCTATGGAAAAGATCCTACCCCTTGATATAATGACATAGCAATTTTCATGTTTGATTCTATCTGGCGTTAACCCAAACTCAAAGAAGGAAAAGCGAGCGCTGCCTCTGCATTCCATTTGATGCTTTAGGTATGGTCACCGACTCATGCAATTTGGGGTTTGGAGGGCCTTAGGTGATGAGTTGGTTTCGGGCTAGTACTTGAGTATAGCAAGTAGGCCTTAATTTTGATGACATTTTCAAAATGAGAAAAATGTATAAACAGCATGTCATATATATGGTCCATGTCCAAGGTACAGGAAACGGTAGTTTGGCCCTTTTTAGTCACTGTTGCCAATTGTGTTAGAGTCCTTGAGTGTTTGTTGTGTCATAATATAGGCTCTTGCCCTACCTAACACCATACATTGCTGAAAAGCAGTTTACAATATCTGCCGTGGATATCACTCAAGTAATTGGTGATTAATCTTTTCTGACCTTAGGATTTGTCCATCCCATTTTCTGGTTTTGTAATATGGTAATGTTACAGGGTGTATGTGTCTGGTAATCCATTCATTGATGCTCAAGTGATTCGTGATATTATTCATGAAAAATGTGATTGGCTGAGAAACTTGTACCTACATTATCATGACTATCAAAAAGAAGCACTTTATTTGTCATTGCAGTATTTTCTTTCCTCTCAGGTTATGTGGGCCAGTGGTGCCTTGTAGCTCATGGGAAGGCACTGTGATTTACTTTAATTTTTTTATTATTTTCCTCTGGATTATTAGCAGGATTGATTGAAGTAAATCCGAGAAACAATGAAAAAAGAGAAGACAATTATGTAAGCAGTACTTAAACAGTTATGATGTTCATTCTTGTGATGTTCATTCTTGTGATGTCCTCTTTGGTTTATGACTTATACATGACAAATGTAGTCCTCTTAGTATGTGGATTTTACTCATGTGCATTATATAGTTACGTAATACTGATGTGCGAATCATACTGAGCCGTGCTCCATATTTTGTTGCAAAATATCTTTTTTGCGCTCATGGATAGGTAATACAACTGATTGAACTGTGCAATCTAAGGCACTTTCGAAATTTGAACTTGGAAGTATATCTCAAAGTCAGAGTCTGAGATTCTCCTGCAATATAAGTCTTCTTTTAAAGTCCATCTTTCGTCTCGTGTTTTACATGTATTCATATATGATTCTTTTCTTGCATTCGCCTTCCAGTTTTATATTATCCTTTTGAAGACATCTATGGATTGGATGATCTAATTTTAATTTAGTCCTTTTTGTATTCAGTTCTTTTACCTACACTTGCTGGTAAGCATTTACGTTTCCACTAATTATTTGGAATGCTCGATCTTCTTTATTTTATTTCTGATTTGGAAATGATATGATTCAGGCAATTTTTGGCTGATGTAGATATGAGGAGTCCGAGAGAGACTACAAAAAATTTTTGGAGTTAAAACCTAGTACTTCTGCTGCAGAAAAAGAACTTTCCCAGATGTTCCAGGCAAAAAGTTCTCTTGAAGTTGCCATAGATCTTTTTAATTCCAAAAATGTTATCAAGGCAATGGACCACCTCGACAAAGTTGTCCTTGTTTTTTCACCGGAGTGCTCCAAGGTCTCTGGGTTTGTTGCTTTTAATTTGTTGCAGCTGATGATTTGGTATATCTATGCAAATGAGATGGTGTTTAACACTGATAATATTTCTTGTTTCAGGCAAAACTTTTAAAAATTAAGATCTTGATAGCGGAAAAAGACTATTCAGGTGCCATTGCTGAAACTGGTTATATACTCAAATCTGATGAGAGTAATCTGGAGGCTTTACTTCTGCGTGGACAAGCCTATTATTACCTGGTTGATCATGATGTTGCTTTGAGGTATGTTTAGCTGAACTTGTAGGCAGTGCCATAATGGACTGAATTGTTTTGTGTGTATTACTTTCAAGGTTCATGGACAGTCTAAAGATCAAACATCTTGCCCCCAATTGATTTTGAAGCTGTAATGACTCTTATCTGCAGTGTGAAAGAACAGTTTAAAAATGGGTTTGTGGTTTTTGCTTTGTCCAGATATTTTCCGTTTTTGATGAATGCTAATGAATATTTACGGAAGAAACTAAACCTTTTTTAGTTTTTTTAAATTTCATTTTTGGGTTGTGTCAACAAACCGTGTTTGAGCATATCTGTTCCCATCTGTTTGGTCAAATGGAAGTATAGATTATATATGTTGTACTGTCACATTGCCCTGGTATTCGCCAACACACAACAAGAAAATTCTCATCATTATTTTTCTGCACGGAAATATTAAATAGAGGAAACCCGCAACATCCTCTTTTGGGAAATCTTTTGTGGTTGTTTTTCAAGAATATCAGATCTTGAGTTTGCTCACCTCAGTTCATACAGATGGGAATGGATTGTTTAGTTTTTCTGCTGAAGGTATCTGTTTTCACTTTTGTCTCTTCATAGTCCAAATTAGCCACCTCAAATTATCTTAGTATGAAATCCGTCTCCAGCTTTAGGGTCCGTGATTTTTCCAACTTGATTTACTCTAGTATGCATGCATTTCTGCAATTGCCCTAAGGGCCTTGCTTGTTCTTAAGGTTAGCCTTTTGTGGGCTGCCATTTGGGAACATGTCCACAAAATTTAATAGACTGGGGCCATCTTTAGATCTTGGTACTGCTTCTGCAATTTTCCTCTTGATCAGTTCTTTGTCCTGTGAGGTCAATTCTTTTGGATCACTAAGGCTACAATGGGAAGCATGATTGTACTACATGCTGCTTTGATGTTTAAATTTTTCATTTCTTGATTTAAATGACCATCAACAAATTTCTTATGCTTTGAAAAAGTAAATGGAAAAGACTCTGATTTATGTTAGTGAAGTTGTTTATGTGACAGCTAGTTGACTCTTTCAAATATTGTGGGTAGAAAGGAGGATATGCTGCATTAGTACTGATGCCTGCTGTTCATGTTTTTTTGTTATCATCTGCAACATTCTAGTGGTTTCTGGGAAGTGATATAGCCTCGACAATGTCTTTCTTGGACATTTACATAAGTATTTCTTTGTGAAGGCACTACCAAAAGGGGCTTCGTCTTGACCCGGAACACAGTGGACTGAAGAAAGCATATTTTGGATTGAAAAATCTTATAAAGAAGACTAAAAGTGTAAGGTTCAGAATTATTTTTCAAGATGCATTCTAAGAGATGGTCGCAGAGTTTAAGTCTGCCAAACATGTTCTGGAATTAACAGTGTGGTTCATTTGTTTTCCTCAGGCTGAAGAGAATCTAGCTAAGGGTAAGTTGCGATTAGCAGTAGAGGACTTTAAAGGAGCACTTGCGCTGGACCCGAATCATACTGCATACAATGTCCATCTTTATCTTGAGTTGTGCAAGGTATTGATCAAGCTTGGCCGGGGAAAAGATGCTTTGGACAGTTGCACTGCAGCGCTTGACATTGATGGGGAGCTTATAGATGCTTTAGTTCAGGTCTGCTCATATTATATTTAAAGTGCTTTTCTGGCTTATTTCTTAATGTCTTACTTCAAGACATTATCAGGTTTTTGACAGACATGGCAGTGCTTATTCCGATGGAAAAGTTACATAATTTTATTATTTGATTGTCCAACTATAGTTATATCCTCTTTTTCTTTAAGTGTTTTCTCTGATCTTAATAAATTTCATATACTTTCATTGTTATTCGTTTCTCTTTCGCTCTCTCGATAAAAAGAATTGAGTGTTACATGTGTCTCTTTCCTTAATTAAGATATCGCTGAGCCAAATTTGGGGCATCAATACCTGGTGTAAAAAAAAACAAGTTTGCAACATCAATTGTTTGGACTGAACTAGGACTTTGTAACGAGCTGGCTATTCGGAATCGGCTAGGTGTCCTCTCTTTCCATCCCCTCCCTCTGATGGTAAAACTGTGATTAGCCAGCCATGGACTGCTTCCTGCTCAGTCATTGGGCAATCAAACATGGTATCGCTTGTTTTCTCACTCCCTCAGCCAACACAGCAGCCTCCTCGTTTGTTTCGTCCAAGTGCGAAAGGGCACACCGGGCCTGCTGATGCTGTCAAAATTTCCTCATAAAACACTTGAAAGTTGTCATGGACCCTCTGCTTGCCCTGTTCCTCCACAATGACATTGTTGGAGTCGCTTTTAATTTTGACTTTCTGCCAATTATCATCTGAACATTGCTGTCCAGTTAGCAGTGCTCATCTCTGCTTATTTTGAGTGTTTATTAGCTAATGGACCAGAGAATGTCAATAGCATGTGATCTTTTTTATGCTCCCCCCCCCCCCCCCTGCCCCCTGGATTACCACATGAGACAACATCAAAGTTTAACTTTACACATTCCTTACTTTGACGACCCAAATTTGCTTGTCTCGTCATCTGAGGGCATTTTGCCAACTTGTATCCTTATATTCTTTATCAGTTTTTCTCTTAATTGATTCCTTTCTAGTTGCCTTAAAATTGAGAGTTATTCTGGGCATCATTTTCAAAGAAACTATTGTCATGGATCCCCATATCTATCTGTCAACACATTTTCCACAATTGCTTATTTGATCTCCCATTCTTCACTACAATTGACCAAGCAAAGCTTATCTAGTCTAAATCCTTGTGTCCCCAATCCATATAGGTTTTTTTGTTTATGAACATGGTTCCAATTCACCAGGTGTATCCTTTGCTCATCTTCTGATCTATTAATATATGCACAAATAGATGTGTGGAAAGATCGAGTCAATTTGATAATATTATCTAGGTGATTGATGATGGAGATAGGGATCATAATCATAAATAACAGATGCACAAATAGATTTGTGGAAAGTTGGAGTTAATTTGATAATAGTCATCTGCCTAAGTAACTAGCTTTCCATGCATCCAGCTTCTGCCAAATCTTTCAACAACCTCATCCCTTAACTGGCTTTTTTTTTTCATGGGCACATAGGCTGACCAAGGTATTTACTTAGCAGTCTATCAATGCTACATCCTAGCATTTTGCTTCATAAGGCTCACGATCTGGCATACAGATTCAAATTTATTTTATGGATGTTAATCTTAAAGTCTGAAACCACCTCAAGACATCTAATGCACAACCATATGTTCCGCAGTTCTTTGTGGGCCTTGCAAAAGATTAGCATATCATCTGTATTCTGAAAATGGGATACATGTAGCATCCCTTTTGAAACATTGAAGCCATTCAATAGCATAATGGACTCCCTTAGGTGTCCTATGGAAGGCATCTGTCATTCTATGGATAAGAAATAGGGGTAGACGGTCACCTTGTCTAGACCTCCTCAAACTCGAGAAGAATCCTAAGCAGATCCATTGATCGAAACAGAGAACTGAGTAGATGGTAAAAATCCTTGAATCCTATTTCTCCACCTCATTCTGAAGCCAACACGTTGCTGTACTTGCTCCAGAAATTCCCGAACAACGTGGTCGTAAGCTTTTTCTATGTTGAAAATTTCACCCCTGATTTCTTGCTTGCCTTGAATGGATTCACAAATGTGCATTAAGGTCATGGTCCAGAATTTGCCTATTCTTTGACAAAGTCAGCTTGTGGTAGTGAATTGATTTAGTTGAGAACTGCTGGTAGTCTCTATGCCAGGACTTTAGCCGTTGACTTGTGTAAACTGCCTATGGGTCTAATTGGTCTTGGATCCCTTATTTCTTATGTGAAAGGTTTTACCCATGTGATATGGTAAAATTTCCCTAAAAAAAAAAGTAGAGCACCTGACCTTTGTGATATAGGTAAAATTTTCCACCAAAAAAATCAGCATAGCTTCTTTAATTAATGCCCCTGTATCTTCTTGGTCTTACAAATGCCTACTTTGAAATTTTAATACAAGTAAGACTCGAAAAACCAAAAAGAAGAAAAGCATATCTTGCACAAGGAAAACTTGCAGCAACAACCCTAAGTAGGTGCTCCAAAAACAACCAAATTTGTAGTAAAATATGCAAACGAGCATTTGCCTAGGGTTAGGGGTAGCAATGGGTCGGTTCCGGGTTTGGATCCCAGACCAAAGCAATCCAGACCCTGATCCAACCCTACTCAACTTGACCCGTAGGTCCACATTCTAAATTGGATCTGAACCCAAACTGGATGTCTGAGGGTCGTGTTTGGGTCCGGGCCTAGAAATTAAAAAATGAAAAATAAATTATTTTATATAATTATAATATATACTTAATATTGTTTGACTTACAATAGTTATATATTTGTATTTGTACTTACATATGATGGGTTGGGTTGGATCGGGTTGGCCCACCTGATAAGGTCCAAGCCGGACCTAGACCGGGACAGATCCAAGTCATTTGGACCCAGACCTAACTCACAGGGTCTAACACTTGGACCTGGATCTGGACCCAGTTCGGGTGGGTTGACCTGACCTTATTTCCATTCCTACCAATCCCCCTGGGACTGTGTACACCCCATCTCAGCTCCTAGGATCGTCAACAACTCGTAAGATATTTCGCCTTTTTTCATTCTGTTTTGGGTGAGTTATAGAGAGACAATGAGTTACTGGCTGCATTTTTTTTTGAGTAATACAAGTTGTAGGGTTTTACCTTCTCTTCTTATACCTCTTAAACAAGGAGATGGAATCGCACAAAATCCTAACATGTGTCTCTGTCAAAAACTCAAAAACCTAAAAGCCATTAGAAAGAGGTCATACCTTGCTGTTTTGGCTTGGAGTTGCTGGATATAAGCTTCTTCTTTGCTCTATTTGAATCTTCTGCAATCAAGGAGACTAAGAAGACAATAATCTAGGATTTCCGCCATGCACCTCTCTTTTCTCTCTTGGTTTCTTCTCAACTGGAATCCATATTTTTAAAACACGCACCTCTCTCCTTTTTTACCCTGAAATCCTTCATGTGGCTGACCCTAGGTCTCGCCATGTGATCTCATTTTTTCATAGAGCCTCTTTCAAAATTACAACTAAAATAGTTTCGGGATCCCTGTACAAGAGCTCTAAAGGGGTAGAGGGGGAAAATGTGAACTAACTTTTCGAGTTTGATGGAGTGAGAGGGCTGATTTTAGCCGTCCGTCCTTGGCCAGTAATCTTGCATCAATATTTGGATTTTACACTATTATCCTTTGGAGAATCGTATTACCAATATTCTTCCAATCTTATGTTGAGTAGAATAGAACCTTCTAGGAACTTCCTGATCCTATTAGATTCTACCGAACCACCTAAAGATATTCCATCCATTTGTTTATTTGAAAATTGTTTTAAACCTCAACAAACTTCATCTTCCAGAAATCTTATTCACACTAGGAACCTTAGGGAATTGCATGCCTCCGAAACTCCGATGGGGCCTTGACATCACCCTCATTGTTTTGGGTCCCCATGGCTAGCGGGGCCAACATGGGTTAAAGGCGAAAACGTGTGGCCTATCTGGAGACAATGTGGCTCCCATGCAACTCCTCCATAATTTCCTAATAGCGTCCATAGGAAGAAATGAATTGATTTTAAGAAGCCCCTGCCTTAAAAAGGTAGTTTATTCCATAAATGTCCTTTACTAGACACCAAAATTTGTTCAGAATATTTAGGTGATAAAATAGATAATAATAACATATTTTCTTTCTTCAAAAGCCTTTGGAAAAACCACCACAAAATAACTGGAAGAATATACTTGCACTAAACATTCTTCTACTTGGTATGCTACAACTACTCTTGGCTGCATCTAAACATTGTTCAAGAATGCTGATCTGGTCACCTAGGCAGCCGGGATGCCAACTGTAAACCTAGGCTGCCCAAACATAAATTAAGAGAGTTTAAGCCCCCTAGGGTGTTCATAGGGGCTTGGATTGGATCTTGAAACCTCCCATATATATATATATATATATATATATATATATATATATACACACACAATAATAAATAGACTATAGTAACATATATAATAATATATAAGTCGTACGAGGATATAGTACGTAACCGAACCAACTAGTAGTACGAAGACGTACTATGTGTGTGTGTGTGTGTGTCTGTATATATATATATATATATATATATATATATATGTATGTATAAATAAGTGTATAAATGTATAAACGTATATGTGTGTGTGTGTAGGAGTAACTTTTATACGCCCAAGGCTGCTGCAATAGTATTCCACCCAACAACCCAGATTGCCTATCTGATGATCACAATTCTATTTTGTATTTGAATTTTAATTTTTTTCGACAGATCCAAATAATTTGAAATTTTGAGCTTCCATTATTCTCATAAAGGCACACCTACAAAAAAGATTTTAGGAATAATTGGCAAAGAGTAATTGACCAAAATACTCTTGAAATTTTCAGGGGTGTTTTTAGTTAATTTATTATTTCTATTTTTTTTAAAATGTTTTTTGCTAGGGCACCTAGTTTTCAATGGTTGGCGATCCAAATTGCAAGTGAGTTTTGGATTTGTAGAAAAAAAAAAATACTCAAAGACAAAATACAATTGTGGCCATTCGATCAACCTAGATTTAATACAGGACTTT
>NW_006497389.1:2252260-2267037 GCF_000471905.2 Amborella trichopoda
AGAGAGAGAGAGATTCTAGTTGTCTATTGCCAATGCAAAAGAGAGATCCCACATTGATAGATGGTGGGATGAAATGAGTCTATAAAAGTTTAGAATCACATAACACTACTCAATTAAAGTGCTCATGCAGGAGGTGAGCTTTGGCTACGTATGTGGGCCCGCATGTGTATGGGTGTCTGCAAAATTCAGGTGCAAAATAGAGTTGTGCTGTGCCACAGATTCTTTAAATAAATAAATTCTTGAAAAAAAAGGAAAACTGGAACGGACTTTGGTTGTATGACAAATAATAGGTATAGACCGGCTCGAATTGGCCGGTTCATGAGGGGTACGACCGGATCCCGATGTATTACGGGATCCGGATCACTCTGAACGATATCCGATCCGAATTGGGCAATTATGATCTGGATTGCCGAATTTTAAAACCTTGGTTCAAACCATTGAATGTCTGCACTTGCAGTTCATCCATGAGGGCGTCAGCAGTCATGACTGATTTTTGAGATTCAAAAACAAAAGGAAAAATAGGGAGGATGAGCGACAAAGAGGGAGCTTCGATACTAATGTGAAAGGCTTGACCTAGGTGATAAATCATGCATTTAGAGGCCATGTACCCAACAGCTTCAACCCCCTTATTACTCAGAAACTAATGTAATGAAGGAAGAGTTCATGCCTCTATGTATCTACTCCTGTTATAGAAATATGCCGAACATATTTGGCTTAACACATCCCAAAATTCTTGAAAAGACACCATCAGGTATCCATCAGAACCCAGGGCTCCATCTCTATTGTTTCCAACACAGCTCTTCTGATTTCCTCCATTTCATATGGATACTTAACCAGGTGGCACTAACTAGTGATAATTTCTTGAACGGTACCCCTGTTAAAGACATATTTACCTTCTTGTCTCTATGAACAACTTCTGAAAATGCTGTATGATCACTGCCTCCATTTCCTCCTGAGATTCCATCATTTGAGCCCAATTTGTATGTTTTGAATATTATTGTTTCTGTGCCAAGTGCTTGCTGTCTTGTGGAAGAACCTGGTATTCTTGTATCTTTCTATTAGCCACTTTATTCTGGACTTTTGATGCTGGGATATCCAATGCTGTAATTTCACTGGCCTCCACCCTACAATTATGCTCCCCACATCTAACTGTCTACTTTCCAGTGGTTTTGTTTCAGCCACTCTGCATGGCATGGAGTCCTTGGCTTCTATATGACCAAACATTCTCTCTTCGAGTCTTTCAATTTGACTTTCAACATCTGCCATTTTTTCACAGATTCCATATCCTGCTTATCCCTCTATTTCGATATTTGACCACCTTTGTTCAATTAGATTTAGCAACATCTTGTCATCCAACTACATGAGCTCGAATCTGAAGGGTCTAGCACTTCAGGGTATGTTCTCTGTACCGAGTAGTATTGGAGTTCACTGTGGGGATCATGGCTTCTCATTCTGGTGAAATCAAGAACTGATCGAGCTTTGAATGCACAAGATTAGTGTCTCTGTGATTGGACAGAATAAGTTTTGATCCAGCTTATGGAATCTCCAATAATTAATTCCTACTTATGAGAGCTTCAAAGACTTCCATGATGTTCTTTGACCTTTTGTGTTTTTCCTGTAGGATCGTCTCAGGATATTAGATTCTCCACCTAAACACGAAGGCAGGTCTTATTCTGCTTTACGCTATCTAGCTCCTCCCAGAATGGATCTCTATTGGCTGGTCAATTAAGGCCTTACCCAGCAGTAGGGGTCTATGTAAATTGATGCTTGGGACTTATAAAAGATACAATGACTGACCACTCACTGTTAATGTGGTCAGTTATACATAAGGCTGTGGGATCCCATACTATCCATATCCTTGCAGATGCTGTCTTTGCATTTAAGCCACCCAATTCGTTTTCTCGCCCATAGTGCTAAAGTTTCCATGCATTCTGGATCAACTAATTCCCCACTTCAGTCTCTCCTAAAGAATCAAAATATCATGCCTTTTTTCCGTTAAAGCAATTTTACCAACTTCGTCTGGGGTCTCTCAGGCCCCTTACAATCCATAACATGATCTGCGTGATGGTGGCTTTCATGGAGTCTGGTTTTGAATAAAGGGACACGTTCCATCTGTGAATGGCTCAGAGGCATGTCTGCACTTGTCATAGTGTCAAACACTAGGTTTCTGAGCTCTCAGCTCTCTCTGCCTTTGTCCCTAGTACCATTGTTGTCCTTGCTGTAGCAACTCATCTGCTCATGTCTTTGACGGCATTGGCTTGGAAGGTTTGCTGTCTACGCATACTGCATATGCTTTGTTATCCTCATTGCTTGCAATATTTTATCGATATGAGGCCCTGCCCAAGAATTCCTTTCCTTTCCCAAATTCATGGATTGGGTTTCAACAAAGTATCACTGCATTCTTTGTGCCTGCTGTATCTACTATGTCCCATACTTCATTTGCACTCCACGATATTTTAAAGGTTTTACATTTAGATGGCCATAGGTTGAAGGCACCGAGCTCTCGAGATGATTGTTTATGGCAAAACCTGTTTTGCAATAATTGACTAATTTAAAATTAGGAAGTTGGTTCTTTTCTTTTCCCTTGTCCATCCTAGAAAGACATCCCCACGGGCCTCGGGGGTTTGAAAATCTGTACTTCATATCTTTAGATCTTTCATTTGCTTTCAGCCGAGGGATGGGACAAAAGTTAGGTTTTGGATAGACCTATGGTTAGTCCATCTCCCCCTTTCTCTCTGCTTTCCACAGCTTTTCTGTCTAGCTAGGAATCCTGAAGTCTCCATAGCTGAGCTTCTTGCTGTCGTCGGAAACTCTAGAGTCTAGACCTTGGGATCCCGATTTCACAGCCCCTTGCGGGATGTTGAATTTCCAGCCTTTCTGGGACTTTCCTATCTCCTCCACTCCTTCACCCTCTCACCCCATGGGGACGATCAAATCATTTGGACCCCGCCCCCTTCAGGGATCTTCTCTTTCTCCTCTTTCTTTCACAAGCTTAACTCCCCCCAAACCGCCCAACCCGTGCATCTTCCCACCACTGCCAAAGCCTGGATTTCTTTCATTCCACCCAGGCTTCAGGTCTTCAATTGGTTCGCCTTGTGGGAGAGAGTCCTAACAGTGGACAACTCCAAAGAAGAGGCTACAAACCCCCAACGGATGCATGATATGCTTTTCAGAAGAGGAATCCAACTCCCACTTCTTCATACACTGTAATTTTGCGAGTCGCATTTGGGAGGACGTACTTCAGCTCTTTGGTTGGTCGTGGGTTGCACTGGAATCTGTTCCTCAACTGTTTCAGCAAATGGGCTATCCTTGTGGCCCAAATCCGGAGTTTTGCTTTGGATGCATACCTAGAGGGAGGCCAACCAAGTGGCCGACGCACTAGCTAAGCATGGAGCTTCAATGGAGTTGCCCTATGCTGTGTCTCATATATGGGCTTCACTTCCTGGTTTCTATGACTGTTTTGTGCTTGTTTTGTACTTTCTACATATGCTTGTAATTTCGCTTGTATAGCCTTTGTTTCGCCACTCTTATCAGTGGCTTTTTGCTCCCTGGGCGTGGATTTTTTGTACTAATATTCTTACTTTTAATACAAGGTTAACAGTTTCAGTAAAAAGGAAGGGAAAATGACCTCTAGCCCCCTCCCCAAAATTTTCATCCCTATTAGCCCCTTGGGTCACCAAAATCCCATGTACCTCCTCTAGTTTAAAACATTGGGACCGTTAGCCCCTCAACTAATGGGTGGGATTGGCCTTTTGTAAAATAAAAAGATCAAATTTGTAAAAAGAACAAAGAAAAACATAATTGGGGGGCTAATGGTCCCAATGTTTTAAACTTGAGGGGGTACAAGGGATTTTCAGTGAACTCAAGGGGCTAATAGGGATGAAAATTTCAGGGAGGGTGGGAGGTCATTTTCCAAAAAAAAAATTAGGAAGGTTTCTACTGCACTTCACTTTTATATCCAGGATTCCTAAGGTGAATTTGCCTGAAAAGATTCCAGAGTTTTAACAAATTGGCATGTCTTAGGTGCTTTACATGATCATCTCAAATAATATGAAGTGCGACTGTGATCAGTCTTGCCCAGGATAGTTTCCTGTTAGCGATGAGATCTGACACTTGGAAGGATATGTTGTAGGTGTTCATATGTCTTTAATGCGATAATGTGGAAGATGCAACACGGTAACTTCACCATCAAAGTCAATATGCCGAAAATGCATAATTGTGCGGTCTGAGGTTTTCTTTTCAATGCCACAGAAATATATTGTTTTGAAGAAAAATAAAATAGCTTGACCTACAGCTGCCTCTCTTCCTAAAAAATTCTCAGTACCAGTAGTTGCTTTAGAGCTTCCAGAGGAATTTGTCAAAATGACAATATAAATTGGAAAAGAGAACATTCGTAATGTAAGAAAACTCAGCAAATTCAATGGTCAATATGAAGTTATATTGGGATATAAGACTACGTAGGATGAGATTGTGAGGGTTTTCTGTTACTCTAGCCCACTAATCATTCCTCACCAATATCTTTTAATGGTCTTCAATGTCTAAAAAACCGGACCGCTCGGCGCCTAGGCGCCCCAAAAAAATTTCTGCATGCATTGACCTGGGCGCCCCAACACAGGCGGCTGTACCTGGGCAGGCGTCGAGCACAGTTTACGAATTGTTTTTTTTAAACTTCGCCCGAAAGGGCAAAGGGGGTCATTTTGACCCCCAAGTTTGTATAAAATAAGTTTAGGGGTTTATTTTTCAACCCCAAACTGAAAAAAAACAAGAAACCCTCAATCTTAAACTTATTTATGAGAATCTAAAGCAATTGCTAAGAATCAAGAGTACTTCTTGTTGATTGAAAAAGTTTGTTTTTCTAATTGAAATTATTTTTAGGGTGTTATTGGTGGTATTTGGAGACCTTACAGTGGCCTATTAGACTTTAAAATGTTTTGTATGGTTCAAAATTTTGAATAAGTTTATTATCAACTTGAGAGGCTGAGACATGTGATATGTTTGTATATAAAAAGGTATGTTGCGAACTTGCTATATTTTCAATTTCAAATGGAACAAATTACAAATTTTGACACTAATATATGCATATATGTGCATTTGGATAGAAAATATATTAAAAAATACTAAAAATTTGCACCGCAAGGCGCCCGAGGTTCTGGGCACTCGCCTAGGCGCTGGCCGCTAGGTAGGCCGCCTAGCGTTTTTCGAAACCTTGATGGTCTTGTGTGGGGTCTTCAATATTTATTGATGGGGACGTGATTGGTTCACTGAAAAAGTCTAGTTGATAATATCGAATCTTGTGTTTAGAATTTGAAAGGTGAAAAAATGCTATCTTGTGGTGGCAGGTTGAACCCTGCCGTTTTTTAGTAGCATGCTCGATCTCACTCTGGCTGCTTTTATGGTGCTTTTCATGAGTCTTCCTGACATTGAAAAGAATTATGGGAGAATTTATTGGCGTGGTGCATCCAAGAAATCTGGGCTTAGTTGGTGATATTATTATTTTTTTTGGGCGGGAGGGGGGCGTGGTGGTGTTTATTGGCTTATACAAGAATGACATCTATTTATTGTGGAACATTTTGCAAATTTTGAAAAACATTTATCCAAATATAAGCACTCGACTATATAATGGGCATCCTGTGTGGACTTCGAATAAAAAAGTGGCTTGTCAATAGGTAGGAAAGGTATTTGTGTGAAGATGGTTATGTAAGGGTACAGTTCAGGTGAGTCTGGGGATGCACCTTTTACAGTGAGTCCACTCTCACAAAAATGCATCTTGGAAATGGATTTCGAAGATCGATTTGGATCCAAAAGTCTTGCAAATCTATCATCTAGATCCCTCTATTATGTTCTTCCTTTCTGAACCGTCACACTTGAATTCTCCAAAGATCATCAGCTCACTGTTTTGGAGCTCCAAGTTCGTGAATCTGAGGTGGAAATGTGTTTGAAATGATTTGCGATGTGTTTCAGGTCCTGAATTCCTCGATAACCAGGGTGGACGCATGAGTTGGCACCAAATACTTTGCCTTGATTTAATTATGATTTCTTCCCAATTTGCATTCATTAACTAAATCAGCACAGAATCATACTAGAGTTATATGAACGTAAATGTACGTGGCACATACATTTGTCTTTGCTGTCTGTGTTTTTTTGATTATGCATGGCTGTGAACAATGTACGAGCCTCGCTGTCTATGGATTTTGGATAAACTGGTAACCTTCAAATACATATACATATGTGTCTATCTTTACAAGTATAAGAAGTTGGTTTGTGGTTTGTTTCAAGTCCTATACTGTTTTGTGGTACACAACTGTCTGGTTGCTCTATCTTATCAAAAAAGGTCTTTCTTTAAGAAGAAACATGTCCTATGGTTTTTTTTTTTTGTTTTGTTTACAAGGATATCATAACTTCTGTCAGTCCGTCAAAAATATTTGTTCTAGCAGTAAGCAACAATTTCACGATAGTGCCATCCTTCTTTGGGTGTGATTCATTGTATGTTCACAATTTAACATTACATCTTTATTGCATACAGAGAGGTGAAGCCAAACTTTTAGTTGAAGATTGGGAGGGGGCAGTTGGCGACTTGCAAGCAGCTGCGCAAAAATCTCCTCAGGTTCGTTTTTAGCTGCGCAAAAATCTCGTCAGGTTTGTTTTTAATTTTAAAAACTTGTTTTCATAAACTCTACTGGTAAAATGGACCAGATGTCAGTAATATCTGTTACGGTTACTTTAAAATTGGCACAACACCAAACCTATTTGCCCAACAAGGCAACATCTAGTTATGGAACACACTATACACACTACTAAAATCACTGACTGCTTTTGACTCGGATGATCTATTGATAGGTATTTGTATAATCTATTGTTATTTAAAAATGAAATCCCTCCAACTTGCAAAAAAAAAAAATGGATTTCTTCAGAAAATATTGGAATCATTTTAATGACCAATAAATAAATTGAAGCATTTTAATGAAAAAGTTGAAGCTTTATATTATTACGATCTTTGCTAGGATGAAGGGATAAATGGAATTTGACACTATTCTTAGTAATATCTCATCTCTCTTCAAAGACCTAGCATTCTTATTGAAAGACAGAATGGAGGATGGGAATGCCTAGCTTCTAGTGTCTGGCTTCCTCAACGAAATGCCAACTCCTGAGAACTCACCTCATGCATTGGGTGGTATTGATTTTTCTCTCAGTTTGATTTAGTGTTCCTCTTGTTGGTTAGAGTATTCAATACAGCATTGCTATTAATCAAATAATAGGGAGGTCAGCAGAGGTTCTTGCTCTGAGACACATGTGGAGCACCAGGCAGGCCACTTGTGGAGCTTTCTGTCCTAGCGAGAAGGACATGAGGCTTTCCCCCAAACATCTCCTTAGTGCATGCGGAAACCTCCAGAGACAAGAATCACTGCATCCTCTGGTGGTTCTGGCCCCTCTACCATCGATGCTTGTGTCGATGTGAATTTGTAGAGGTTGGTTTAGCAGATCAAAAAGGGGAAGAGCAAACAATTCATTTACCCCATAAAAAAAGAGCAGACAATTCATGTCCTGAGCTTGGTGGTGGATTAGTTAAGTTGTCCAAGCTTTTTCAGTCAAGTGCCTCTGTCTCTCTCCCTCTTGAACTCTGTCTATCTGTTGCTGCTTATTCATTGTATTAGGGTTTATTCCGAAAGGGTTGTTCCTTTTGGAATAACCATTGTCCTGCCACATTCTTCACCCTCATTCATTAGCTCTTCCAGCCATATTAGACTGTTTCTGGTGGTGTTCCTTGATCGTGCTCTATGGCCATTTGCTAAACAACCATATTAGCCACCTCGGGATTGTTTTGAAGTATTAAGGAAGAATGACTGTAAACAAAGATAATTGCACCTTTGGACAGAGACCTATTTGTAGGGCATTTGATCAGAGGAGGGCATTGTTGGATGGGCGAAATAATTAGAGCCAAGGGTCAAGTGAATGTTTGTTCTTGAGCTTCTCATACAAGATCTATGTTGAAGTTTTGATGTGCTTTGAAAAAGGTGGGCCTAGGGAATTTTGATGGGTGTAGGAGTTCTATTCAGATTAGGTTTCCTAACATGATTAGGGGTCCTAGTTGGATTGGGTTTCCATTTTTTGGTTTGGATGTGAGTTGTAATTGGATTGGTATATATCAAGTTCATGATGTGCAGACAAACAATATATTCATGGGGAAGTAGTATGAGGGAAGAGAGAGAGTGAAGAGCACAAATGTAAAAGATATGTGAAGAAGCATGGTGCAGCCAAGAGGGAGGGAAGTTCTCCCTGAGAGCTTTTCTCAAGATACTCCTTCGCTCCTGGTGAATCAGAATCGAAGATTGCTTCTGTGGAATATAGTGAAGGGTTATGGGTTGGTCAGTAATCAAATGAATAGTCTCCTCCATAATCTTTTTACGCCTCTATTGGCAAATATTCTCAGCCCTAGTCCATGTAATTGATTTAACATTGTTAGGGGCTGTGGACGTGCTATTTCAGTTTTAAAGCCAAGGAGCTATTGAGCCTTATGCTCTTTTGAGTTGCAGAAATCCATTGGTCCAGAATAGACATAAATGATTGTCCCATCATTCCCCCCCACAATGCTGCCAGAACACCTCCCCCACCCCTCCCCCTGGTCGGCAGACCAGCTCCTATCAAAGTCAAGTATCCAAGTTCCAATGAGTGGGTATGGCCACCTCTCTAATAGTCTCAGGCTTCATCCCAGGCTCAAACAAGTCTTAAACAAAGGTGACATTATTCCCCATGACACATGGTCCACCTTGATTTGTTTGATGAAACCACTTTCATTGGATGTCTCCAAAGATACTTGTTTGATTAGACCACTAATTTCAAGGTATTGTCCTTCAAAAATATGCTGGTTCCTTGTCTTTCATGTAACCCAAAGTATCACTAAAGGGACAACTTCCACAGGACCCTCCTGTTAGTGTCATAGGCAAACCATCTCATTCGTAGGGAGGTTTCCAATTGTGGAACGGTGCATGAAAAGATGCCTTTTATTTTTGAAAATTTTCTGTTAAATTTTAGGTATGTGTTATTGGGATTTTTAGTGTTAAACTCTAGGGTTTTTTAGGTGGAGGGATTTTAGGGTTTCCTTTGTTTTTTAAGATTTTATTGGTTGTTTAGAATAGGACTTAAATGTCCTTATAGAATTTTATATTTTATCGAGGTAAAAATATCATTGCAAATCTTTTTCATTAGGACTTCTATTTCAATTAGAATTAGGATTTCTTGGGTTCTAAGTAAGGTCTTTTATTATAAATAAAGGGTCTAATAGGGCTTTTCATTCATATATTTCCATTTTTAGGAGTTCTGGTTGAACTAGAGAGCTTTGAAGCTTGGGTTGTTAGCTTCCTTTTCTTTCTGATTAAATTATCAAAGTTTATTTTTAATATTTTTTATTTGAATTTGCAGCATGGTATCTCACATGAGATACCAAAAGGCAAATTCATCCTTGTAGCAGTGGAACAATGTGGCACAAACGACATATTGGTGAAATGGATGGATTCCTTATTGGGTTGCCCAATCGAATAGGGAGCTGTAAAGGTTATAGAAGTTGTCGATTTCCTAATGATAATAGGATTAGGGCAATATCAGCATTTGGAAGGTTTTGGGACTCCTTTACCCAAGATTTGGTAGTTTTGAAGAGTAAGGGATATGGATTAAGTGTATGGATTATGAGAAAGGTTATGGTAGATATCAATTAGCGTATGAGATGGGGCCTTTGCTCAATATGGATACATTTGGCGATTAACAGGCTAGTAAGGATTGAGAAGAGAGTTGAATGGAGATATGAGGTTCTGGGGTTTAGGTAATGACGAGTTGGGTGTAGTGCAGGAAGGGACAAGAGGATTTAAAGCAGTGCTTAATATTGCATGAGTCTGACTGGACTTTTTGCAAGATGATGAAAAAGGTGAGGGCAAGGTTGGTAGATGCTGATAATGGGGTAAAGGGATAAGGGATGTGGTATGTCAAGAAGGATGTGGCCCTAAATCATGGATGGAATGAAAAGTACACATGAAATAAGGCAACTTAAGTATCTCATGCCTAGGCGCTCATGGCATGAACATCTTGAAAAAGTGAGGCATCAACAACCCCAAAATGGAGTCAACACCATCAAGCTCGAAAGCTAAAGTTTATTTTGAATTCTTAATTGCATTTAGCCACTGGCCTGTATGATGCATATATAGTGGTTTCCCTGTCATAGTCTACCTTTACTTGATTCTTGAAACAACTAAAAACAAAGACCCCCGAAGACAAAGATACCAAACCTAAATGCTATTAAAATATATAAAAATAACCTACTAACTATAGGAGATCACTTAAATAATCCAAAAAAGGACAAAGTGAACTCCAAATACAACCCCAAAATGGAGTCAGCACCATCAAGCTCGAAAGCCAAATTGTATTTTCAACTCTTAATTGCATTTAGCCAATGGCTTGTATGATGCATATATAGTGGTTTCCTTGTTGTAGTCTACTTTTACTTGACGCTTGAAACAACTAAAAATAAAGACCCCTGAAGACAAAGATACCAAACCTAAATGCTATTAAAAATATATATATAAAAAAACCTATTAACTATAGGGGATCACTTAAATAACATAAAAAAGGACAAAGTAAAGTCCTAATGTAATTCTATCGAAAAGTATCACTAATTATACTTAAAAGTCATCTCTAATTGGGAAGGGGCTACATGCTAGGTGGTTAGGTTGATGTGGCACCACAACTTGACGTCTTGAGTTCTCTTTCTACCACGGATAGGGGATCCCTTCCCCACTGAACTACGAAACAAAAAGTTCATCACTAATTATGTTACGGGAGTTATTCTGGGGCACGGAACATCCGATTGATGTCGTTAATAATTTCCTCTTTTTTGTCAAATGAGTAATTCAGAACTCTGATGCTTCAAATGAGATCACCCTACCTTCTAGCATTAGCAATCCTATAAAAGAACCTTTTCTTATCACACTTTTTGAGCCATTAAATTAGGGATTCCTCTTGAAGAATATTATGACATTGAAGTTTTATTAGCTCACTTCTTGCCCTCTTGTCTATGTTGGAGATAGAATATTCTTCCTATGAAGCTTACAATCTCCTTAGCTTCCTTCTTGTTCAATGGACCAAAAGTGTCCATATTCCACACTTCGATACCAAACTGGACATGTTGGAGTCATCTCTTCATAGAGATGCCTGCCAAACCTTTGATGTTTGCACTATTCCACCAAGAAACATGTTCTTTAGGAGCAACTCGATCAGTTGTGAATAATGTTATATTTGTAGCAGGCAAATGATGTGGCAGATAGATTAGACAACGAGGGATCTGGGATTGTTGCCTTTACTTTGAAGGACATCACCACATTCACTGACTTTACAATCTGTCATCCACCCTCTCTCCCCGTCTTCCTCTCCCTTTCTTCTCCCCCTTGGGAATTGTGTTTCTGTTTGTCTATATCCTGTCTGATAGTTTTACCTATACCTTCCCTTTGATGTATATCCTTTTTTTAGTTCAATGTTATCCATTATTGTTTTTGTTGTTCCTTTTATGCAGTGTTATCTATTTAAAAATATAGGGGAAAGAAAAACAAAGCAAGTTGCTTATGAACTCAGGATGATCAATTCTTCTATTTTTTATCAGAAAATGATCGAGGTTATATTTATTACTGGGCAATGATCTGGACCATATTTTGGATTCCATATTTGGTTGCTCTAGCGAATATATATGCCTCATCCTCCATATGAGCAGTTTCTTCAACCTGATCTTGACTGTTTATTGGTTGCTCTAGCGAATATATATGCCTCATCCTCCATATGAGCAGTTTCTTCAACCTGATCTTGACTGTTTATTGGTTGCTGGACCATGTGATTGTGAGACTCCTTGGTTACTTTCATCAACCCATACTGTTGATCAAATCTGATAACCAGGCCATATGGGTTACAATTCTGGTTGCACATTTTCTATATGATAATCTAAATGACAATGTAGTCCCATCATATGTAAGAAGGTTCGTATATTCCAACCCTATCTAGAATTCCTCTTTCCTATCTGGAGCATTGAGATTGCCTGCCGTTGTCACCTGAGAGAAAACATCTACCACCAGTCTTAAGGTAAATAGACCAGACATGCACCAACGAATAGGTTGCTTTTGTTGACGACGCCAACGTCCTGTAATTAGTTCGGATAAATTTCTCTCCTTTAGTGGCTAGGGATTCTTGTGAACATTTTTTGCCACATCAACTCTTAAACTGAGTCATCCTCCCTGCTGTTTTGTTTTATCTATTTCATTTTTTTGAAATGGATACTTAATGACTACCAATCTCTGAACTTGCAGTTTGCTTCTGCAGTGTTAAATCTTTAATGTTGTTGAACTTGTGAAAATTACAAAACAAACGAATGTAATAACTCAGGCTTTTTCTTCTCAAATGAAAAATTTTCAATTAATTTATTTCATTGACTACATTTTATAGCATGATTCTTGTTCATTCCCATTGTAAAATCCTCTCATCAGTAAACCAAGTTCCGAAACTTATCAAATTGGTTGTATTGAGCTATCATTTTGCAATTTTTCAGGATATGAGCATTCGAGAAGCATTGATGAGGGCAGAAAAGTCACTAAAGCTGAGCAAGCGAAAGGACTGGTACAAGATACTAGGTATATCAAGGACTGCTTCCATTGCAGAGATAAAGCGTGCCTATAAGAAACTTGCTTTGCAGTGGCATCCAGATAAAAATGTAGACAATAGAGAAGAGGCAGAGACTAAATTTAGAGAAATAGCAGAGGCATATGAGGTGTGACCTTAAGCAGTGTGAATTCTTACTTCTATTAAGATTTAAGATTAGAACAGGGTGTTTGCATTTGATGTCCCGATGTTAGGACATGAATGAATGCGGCCATATCATCATTGTCATTCATCAGTTCCACTTCTTATGGCTCGCATCTGGATGTCTGCTCCATCTAACAGCCCTGTAGTACTGAGTTTTGATGATATTCTTGGAACTCTAAGACACATGTTTGCACTTTTGAAGTTCTGCATTCCCTGTTTAATTTGCTTGACTTGTCATGGTAGATCATCATTTTCACTTGAAATGTAGCTAATCTGTTCTTTAAAAAATTGATCTGCACCATCTCAACATCATTGAACATACAGGAACTCACAATTAATGCATGCAAAACCTTCCTACAAACATGACTGACTGTTGATACCTTCTTTCTTAACTTATTCTTGGCAAGGACCTAGTTGTACTGTATTGATGGATGTTTGTTATGATCTTAATCATTCAATTAAGCCAGGGAGGTTGCTCATGCGTTTCTTTCTCCTCCCTGTTCATGTATTTGCTAGTTGTTCATTCTTCATTGTTTGTGTTTTGGTATCGAAACTTAGGTCGTCATCGATCTAATTATGTGTTTTTCTTCATCATCTATAGCTTCGATTTCCATGTCTTCCCTCAGCTTCATAATTGGCTTGCTGACATTTCTTATTTTTCATTGAGGGATTCTGAATACATGGTGACTGGCATTTGATGTATTTCGCAGATCCTGGGAGACGAAGACAAGCGTGTGAGATATGACCGAGGTGAGGATATAGAAGATGCTGGCATGGGAATGGGTGGTGCCGGTTTTAATCCTTTTGGTGGCGGTGGTCAACAATTTACTTTTCACTTTGAAGGAGGCTTTCCAGGCGGCTATGGCTTCAATTTTTGATTTCAAATGACAGAATGAATTAACAACCATCGCAATTCTAATGCTGAAAGTATTGATAGTTGTATGTCATTTCTGCCCACATCCTAACCCGCCCAACCTGTACTTAGAGGCCTCATGTAGGGGCTGTTATGCCCAAAGACATTTCCAATGATGTCACAATTATGATTAATTTGTTGTTTCCTGATCGTGTAATTTGAGGATGCAGTCTATCCCTATTTGATGGGATGACCTCCCCTAAATTTTGAAAGAAAGGATGAGTTTCTATTTTGTAGCAGACACCCTTATCCTCCAAGGTCCTTCCTTTCTGTATTGCAGTGATGTTTAAGATCTAAGTGTATGTTGCGTATTCTTGTGCTTTATCTCATGCGATCGATAGATCTTACACATGCTTGCTCGCCACTGGTGATGGAAGCAAAAGGGTGGCGAAGATGCATAGAAGACACTCATTACAATGTTTTGTGAGAGCTAATGGTATAATACTTGGACCACTTGTTAATCAAAGAGAGTTTTCACTCCCCCCATGAATTATTTCATGGGAAATATGGTGAAGGACGATATTCAAAAAGGTAAGGGAGAATGTGAAAAGATTCCGTGCATGGATTTCCTCAATTCTGCGACCTTTAAGCAATGGACCCGGTTTTGGTTTTGGTGAGTCTGCCTGCTCACTGAAAAACGTGCGTCCTCTTGTGCGTAAGACATGTCTCAAAGGTGGACATTAAAAGAAAGTGTCCATACTAAAAAACTCAGAGAGGACAAAAACCCTTATGCATTTTTTGAATTTTTAGGGTAATTATAAAAAGAAAAAAGTTTATATAAGGTTGCAACCTTACCTCTATTGCTACGAATGCACTTCAAAAATCCATCGGAAAAGATAATTTTAATGTTGCAAGACCTTTTAATTGATCATCTCGACATCGAGATGTATGATCATGAAAAATAAAAAGATTTTAAGTCTCAAAAATAGTGCATTTTACAACATATTATCTATACCGTCCGTTTTCAAGATTTTCATATGGTTATAGATCTATTTGATTTTAACCATTTTTTTAAATTTAAAATTTTTATAATTAG
>NW_006497389.1:2275967-2289916 GCF_000471905.2 Amborella trichopoda
CTGTGAACTACATACTACACTTGCTTTATCAGACCGACCCAATGTTGCGCATGACCAACAATCCAATCAAGGACTCATTAGCGGGTCACCAAAGTCCGGCTGATGAGCTAAAGGGTCGCAATCTCGGTTTATGGATTTCAGGTCCTCCCCTAGAGACGAGTCAATGTCACCTAGACCTAATGCGACCACACCTTCGATAGTGCATAGGGGTATCTCTCACAAATACATATGTTTCACCCTAAAAGGTGGATTTCTGGTTTTTTCGAACGATTTATCGATATGCATTTCATGTGATGGCATATGGATGAGGCTTTGCCCCCGTCTCTTTAGGCCACCATCACATACAAGGGTCACATAGTCCTTCGGCTCACTCATCGGGGCATATTCTCCGACCTCATCAAGGGCTAACCCATTAGAACCCTTCTCCGTTTGTTCTTTATGCCCAGGTAACATGAGTTTTTTCCAACCGATTGACCTAAATCGTCAAGCACAGTCCGGTATCATCAAACATCGTTTGCTTAGTATGGTCTATGAGGGACCACACTCCTCCCACTAAGTTCATGTTCTAATATATCATTTCATTTTATAAGCACTCGTAAGGCCACATAAACCCAACAAAAAATTCATATTATAATTTTAAAAATGTAGTATTATTTTATTACCATGTTCAAGTTTATAATCCAAAAAAAAGAAAGGTTTTTATATTTCCCCTACAGCATAGAAGATATATGCTTCCCCTACTATCCAGCCGTTTAATTTTGATCAAGAGAGCAACTTACCGTTTGATCACAGATCCGACGTCTCAAAGTATTTTAGTTTTAATTTTTTTATACAAATTGTATGAATATGAAATTTGGTATGTGCCATCTTCTTATTGGGGTGCACCTATAAAAAATATTAAAAATAAGTTTTCGATAAAATATAATGACCAAAATACCCCTTAAATCTTTCTGGGGTATTTTGATCATTTTATTTTATTAGTAATATTTGTTTTATATTTTTTGATAGTGCAAGTTTAATAGAGGATTTGAAGTCCAAAATTTGGTGTCAAAATAGTTTAGGGAAAAAAAATTAAAAATAGTGTGCAGACATGACATTGTGATTGGGGCAATCTTAGCCCTCCATTCAGAATGGACTGTTGGATAAGGGGAAGTATATAAGAAGCATATGAGGCTTGCCCTAAAAAAATTAGAATAATTCAATAATCTAAATCCTTATTTCTTTCGATCTAATTGAGTTTTATGACATGTGAGAGAGAGAGAGATCAAACCACTTATTTTCTATATGTAAAAAAAGCATACTATAATTTGAAAATATACTACATAGAAATAGATATAGACATAGTACCTTTTACCTTTCTCTTAGGAAATATGTTCGAGCTAAAAAATCAATCCTTCAGAGAGAAATGAACTTGAGAGAGAGAACATTGGGTGTGACAGGCTTTTGGGTTGGGGCATGAGGGTTCATGGTAAGAGAGAATAGAAAAGGTCTTTTCCTAAAAAGATATTTTGGGAAGAAGAAATTGAAAGAGAATAAATGAGACAGAGATAAGTGAAATAGGGGAAATATTATAGGAGAGATTTATGATGAGAGTTATCACATAGAAGGAAAGAGAAATGATGGTTTCTTTATTATACAATTTTTGGAGTTACTGCAAGATAGAAAATAAAGAAAGAGAAACTATTGAGAGTGATCATTGATAGGGAGAGATTTTAGGAAAATAAATGGGAGAAAGATGTTATTGAAAGAGGGAGAGAGAGATAGAAACGATAGAGATGAAACTATAGATCATATAAACAAGAGAAATGTATGAGATTTTAAAACATAAATGGGAGAGAGATTTTAGGAAAGAGGGAGAGAGATACAAACATTAGATGATATAAATAAGAGAGATAAGAGATAATTTAAAAAAGATGTAATACATTTAAGGAAAGGAGAGAGATAAGAAAGATTTTCAGAAAGGAGTAAGAGGGACAGAGAGAAAATCGTGTGGAGTGAGAGGAGGGAGAGATTTATTAATAAAGAAAACATTGGGGGGGGAGGGGTTGGGGGGGTGATTTATTAGGAAGGAGGAAAGATGAGATACATGATACAAAACAACGGGAACAGATTTAAGGAAAGGTGTAAGAGGGAGAGAGAGGAGTGTAAAAATAGTGTGGGTGGGGGGAGGGATTTATTACGGAAAAGAAAAAATGGGACACTTATCACAAAAATAGAGGGGATATCTATGTCGCTTAATATACAATAGATATCTTGTCTAATAGAGTTCTTAATAAAAATTACATTATTTCCTAAAAATTATAACTATAGATAGAAGGCGAACTCTAGATAGAGTTATGTAACGTCTCTTGAGATTTGCATTCCAAAATTCAAATTTCTAACATGTGGGACTACTGGATATTTTTCAATGTATATCTCAAATGGAAAAAATTTCTTTAATAATCCTCATGGATCGTATATCTACGACAGAGATGGTAAACTAATCTCTATCCCTTTCTATTATCTATAAGTTTAAATATTTTTAGGTCCTATATATTGTCTCTCTCTCCCATTCGATCCTTGAACTTCTCTCTTCTCTCGCCTTTTTATGTATGATCAAGATGGACTAGGATCAAGCAGCAACTTGGCTTTCTACTTTGATTTGGAGGCTTAGAATTTAAAGCAAAGCTTTCATTTATTGGTAAGTAATGTTTCTTTTGGTATCATTTATTTTTAGTTTTTTTTCAAATTTTCCTTGTATTACGCTTGTTTAAGAACAAAAAAGTGTTAAAAACATGAGATAGGAATAGTTTTTTTTTTTTGTTTTTACTTTTAAATAAAAATCAGAAATTTCCATGTCCTAATATATTTAAGTTAATTAAAAGGAACACTTTGTTTATGTGGAATTAGATCGTGTATTTCAATTCAATGTTTTATTCAAATTCTCTAACTTTATTTATTTTTAGAGAAAATTTCGTACAAAAGCCTAATTCCCCATCTTATTTCACAGTAGACCCTCCTTCCATTTTTCTTTCAAGCAACATAAGAAAAACCCCAAGGATTTCACCGCACCCCTTCATCTCTTCTCTCTAGGCCCAACAAATTGTTTTATTCCATCTCAATCCAAAAGCCTTTTTAACTCTATTTTGCACTTTTTTAACCCCCATCTCTCTCGTCTATTTTCCCTTGTTTTCATTTTGACTGCAGTAATCTCTCTCTCTACTACGACAAGGATTATCCCTTCATTCACCACAATAGCAAAGTCTGCTCATCTCTCACCCTCTGACGATAAGTTTCTCTCTTTCTCTCTCCTCTCTCATGCATCTCTTTCTCTCCTCTCACGCATCTATCTCTCTCTCTCTATCTCATCTTTAACGCATCTCTCTCTCTTTGATTATTGAAATCTTTAGCAGATTCCATATCTCTATTCACTGGGTTCATCATGTAGATTTTTCCTTTAAAAGGCCGCGAAATGGAATGCAGCTGTTCATCATGTAGATTTTCCCTTTGAAATTGGAAAGGCCGCGAAAAGGTGGTTGTTCATAAAAAACCATAAAATTTGTTTCTAAACCCAGTTCAATTCAAAAAAAAAAGACAAAATCATCTTCTTTTTTTTTTTTTTGGGACCAAAATCATTTTAGAACCCATGTTCTTAGAGAACCAGTACTCGTAGGTATCCTCAAAATATTTCTCATTAGATCCGACCCATGTTCTTCTCGATTTGAAAGTGAAATCTGTAAAAGAATGAAGGAAAAGGAAAATAAGTTAACGAATTAAACTGATAACTTTTGCTATAGTGTGTAGAATGATGAAGAACATACAAGAAATGTAGAGAAAAAGAGGAAAGATCAAAATTAATAGGGATCAGAGAGAGAGGAAGTGAGAAATAAGAATACAGATAATAGTGAGAGAGACAGTGAAAAAGAGAACAATGACGCAACGGTAGAGAGAGATCCGAAACGAAGAATTGACATGGCAGCAGCACCAAAAAATCGGAGGAATGGAGGTTTCGAAAGCAAAGAGAGACAAAGAGAGAGAGTACCAGCACCAGACGGTGAGAGAGAGACAAAGAGAGAAAGTACCTGCACCAGACGGTGAGAGTAATGGAGGTTTTGAAGGCAGGGGGAGAGAGAGAGAGACAGATATAGGGTGAGGCTGAGATTTGATTAAACGGAAATAAGGGCAAGAGGAGAGGGTGATGCCACATTCTATTTCGCGGCCTATCAAATTTCAAAAGGAAAATCTACATGATGAACCCAGTGAACAGAGGCATGAAATTTGTAAAAGATTTCAATAATCAAAGATAGAGATGCGTGACAGATGAGAGAGAGAAATGCGTGAGAGAGGAGAGAGAAAGAGAGAAACTTACCGTGAGAGGGTGCGAGGTGAGCATACTTTGTCACTGTAGTGAATGGAGAAAGAGAGAGAGCCTTTGCCGTAGTAAAGAGAGAGATTACCGTAGTTAAAATGGAAATAGGGGAAATGAGACGAGAGAGATGGGGTTGAAAAAGTACAAAATAGGGTTAAAAGGGCTTTCGGATTGAGATGGAATAAAACTATTTGTTGGGGCTAGTTTTTATAGCTATAAGTGAATAAACGACAAACAAGAGATAAGGGGGGTACAATGAAATCCTTGGGAGGGTCTCCAGTGAATAAGATGAGGAATTAGGGTTCTATATGAAATTTCCCTTATTTCTATTTGATTATTAAATCGTAATTATGATTACAATATATACTTTCACGTTATTAATTAGTATACAAATACATCTTATAAAAAATATTAGTAATATAATTAGGTTATATTGCTAAATATTATGATGTTCTACATTAATAAATTGATAATTGAAATTATAATTAAATCTTATAAATACATTATAGTGATACTATTTTCGTTGCGTATTTATTTATTATTAATAAAGGAAAATATGGTCATTACAATTTTTTTATAAGAACACTTGGAATAAAGAATGACATTGTTTAGGAGCAAATATTAAGATTTACGTTTTCGGAATCAAAAACTCATAGCAAACGTGCATATTGATTGATTTTTTTTTTTCTTCTATTGTTTGAGTGATGCTTATTCACCTGTACTAAAAGATATACCATGCTTAAATTTTTGTTTATATAAATATAATTATGTTTGACTTGTGAGAATTTATTTTTTTCATATATTGTTCTATTAGATGAGATTATATAAATTGTGCAGCACATGAGATCCTTACAAGTAATATGTATAGGACAAGCTTTTTATGTTTCCCCTACAGTTTAAAAGTTCTATCCTCCCCCTTATCCAACCGTCCATTCTGAATGGAGGGCTAAGATTGCCCCAATTACAATGTCATGTCTCCACACTATTTTATTTTTAATTTTTTCTATAACTATTTTGACACCAAATTTTGAAGTCCATTCCTCTATTAAAATCGCACAAGAGAAAAATATAAGTTTCTTTTCAATAAAATAAAATGAGCAAAATACCTTTGAAAGTTTCAAGGGGTATTTTGGTCATTATATTTTATCGAAAAATTATTTTTAATATTTTTTGTAGGTGCTTTCCAATGAGAAGATGACACGTACCAAATTTCATATTCATACATTTGTATAAAAAAACTAAAAATAAAATAATTTGAGATGTCGGATCTAAGATTAAACGGTGAGTAGCTCTCTTGATCAAAATTGGACGGTTGGATGGTAGGGGGAAGATAGAACTTCTATGTTATTGGGGAATCATATATATAATTATATTTGACTCATTAGAATTTATTTTTCATAGATTGTTCTATTAGATGAGATTATATAAATTGTGTTGAGATCCAATATGTATCTGTTGTATGGGCCCACTAAATAAATTTATGTTTCTATTGATTTTTATCCCTTTAAATATCTAAAACTAATTTCTATAGAGTTAAAATACTAAATTCTTCAAATTTTTTGTACAAAACCAACATTATCTTTTTTTTGGTAAGTTTTCAAGTACTATCATAATTAGTTTTATCTTTGTAAGTAAAGATTTTAGTTTTTATAAAAAGAGCAAGCTTTCTATACTTCCCCTGTAACATAAAGCATACATTCTTCTCCTTATCCAACCATCCATTCTAAATGGAGGGCTAAGATTGCCCCAATCATAATGTCACATCTCTACACTATTTTATTTTTTATTTTTTTATATAAAATATTTTGACACCAAAGTTTGTGCGTTCAATCCTATATTAAACTCGCTTTTTAAAAAAATATAAAAAAATTCCAAATAAAATAAAATACCTAAAATACCCTTGAAAGATTCAAGTGGTATTTTGATCATTATTTTATCAAAAAATTATTTTTCATATTTTTTATTGGTGCGCCCCAATGAGAAGATGGCACATACCAAATTTCATATTCACACAATTTTTATTAAAAAATTAAAAATAAAATACTCTNAGGCATCGAATCTAGGATGAGTGGCTCACATGATCAAAATTGGACGGCTGGATGGATGGGTAAGCGTAAATCTTCTATGCGGTTGGGGAAGTACAAAAACCTTTCCGTTTTAAAAAATCGCTAGTTTGTTTTCATGATTCTTAAAATTATTTATCGTAGGATGTCAAATATTTGTATTAAGCAAATGTGAATGGGTCGAGTGTAGCGTAAAACTTTTAACTTATAACTACCAAGAAATATATGTGACTAATTTATATTATATATTTTATGACTGTTTAAAGTTTTAAAGTAGATTAGACTAAATAAATAGATGAATAAATAAATTATATATATATATATATATATATATATGGAAAAGTCTTCCCGACGTCTATAGGCAAAATGAATAGGAATTTCACCTACCCTCATCAAGGTCCAAATTTTATCGCGCGGTCACAATTATTCGATAGTGTTTTATTTTTCATTTTCTTCTACAAATCGGAATGACCTGAAATTTGGAGGGTATATACATCTTACTGAGGCACATCTAATAAAAATATAAAAAAATTATTCGTGAAAAAACATTGAAAAAAATAAAAAATCATGCAAATATAGCGAATAAGAAATAATACTTACCGGCACAGAGATTTACATGGTTCGCATTTTCAAGCTATCTCCATTGGAGAAATAGATCGGATCCACTATTAACGCAAAGGTTACAATGGCCTTCCAAGATATAACTTTTCTTGGGCTTTCTACTTTCTTTTATAGACTTTCTCTCTAAGTTTTATTGTCTTAGGTTATTCGAGGATTATGCTTTATCTCTCTAAGGACCCGTTTAGATAGGAAGAAATTAGGAATCTTGGATATTTAGAATCCAATAAAATCTATGGATTTTCAGTATAAAAGATTTTTGTTATAGATTCCTCAAATCTCTTGTTTGGATAAACCATACAAAATTCATGGATTCATTATAATCATTTACAAGTCTGGTAAAAAAATGTGATTCAACAATCAAATCAGAGCCCTCCTCAAAAAATTTATTGGAAGAGGTTGTCTTGATGCCTAAATATCTTCAAATCGATCATCTTTGATGCCTAAATATCTTCAAATCGATCATCTTGACATCAAGATGCATGGACATGAGAAAACAATAGATTTCAAGTTTTGGAATCGGTGATTTACCATCCTCTCATTTACGACAGTATTCCACACCACAATTTCACATAGTTGGGCTTAGACTCGAATTTGGCTAGACCTAGACTAGACACGAGTTAAACCGAGGCCCAGACCATGGGTGAGCCTTACTAATGGACCGACTTGAGTTCAAACCCAAGTGTGGGCCTAAATCAAGAGCTCGGGATTAACTGAGCATGAGCCCTGACTTAGGTTCAGACCTGGGTGTGAGCCCGATTCGAACTTGGGCTAGGCAGGGCACAAGCCGAGGCTTGGACCTGGGCATGAACCTGGGTGAGGCTGGGCACAACTGTTTAGAGATTTGTTCAATCTACACTAATTTTTAATATTTAAATTTTGTAATCAAGTCTATTAAAATATATTTTTTTGGCTATAAGCAAGATTCCAGAATTGAACAACATTTGAAGCTACAACTTATTTGATTGTTTAGGGCGTCAACCTTCTAACAATGTTACCTTAACACTCCATAAGGGGTTAAGTATCGCATGCCGAAACGGTCAATTGTTGGACATTTTGACAAAGATAGACACATCATAGACACATGACTGTATATAACACCTTCAAAATCCACGTTAGAGAATTTCAAAACGTAGTGTCTGACCTCAAAACAAAAAAAAATAAAAAATAAAATCAAAACGCACTCCTGTTTGAAAGAACTAATGTTTGAAGATTGTAGGAAACCATCCAATTATTCAAGGGTGATATCTAAGTATTTTTGAAGTCAAAACCTTTTCTTATTGAAAAAATCAACGAGTGATTTTTAAGTGGATCCAAATTTTCGATTAAAGAAATGCACCATGTAGCTATCTGGCCAGTGTGTGTTATTAGTTGTTACTCTATGGATCGCTTTTATTTTTATTATAATAAAAGTAATGTATAATATAAGAGCAATGGAAAATCGTTTCATGAGTCGGGAAAGCATTTTTACATTTGTGTCTCCCAAAGATATACCGAAAATAGCTCAAACTGGTCAAATATTTTCTTTACAAATGTATTAATTTTAAGTTTTAAAATTTATTTATCTTTTCGAATTCAAAATGAGTCCATTCGGAAAATTTTACGTGTGACGTCAATAGGTGATAAGATGAAAGAGAGTAGGCTTAGATGGGTTGGTTATGTGTGGTGCTAACCCAGTACAACACTTATTAGGAGGTCCGAGTTAGTTCAAGTGGAAAGATAAAAAAAGACAAGGGGTAGACCCAAAAGGACGTGGTTGGAAGTAGTCTAAAAATACATTGTTTAATATAACAGACTGGAGGATTAGGATTCATGTCGCCTACCCCAATTAATTGGAAAAAAAACCTTGATGATGATGATTTATTTTTGGGTGCAGTTGGTATACGGATGCGTCCATAGCTATAGAGGTAAGGTGCACGTTCAAATTTTATTATGGTATATAATTTTGATGTAAAATGTTATCAGGATTATCTCAAAATCTATTTTTATATCTAATTATAAAATTTTAAATTGAATTTTTTTTTAAAATCAAATAGATCCATGAACATATGAAAATCTTGAAAATGGACGGTGCAGATAATATGTTGTAAAATGCACTATTTCTGAGACTTAAAATCTTTTTATTTTTCATGGTCATACATCTTGATGTCGAGATGATCAATCAAAGGGTTTTTCAACATTAAAACTACCTTTTCTGATGGATTTTTTAGGCGCATCCGTAGTTCTACATTATAAGGTTGCAACCTCATTTAAACTTTTTCTTTTATTTTTTCATATTCATGATATACATGTTAGAGATTACATATCCTTATAAATTGGGTCAAAAACATCTATTTCAAAAATTAATTTTTAAGAAGGGTCTCATTTCTCTATGGACTCATATAAAAATCTATTTCAAAAATAAAATTTTTATAGGGGTTCTCATTTCTCTATGGACACATAAAAACTGTATCCAAGAGCAATTTTCTTCACAGCCCAAGCACATAACCCAGCAGTCAAATGTATTCAAGGGAAAGGCTGGTGCCGTATGGCATTGCATATGAACGCTTGTCGATTCTGATAACTCAAGATCTCACTTAAAAATTATATGGTACTTTCGTTTTCTTTCTCATGAGATTGTGTACTGTGCTCCTTTGGAGCATTAGGTAGGTCTACTCCATGAGTTGGAGACCCATTTGGAAGTTTTTTTTTGACCCGTGAAATTTTGGGAATCATCCAAGAACCACTAGAGGATTATTTTCGAGAGAAAATATCTCCATATCCCTTATTTTTAGGTTTCATTTTACAAAAGATCTAAAGTTTTAAAAGATATCTTAAGAGATAAATATTATAGATTTTATTTCTTCCCAACCCTAAGCTAATTCAAACCAGTGTTTTTAGGTCAACCAAATTTAAAAAAGACGTGTCTTTTTTAAAAGTCATTCTCCCAAATTTCTCTCTCTCCATCTTTCCCATCTCTCCTCCTGCTCTCTCTCTTCACGTTTTCACTGAGAGTGAGATATGTAGGAAGAGAGAGAGAACTTTGGAAAATATAAGAGAAGAGAGAGAAAGGATTTGGTTGGTTTTACTGAGGTGAAAAGTTATCGGAAGGAGAAATGGTGTTTGGAGAAACACGGGAGGAGAGAGAGAGTGAGAGACACATGAAGAGAGAGAGAGAGAGAGAAAAGTTTGGGTATATAAGTGAAGAGAGAAAGGATTGGGTTTAGAAAGAGCATGCCTTTCTCACATTTGTTTAGGTTAAGAAATAGGTTTAAAGTGACTAGGGGGTTAGAAGATATCTTTTGAAACCTTGGGTTTATCAAGAAATGAAACTTAAAAATAAGGTATATGGGGATATTTTCTCATAAAATTTTGAGTTGTGTGGTTACGTTCAATAGAGCTGACAAAGGGCTAGGCTATGGGCTGGCCTTTCTCTAGCTCTGCCCTAGTCCCTATAGGGTCGGCCCAGGCACTTTCTGACCAGGCCAAAAAAGCCTTGGCCTAGGCTTAGGCTCGGCCCTAATAGAGCCAGCGGCCAGATAAAAAGAAAAATAAATCAAGGAAAGATAAAGAAAAAAAAGGGGGCTAGGCTGGGAATATCGTGGCCTTAGCCCTTCCCTCAGGCAACAAAGGCCTTGGTTTTTTAGGGCCAGTCCAGGCCAAGCCACACATAAATAAATTAAGGAAACTAAAAGAAAAAAAGGGGACCAGGCCGAGCTGAACTAGGCTGGCCATGCCGACACCTTGGCTTGGGCGTTGGGCCACATTTCGTGGCTCAAGCCCTAGTATTTTATGTCCAAGACTGGGCCATCAGGTACATTTACACCCATAATGTTCAACTTTGAGGCTGTTTTTTTAAAAGGTATAGAGAAAGAAATTTATATATATATTTTTGTGAAGAGACTTTATACTCCTGTGGGAGTATAATGTTTATTTACTTCCTTAGGTAAAACCCGATATAGGTGTAATTTTAGGATCCTAATTTTTTTCGGGTGAATTAGGACCCCCAAAATTTTAGAGATGTAACATCTTCATTCTATAGACTAATCTTAATGTATAAATAAATAAATAAATGACCCAAATTGATGTACGTCTTTGAAAAAAATAAAATCTCAAGATTGAATAGACACTATCTAATTTTTTAAGGGGGGAATGTAAGTTTTAGGAAACTCAATAAATTTTTTTTTTTTTGTTCTTTTGAAGTTTATTGCCTTGTGATTCTCATATGATTATCAAATTTTCAACTCGAAAAAATCCTCCCAAGTACTTCTTTTGATTGAGGGAGTTGACGTATAGGATGCATATGTGAAATCATTGTATATATATATATATATATATATATATTTTAATTGATGTTAGTCTTTGAGTTGAAGATGTTACATCCCAAGAAATTGTGGTCCTGAAATAACAAGTTTATATAAGGTTGCAACCTTAAAATGTAGAATTACAAATGCGCCTCAAAAATCCGTCGGAAAATGTTCTTTTAATGTTGAAAAAGCTTCTAATTGATCATATCGAAATAGAAATGTATGAATATGAAAAAAAGAAAAAAGATTTTAAGTCTAAAAAATAATGCATCTTACAATACATTATCTAGACCGTCCATTTTCAGGATTTTCATATGTTTATGGATTTACTTGATTTTAACCATTTTTGAAGTTTAAAATTTTATAATTAGATACGACAATAAACTTTAAGATAATCCAAATAACTATTTTCACCAAAATTACATGTTATGATACAATTTGGAGGTGGCCTTAACTGGATTATTTAAGGCTGCAACTTTATAGAAGCCACACCTATTAGATTTTGTTCGAGAGAGTAAATAGATAAAATATTCCTGCAAGAGTAAAGTAAATGGTCTCTTTGTATCAGGTTGTAAATAGGCATTTGTAATTATTTCATTAGAGTATATATATTTTATCTACAAATAAATAAGTGGTGTCATTGTAAAATGAAAGATAACCTCGCAGCAGTTCTAGGAGGCTAGCCAACAGTAGAAATGGAGGGTTGGCAATAAATAAATATTTTAATATTATTTGATCTTAAATTTTAGAGAATATATAGTCTTTAATATGGAGATCATGAATGTGGAAAAAACAAAAAATTGAAAACTGCTAATACTAATTATATTAAAAAAAACAATTGGACCATTAGTTACAATTGTTTTTAGATGGACCACCAATTTGTATCGACCTTTAAGATGAATGTTTTGTACCACTGAATCGCATATTGTAGAAATGAGATCCAACCCATCCGAAGCAATTTTCCTTATAGTTTTGGGAGAAGAAATCTTGATAAACTATGGGGGCATTTTGTTAAAATCGTGAAAGTTTTATGACAATAAAGAATCAGTAGTGTAATAAGACTTTGTTGAGTGCCTCATTGGGCTATGGATACCCATTGTGGAATGGGCTTAGCTCATGAGCCTTCTTCCGCTCTGGATCTCAGTATGGGGTTGGGCTTTGTTAATGAGCCAATAGGCCTAGCTTGGGCCAAAAGCTTACCCGTTGCTAATTTTTGCAATTGAAAACACAAAGAGTAGAAAAGTATATAAAGAGATTATTTACTTTTAATACGAGTCACAATGACTCATGTTTGTCAGATTTCAAATGAGGTGGAAGTGATACGTATAGAGTGATACTATTTACCTTTGATACAAGATGATCATAATTCTTTATAACTATTTGATGTGAAATTTGATAGTTTGGATGTGTCACAAAGTTTGAAAAAATTTCTTTTAAAATGTATGCTTGGTCAATGGAATAATTGTAACCACCCAATGTCACATCCAATGGTCAAGATTAATGTGACCACCTTGTATCAAAGGTAAATGATATCATTATGTACTTTTTCCAATTATTTTCACAACCCTAATGTTCAGTGTAATGGTTTTTCAAGGCTTGAATTCCAATGTGCGATAAGTTATATGGTAAGACTCTGACTTAATAGGGCCGCAGCCCTATGAAACAATTTTTCTTAATTGTATGTCTCAAAGAAACAACCACCCATCGAAGATTGCCTACCATCCCACAAATATAAAAACGTCCTACTAAAATTGAGTTAGATAACCAATCTAAAACAATTGGAAACTGCTTCACGTATCCAACATTATTGAGCATCTAGATCTTTTCCTCTAAAAATTGGAATATTAGGATGACTAAAAATTGGAATATTAAGAAGTTAATTTTTTAGGCATATAGAAAGTGAGAGCTTTTTTTGTTTTTTTTTGCATCCCAAAATTTAAGATCTAATAAATATCCTATCTAAAAAATATCCTAATGTATAGTTTGGCTGAGGGAAAAATTAGCAGTATACTACCACGGAAATATGAAATCTTTTGGCCTAACAAATTCAAAATCTCTAAACCAACTTGCATGTACCAACAAGTTAATATCAAGAAATGTAAACACACGTGAACAATATATCATGTAATAAAATTCGGAAAAGAATACCCAAAAGAAATAATTTAAAATTACCAAATTCCTCCAGATCACAACCTAGAAACTACCGACATACAAATGTACGTGATTTACCTTAATTAATCAGCTTGGGTAACTTGGGAAGGATATTATGGGATAATTATATTAACAAAATGAAAATCAAGTATGTTTATTGAACAAAAATTACTATATCCAGATAAATTTTTTTTTAAAAAATCCCTTCCTATAAAAATGTATCTTTAAAGAATAAAATTCGTAATTAGAAATTTCAAAAAACTAAGGAAATTCCATTGCCTTATTTTATTATAGAAAAAGTTTATATAAGGATCCTACCTTATAATGTAGAACTACGGATACCCCTCAAAAATCCATCGGAAAAGGTAGTTTTAATGTGAAAAACCCTTTGATTGATCATCTCGACATCAAGATGTATGAATATGAAAAATAAAAAGATTTCAAGTCTCAGAAATAGTGCATTTTACAACATATTAATCTACA
>NW_006497389.1:2290659-2330542 GCF_000471905.2 Amborella trichopoda
ACATCAAAATTATATACCATGATAAAATTTGAAGGTGCACCTTACCTCTACACTACGGATGCATTCGTATACAAACTGTACCCTTTTTTATTTATAAAAAATAATTTAATCGTTACCATATACACAAGTAAATCTTGGTGTTATCATATGTGCATGTAAATCCTATACGAAGACTTCATAAGGAGATATTCCGATTAATCACTTCCTTCAAAATTATTAGAATTTTATTAAAAAATATATAAATTTTATAATTTAAAAAATAGGTCAAAAAAATAATATGATGAATCTTATACGTGTTTTAAATCCCTGACAATAAAAAATGTGTATTTAAAGAATAAAATTCGTAATTGGAAATTTCAAAAAACTAAGAAAGTTCCATTGCCTTATTTTATTATTTATAAAAAATAATTTAATCGTTATCATATATGCATGTAAATCTTATCGTTATCATATATGCATGTAAACCTTATATGAAGGCTCTACAAGGAGATATTCCGATTAATCATTTCCTTCAAAATTATTAGATATTTTTTTAAAAAAATATTTAAATTTTAATTCAGAAAATAATCTGATGAATCTTATACGTGCAAATAAACCTTATCTATTATAAATTATAATGTCAGTCTAAATTATTTATCAAATCACTCAAATTTAAAAATCAAACAATTTACAAAAAATTTAAAAAGAAAACCCACATTCCTTTCTTGATTAAAATTACGATCATCATTCTTTTTATGTCAGTTCTCTCTCTAATGGATAAACATGACTTTTCATTTCAAGAATATGATTAAATCAATGAAATAAAAGATCCAAATCCTATAAGAGAATTACAAGCTAGAAATTAAATCACAAATCATACTTGCATTAATTTTAAACGTGTACATTATCTTACTTTGTTCCTATTACAACTAGATATCTTGGTTGTTAGAATATAAGTGCTTATTAAATATCAAATAAAAAATAAAAAAATAAATATCAAATAGAATATAAGGGCTCATTACCTGGTATTATAAATAGGGAGACGTAACTTATATTTCTTAACAACAAAAATTGGAGTTCGGCTTCTTCTTTAAGGTATTCTCTTCTTACTTCTTACAGATTATTTGAACGTAAAATTAAGAAGGTAATGCATGGTTTAATTTAATGGCGATGTTCTTCACTTCATTAGTTTGATTTAGATAGTGATAGGAATGAGGCCTCAATTTTTTCCCGTGATAGTGGGGTTTCTAGTGAGGATGGTTCAGGTTCTGATTATTCATCTGATGCAAGTTCAAGTTACAGTTCTTCGGAGTCTGACTTTGAGGGTCATCGACGTTCTAAGAGGAAGAAAGAGATGATGAGGAAGAAGAGAAGGCATCATCGAAAGTACATGAGCTCTTTCGATTCTTCAGATATAGATCGCTTCTGATTCTGACTTTGATTCTAATGATAGGCGAAGAAAGGGCAAGAGACATAGCAAGAGGCGTTGATTTGGTGGGCTTGGCTTCGTTGCAATTTTGCTCTTTTTGCATGTCGCTCCAAGGTTTTTATGAAGACGATACTTGTTAAACATGTTTTCCATTTATTGATTGTTGATATGAAGCTTGTTGCGGTTGATGGGTTTCTCTCAAGAGCCAAGGTGTTCATGGGATGCACTCTCTCTTTCTCTCAACCCACACACACACTTGAACACATGTTGCTAGATATAGTGTACGATACCGGTAAGCTAGTTCCTGACAATGTTGTTATCTGACACCAATGAAAAATTGGTTTAGGGCACTGTCAAATAGACCCTTACGAGATGAGAGATTAGATTTGAAATCCAAACATATATGTTTCGACTGAGCACCCAGTCCGAGTTGCATTTTTCAACCCTGATGAGCCTGGCAAGCACAAGCCCGCACTTGTGCAGTAATACCGAAAGCGGCTACACGCATACCACACCCCTGTGTTGGACGAGTGGGCCAACTTGAACACGTGTAAAGCTATCATTCGCTGTTGCTACGTGGATATGACTGTCGAAATCGGAAATTGCACGCTTGGGGCGAAACTCCCCAAATGAGAGAGGCTTGTTTTTCGAATTTAGATTATAACTCGACAAGTGTTGTTTTATTTCTCTCTCTACCCTCTTCGACTCGGTTTTGGTGCTCTCTCCTTGCACTAGTTTCCTCTTGATTTTGCTTCACTTTTTGCCTGGAAAAAGCTTTAAGGGTATTTAAATTTCCAGTACTTGGTGTTTTTGAGAGAGAGAGGATTGGGTCTCTATTGACATTGAGATGATAGGAAAGGGGCTTGAGGGTAGATGGAGAGAGAAAAAAGATGGTTATGAGTGGATGCGAGAGAGACTCAATGCATTTTGACATTAAAACAGGATCCCACAGAATTCAACTACAACTTGAATTTTTTGGGATTTGGATATTATGTGGTTATCTGAATTTAAAAAGATATAGTTTGATCCTATCAAACATTACATACTAACTTGTATAATTCCAATTACAATAGATTCTATATTATCTTAAAATATTAGGATATCAAGACACTGTCAAATAGACCCTTAAGAGATGAGAGATTTGATTTGAAATCAAAATATATATGTTTCGACTTAGCACCCAGTCCGAATTGCTCTTTTCAACCCTGATAAGCCCGGCAAGCACAGGCCTGCATATGTGCAGTAATACCGAAAACCGCTACATGCGTACCATACCCCGGTACGGGTGGGCCAAGTTGAACACGTGTAAAGCTATCAGTCGCTGGTGCTACGTCGATATGAATGTCGAATCGGAGATTGCACGCTTGGGATGAAACTCCTTAATTGAGCGCCGTGTTTTTTGAATTTCGATTATAACTTGATAAATGCTGTTTTATTTCTCTCTCTACCCTCTTCGACTCGATTTTGGGTTCTCTCTCCTTGCAGTAGTTTTCCCTTGATTTTGTTTCAATTTTTGCCTGAAAAAAGCTTTACGGGTATTTAAATTTGCAGTACTGAGGTGTTTTTGAGAGAGAGAGAATGGGACTGTGGGTCTTTTACGGAGAAAAGATTGAAAGATCAATGAGGGAATTCCTGGTTCCCCTGCTATTTATTGGGCTTGCTTTTGAGATCCTTTTCTTGCACGCACTGGCATCTGCCCAACACGGTAGTCTTTTTTCTTCTTTAACCTAATTGATTTCGATTTCTCTCTTTGATTCGTCCGAATTTTGCTGTTATTAGTTTTCTGATGGGAGAATGTTTGCTAGTTTGGAGTTCAGTTTCTGGAGATTGTGCTGATATATTCTCCTTCTGCTACTTTGAATTTCTTTGTGTGCATCTTGCTTCAAATATTGAATACGTTGGGAATGTAAGTTGGAGCGGAAAGAATGGGAATTTTAGGCTTTTGTTTTGTTTTAATTTGCTGCCGAGATACCATGCGGTTCAAATATCATTTTCTGTAGTTTCCTTGATGAACCAAGCTAGAGAGAGAAAGAGAGAGAGAGATTCACAATAAATTGTAGTTTTCTCTGGTAAAAAGTTTGAGCCCTTTGGGTGTGCTCTATTTGTTTGAGAGTCCTCACAAATAAATATTCTTGTGAGAGGTGGCTGTCATGGTGCTTAAGTGGCAAAAGCACATTGTACTCTTATGGAACGTTTTAAATATTGGATGTGATATTGGGAGCTGGAGTCTTATTAAGACGTGTTTGGTTCCAAGTCTGTAGTGAAGTTCTCACAAGAAGAAGTTCTACGAAGTGGCTTAGATAGATTTACCATCCAAACTAATGTGACTCTACTAGATCTTCTGTCGTTCAGTAACCCTGGACTGACTGAACTCTCTATTGAATTTCTCTTTTTGTTTTTCTGAACACTGAAGTTATCTTTAGAAACTAGAAGTTGCATTCGGTACTTATCGGCCTTGGGCATGATAACCTAGCCAGATGAATGTTGTTGATTGACTCTTGATATATGGTATAACTTTTTGTTGCAGAATGAAATCAGGATAGTACTTTATTACTATTATTATTATTTGATTGCTATTGTTATTGTTATTACTATTTATGGGAAATTGTCATTTTGCTATATAAAACAAAGTGATATAACTGCATAAAAAATGTTGGGGCTGAAGAGATGTCAAGATGACATCTCTAGTGGACAAAAGACTGCAAAGAACTAGATATGAGCATCCCACTCTTTCCACTGTCGACTTCTCCACCTTTTTGTTGGCACTCGAGGGATGTGGGATGTGTGGCAAAAAGGGACCAGCTGGTGATTTCACAACTCCAATAACTTCCTCTCCTTCACAATGTCTAACTCTCTACAGGCCTATCCAATGTTTCTAATACATTGAAACAATCACCTTCTCCATGAAGGGGAAGCAAGAATGGTCAATTGCAATATCTAACTCACTGGAGAAGTTCTTTTGCTTCTGCCATGATTGAATAAGAGACTTCTAATGGACCTGGGAAGTTACGTAAGTGCAGACACCAAGAAACTTTCACAACCCCACCAATTCCTGCCGAACTTGAATTTCCCTCAAAACAACCATCAAATCAAGCTTGAAGACTAGCATGAATGTTGCCACTGAAGCATGAAAATAAGACCAAAAATGAACCTATCTCCTTGTATTCCCTTTTTCTCTTTCTTTTCTAATAATCTGCACAAGTGCATCATCTCATTATATTTGATTTAAATGAATAATTTAACTCCTGCCCATGCTTTTCCCGTTTGGATATGAATCCATCTTTTTGAAACCTCTGGATCCATATCTTCCCCTACTATAGTAGTTTCTAACATGGACCACCTTGAGGACTTCTCATCACTATCAGACAATCCTAGAACCCTACCCTTGATGGAGGTACTTGTCGGGACCTCATCCCAAAGGATTTGCACTTGTTGGGACCTCATCCCAAAGGATTTATCTTAGAGGTCTAAGAATCCCCCTTGAAATTCCTCTTTAATACTTAAGAAATATCTGAAATGGCTACATCAAAGGTTTACATGTTCAAGAGTTTACAGGTAAATCTGGTTCCACCCTCTGTTAGGCATGCTGGGTTTTTTGTGGCCTTAAAAGGCCGTGAGAACATGTAAATAAGAATTTTAGTGGATTATAAACCTTAGTAGGAGTGTATGTGTTGGTTGACTTACCGAGGGTTAGACAGTCTATGGCCCTGGTCATGTCCAAAACCCTTACCTCTGGTCATATAGCACTATCGAAGGAGATTGTCAGACGGTCATGTATTGTTGAGGTTGGAGAGATGCCAGGAGATAGTTTGTGGGCTAGGATAACTTCATGGTCTCTTGTGTACGAATGTGGGCCTGTGAGATTGGGAGGTAAATCCTCAACAAACTTTCACATGACATTTATATATGACAACTGCGTTACGGGGAAGCAACTTTGAAAAGGGATACATGTATATAGTATGAAGAGAGTTCCCCTTGCAAAAGAGAGATATGCATGCATGTCTTGTTTTTAAGGTGGGGAAACCTATAATCCACATTTTGGCACCGTGGTTCTATTTTTAATTGGCCAGTTTTAATAAGCCAATCGTGAGCCCCTGCATGAGACTGTGGGTCATGGGTCTTGTAGGGTTGGTTTGAGAAGATACTCAAGGATCACGGTTACTCGGTAGGGTGGAGTGCCCTGACACCCATTGGTACCATTCCACTTCTCGATATATTGTTTTCAGTGTCAGAGATGTTTTTCTGATCTTTAAAATGTTTCCAAGGCATTTTAAGAGATGGGTCTTGTAGGGTTGGTATGAGAAGATACTCGAGGATCATGGTTATTGGGTAGGGTGGAGTACCCTGACACCCATTGGTACCATTCACTTCTAGATATATTATTTTCATTGTAAGAGATGTTTTTTGAAATTTAAATTTTTTTCAGGGCATTAAATTCTCTTGAAATGGCATTTTAGTAAATTCCTTTTAATGGAGGGGCTTTTAGGTGCCCTTATGAGGCCCTTGGATCTGGCCCCATTTGCACCACACTCACATCGGTGGGGCGTGGAGCCCATGGGGTCCACACCTCACACATGGAGGTGGCACTCTCCCCTCCTCTCTTCTTTTATTTTGTTTTAAAAAATAAAAGGTGTTTTTGGTTGATTAGGAGATCTTTTGAAAGGGATTGTCCTAATTTTGTGGGAGATAAGAATATTTTGTGTTTGACTAAATCTTTTATCATTTGAATTCCTCCAATCCATTGAGAGATGGGGGAGTTCTCGATGATTAGGTTTTTGATTTGTCTTATCCTAGTTTGACTAGATATGGGTCAAAGATTAAGGGGATAAGGTTCTTAGATTTCTCTCTAAATCATGACGGTTGATTCCGGGGATGGATGACTCAGATTCAATCGTCCCTCACCTCACAAATTTTCTATAATTTCTATTGGTCATGATGAGTCACAATTTGGATAGGCATACCAAGGCCTTGAGACCTACATAAGGAGGGGACCCCCTCTCATTCGCTTCATGACAATTCTTAGCCTCTCTCTCTCTCTTTGCCAACTCTCGCCTCCACGCCCCATTCTCTCTTCTCGCTCTAGGTGGGACACGACCCGCCATAAGGATCTCGGGGTGACACGCACCACCCTATAGATAGAGAGAGAGGGGGTACGCCTAGCCCTTGTCTAGGTTACGGGAGGTGCCACACTGTGGCATGCTCCAAAGGTTCAAAAGGAGTTTAGAAACACTAATCCTGTTGATGTTCTAAAAAAAAACCCTAGATTTGTGAGGTACTGCTTGAGGAAGCTTTCTGACTCAAAACATTTAGTGGGGTCAATAGAATCAGAGTATGCTATCGGTCAGGAAATGGGGTATATGTGATGTACTAACTCTTAAAGGATGACGCTAGGTAAATGGAAGTAAGTCTTTCCGGCTGTTTGGTTTAATTTTCAGTCATTCTTTGCTTGGTTATTTAAATTTTTCAGGAACATTATTTGTACTAAAATTGATAGTCAAAGCTTGTTTTTCAATCCTGGATTTTGTCTTTTTTCTTTTGGCAGTAAAATGCAAGATCTTAGGTTGTACTTGGGGTTTTATTTCTTGTTTACAATAGTCTTTGTGGCACTCCTAAGTGGAATTCTGATACGTTCATAAAAGAAAAAAAGAAAGTTTTTTTATTTTACTCCCTTGAATTCTGCATAGCCACTTCTTTTGAGGCCGTTGTCTGCAGTCCACCAATACTATCCCCCTGTGGCTCTTTTATTGAGGTTGAGATACCACACCACAAAACTTCATAGATCCACCTACATGCTGCGAGGAATACTGGTCCAGAAGGTCATCTCTGATAACAAGGGCTACTGTGTCTAGCATTCCTTAATCTGATGTCTCTGCACCATCCTTATGTCTTGAGTGATTGCCTGGCCCCCATATGAAGACCCACAAACCTGTATCTCATAATTCCCAACATCGCATAGTCCCCCATGAAGCGATATAACCATCAGTTTCCTGCCTTAGTAGTATTCACTGATCCTATGATATATTTTAGGATTCGCTTGCCATGTCATCGTCCATATTCTTTACCTTACCAGGATAAACTGCAGCCTTTGTCATGCAAAGGTTCTGATCCCCCATATCTTGTCCCCTCGGCTTAGTATAATATATTGACTCTCCCTTGTTTTTGAGCTGCTCTGAGTTTCCAAGGAATAATTGGCGTTGTTACATGGTTATCTTTTTCACATGGTGAAAACCCAGTCACCTCAGGAAGTAACGGAATGCGTATCATACTAACGTGAGATGGCACTCCTAGCATTTGATGTACCCTAAGTGGGAACCACTTCATCCCCCTTAGAAATGGTCCAGAAATAACACTAGGTGAGATGGTTACCTCTTTGCCTAGAAAAAAGGTGTATATATCAAATGTATGATTGTGGCATCTGGGCATGAGATTGATACTGTACAAAACTGATGAAAGCAATATTACTTTATTATGAAGATGGGATTGAATGCTTTTGGTCTACTTAAATTGATTATGTGCTTGGGATATGTATTTCACACATTAGATGAAATATGATAATATTTTCTGCTGGGTTTCTATACAAATTATGGGTTACTGATTGGTGTGAAGCTTAAATAGAAAGATTTCAGATATCAAAACACTCTCATGTAAATCTGCAGAGGATTTGGCATCATAGAATGTGTGATATAACAAAATTAGCATCAGTTTATATGTTCTGACTTTTTGGGCAATCTAATGCTTTATAACCTAACCCTATATGCATATTAGGAGACTTTTAGGTTACTGCTGTTTTGTCTATAGAATTCAATACCAGATGCTCATGTTTGGTTAAATAGCAAGTAGTCGACTGGTATACAGACATGACTATGCACTCTGTATTTACCATATCATCAATTTGATACAAACATAACTATAGTTAAAAGGGCAGAAAGGACTATGCGGGAGATAAAAGGTGAATTTCGTTGAAAGAGGTTTTTTTTTTTTGACTTTTTTTGTGAGATGTTAGCCCTAACATGAGATATACCCTTGGCAGAAGGCACCTCATCACCCCTAAAAAATGGTTCAGAAATAGCACTATCTGAGGTGGTACCTCTTTGCTTTAAAAAAATTAGGGTATTTATCAAATGTTGATTGTGGCATCTGGGCCTTAGATTGATACTGTACAAAACTGATGAAAGCAATATTACTTTATAATGGAGATGGGATTGAATATTTCTTGTCTGCTAAATTGATTATGTGCTTGGGAAATGTATTTCACACCTTACCATATTCTCCTGGGTGTCTATACAAATTACGGGTTATTGATTGTGTGAAGCTTAATTAGAAAGAGTTCAGACGTCAAAACACTATCATGTAAATGTGCAGAGGGTTTGGCATCATAAGATGTGTGATATAAACAAAATTAGAGTCGGTTTTATATGTTCTAACTGTTTGGGCAATCTAGTGCTCGATAGCCCATCTCTTGTGCATGTTTAGGACTCTCTTAAGATACTGCTATTTTGTCTATAAAATTGAATGCCAGATGCTCATGTTTGATTAAATAGCAAGTAGTGGAAAGAATAGCAAGTAGTGGACAGACACATTATAGAATCTGCATTTACCACATCATCAATTTGATACAAACGGAATTAGGTTAACATTGAAGAAATAATTATGTCGGAGTTTGAGGATTAGCTTTGTTGAAAGTGGATTGACTTTTTATTTTATTTTATTTTATTTTTAATTTTTTATATTTTTAATGTTCTTGGAGCAAATTGGCATAGATAACCCAGACATAGAAGTAAATAAACAAGTCGATGTTAACATTGTTAGTTCAACTTTAAGTTTGAACCATTGTTCACAAAATCGCCCAATCTAACCGCTAATCGCCCGGTTAGACCGGTTCCGGTTTAGGGTGGTTAGGGTGATCAATTGGTATTAAATAAAAAAAAAAAATTCCAAAAAATGTATATAAATTCTCAAAAATGAAGAATTTGACTTGTAATGCATTTAAATATTCTTTACATTATGGTAAAGATTAAAAATTGTTTTGGTCATTAATACTCACTTTTATATTTTCTCATCTTTTTGGAAATTTTAAAAATAGCCTTTGGAAAATATAAAATGGTCAAAATCTATTTTTTTTCCTTAATTTTCAATTTCATTTGAATGTCTTTTGTTTTAATCATTCTTTATATGGTTTTCATATTTTAGTAAATTTGTTTTTGCATTTTTTTTTTTTTCAACACGTTTTTGACCGCTCGGGACTTGCCCGGTTAGAGCCGTTGAATCGGCCAGTTTACCGATTAGGCCGGTTAAACCACTTTCAAGCCCATCTTCGGTTAACCGTTTCGTTCGATTTTCAAACACTGGTTTGAACAACAAAATTGGAAGGGCTAAATTGAACAAGTGAAGTCATAGTTAATAAGATGTTCTATCTATGATTCACAAGTCGTGTCATAGTTATTGGTATCTTCCATCTAAGGTTCCCAAATCAGGGCACACTTGGCTGGAGACCAACCAATGCCCGAGTCTCGTGCTTGGGAGGGCCTGTGTAGGAGATCACCCGTGTCAGATAGCAACGCTTTTGTCTGCAGCAGCTCATTGGTGATGGGTCCCTGCAGCAGCTCATGGGTGATGGGTCCCTGCAGCAGCTCATGGGTGATGGGTCCTTGCTTTAACAATGTGTGGAGCACCTGAGTTCTGGTGCCTTTTGTGAAGAGCCAGCCTTATGGGTGGAAACTTTGCAATGAGGTTAAAATACATTAATTTCATTGACAGGAAAAAGGTTCCCCAATCGTGGTTTGAGAAAAGGAACACGTTCCCATTTAGTTAGGACGTGGGAACTCTTTCCAGTGATGTTGTTGAGGAAGAACTCCGCTTTCCCTTGGCAGGCTCCATCTTAGACCTATAGAATGGATCACAAGGTATATTTTAGATCTTAAAAAAGGAATATTACTCCAAAACAAAATGATAGAGAATTTTAGCATCAAGATCCTTCAATTATCTTTTTATCTTTTTCTAAATTTAGTTATTTTTTAACTTATGGTATGGATGTTTAAATGACGCTCCCTTAATAGGGAGCTTCTAGAAAGCAAGAATATCCCACTTCCCATCTGCTTTTTATCCTGCTTCCATTCATAACAACTGTCCGTGTTTTATGGTGTTGTTATGAGGATGAGATTTTTCTGGGATTCATATGCTCTTTATGTTTCTATGTAAGATGACTTTGTATGATGTATAAGGGGCATTTGTGTCATTATTACTTTGCAATATCTCTGGATGTCAAGGGCATTTATTTAATTGTAATAAGCTAACCTCTGGCAATGTGATATCAAATAATGTATTGAACACATTGACTGTGGGATTCATGCCGCTCACACTTGTTCTCCTCTCTCTCTCTTCTTGGGGCATGTAGCTGAGCTCTTTGTTTCTCTCACAAACTCAGCTACAACTAAGCTTGTTGAAATTAACAGTGGGGCGTTGCAATTTCAAGGGTTGCACATGCACTAGACTAATTTCCTCAACATAGTGATGGTGAGAAAATTTTAGAGTGAAAAACATAGGAAGAAGAAAAGGAATAAATTGGTATGATGATGCATGCAATGATGCCATTTACTATTTTGCCTCTTGCCCTTGAATATTCTCTGTACTTTTGAATTAGATATGTTGAAGTAATTTTTGTAAGTACACTTGGACAATATTTGGAATAAAAGTATGGGGCTAAGGGTAAGAAGGTAAATGTTGCTTTGACCCAGGGTTTTAGTAGGTGATAACGGTGGCAAATTTCAACCCTTCATCATGGTAGTGGATGGGGATAAGTGGCCTGGGATAATTAGCCTCTCATGTGCCGTTGATGATGTGCTTCAAGGGTTGAGATCTAACCCTACTATCTTTTTTTTTTAGTAAGGTTAACTTTTGAACACTTCATATAAATAACACTTCATATAAATAACACTTCATATAAATACTATCTTTCTTTTTGAGTAAAGTTAACTTTTGCATTGCTTTGGAGTGTTGGAGAACAAAAGAGGGTTCTGAGAGTACCCACAAGATGGTTCTCTCGGTAAAAAAATAGGTCAATAGACTCTAAACAAAAAATAGGTCATATAAATACTATCTTATGGTCCAACGCAACTTTAACTTTTGAAAAACGAATTTTTATAAGCAAAAAGAACTAGGAAGATTCGATCAAAATCGAGCAAGATAGAGCAAAACTTTGTAGTATAGTTCATCGAACGACCAAAACGAGATTACATGCAAAAGTGTAGATTCTAAATGATTCAAAGAGGTAATAGATATTTGGAATTTGAAATTGAAGTATAAGAAATGCACAAGAAAAATTTGTGTGGAGTAAATCAACTGTAAACTATGCTGAATCAAAGTATCATTTAGGTATGAAGCCTATAATCATATGGATGACTATGCTATAAAAGGCTATCATAAAGATCACATGAAGCCAAGGTAAAATGATTACAAAGCTACTGTAATTAAGAATTTATAGCAAGTTTTGAAGTGGAAGATGATGAAGAACAATCGGGAAAAACTCGATGGAGGGTTACCTTGATGATTGCTTAACATGAATTTGATCTCATGTAGTGAAGGATCACCCTAGGGCTCTAAATATGATTAATGGAATGCAATGGAGCAAGTTCTACAATGGCTGGTGTGTGGAGCTCTTGGGGGCTCTTGCTCTCTCTCTCTAGGTTCCTTTTGCTTGTGGAATTTGTTTTTCAAAAGTTAGGGTTACATTGAACCATAAGATAGTATTTATATGAAGTGTTTGAGTAGGATTAGATCTCAAACCCATGATGCACATCATCAATGGCACATGAGAGGGTAATTACCCCTGGCCACTCATCCTCATCCGCCACCAAGATGAAGGGATGAGATTTGTTACCATTATCACCTATTAAAACCTTAGGTCAAAACCATATTTACTTTCTTGTCATTTGCCTCATATTTTTATTCCAAACATATTCAAGTGTACTTACAAAAATGCCTTCAACATATCTTTAATTCAGGAGTGCAAAAAATGTTCAAGAGCCAAGGGCAAAATAGTAAATGATGTCCTTGCATGGGAAAGGCAAAAGGAGGGTTATGACCCCACCAATGGGATCAACTCAAGCCACACTCTTCATATGCTCTTCACACCTTCACATGGGTCACACCAATGAGGTGTATCCACATGAAATATTTTCCATGTGGATATTGATTTTAATGACAATTTTTATGTCAAAATTCCCTTGGCTTCATACAAGGCAAGTATGTCACATGTGTGACAATTATGCATGTGATTAAAATGTAACTTTAAGTTATAATCTTATAATATAAGGTTTGGAATTCAAATTAAATAATTAATTGTCAAAAGGGAATTTATGCCCAAAATAGTGAGGGGCCCATGGTGTCATGTGGCCACCCTATGGCCGCTTGGGTTCCGCATGGCATCCGCATGGATGTCCTCATTTGGAATTAAGGTCAAACAATTTTGAAAAATACATTTTTTTTTAATTTAAAAAATCTAGAAAAAATCTCCAAAAATCCCAATAAATATTTGAAACATATTTACATATTTTTACATCATTTCTCATCATAATTAAATCGGACTAAAGGTATATGTGAGATCTCAAGACTTTGACTTAGTAACTTGAGTACTCCATTGGGCTAATCCTGAATGATGTTCCATTGGTGTTTCAAGTTGACCCAACAGACTTATGCTCCATAGTTTATGACAAGGACACATAATTGGTCACATCAAAGTCACTGAGCCAGGGCTTCCTGCCATCCGGTTTCTCAATGGATTACAGGTGTACCCCTGTGGGACATATTACTACTCTATTACAAGGGTCTTCTTAAAGCACATGTGCACAGGCTCTTCCAATGTCGGATAATACATTTGGAAGAGTGACTTCCCATGCAAATGAATGTGTACATGCCACGAAATGATCTTGTGTCAGGATACAGACTCATATCCCTTAGGTCTTGACCATTCCATAGATGGCCAGCTCTCATCACAAGATACTCGGGCTCTTTTACACTCCAAGCCCTGGATAATTGCATCAATTATAAGGCATTCTAACCAATATTGTCCTGACTCGGAGGTGACCCTTACACCTCCCATAGAGATCACTCTATCAAAGCGTAAACTCTCAATGCCTCATACGTACTCGGGGTATTAGAATCTGGGTCCCAGTTCGCAAAGCACCCAGATTCTATCTCTCAGTCATTCCCACTGAGCGAGAGACTCTTGGCATTAAATTCTTGAAATGTCATATTGCCAACATTTCGATGGTAGTCTTGAACGTCTTCCTCTTACCAATGGCCTCAAGCATGAAGTCTATACAGTGTGCTGAACAAGGGTACCAGAAAATATGCAGCCTCTTATCCATCAATAATCTACCGACCGCCATATTAGTTGTAGACATATCGGTCACAACTTGGACCACTTTATCCTCCCCTATCTCCTCTATACATTGGTCCACCAATCTACAAATGAACTTTGCATTATGAGACTTGTCTGAAGCATCAATATACCTCTTGAACATTGTCCATAATGGACAATTCACCATCAAATTCATGATTCTTCTGTACCTCTTATCACTCCAGTCATCGGTCAGTACTGTGCAACCATTTACACTCCACGCATCAGTGTGGGTCTTCAAGTAGTTGTTCGTTAGCTCCACTTCTTTCATGAGTACTGGCTCTTTAAGCTCATAAGCAGTTGGAGCCCTAAACCCTAGCTCAAACTGGACTGTTCTGAAGCATCTATAGACCTCTTGAATATTGTCTGCAATGGACAATTCACCATCAAATCCATGATGCTTCTGTGCCTCTTATCACTCCAACCGTCAGTCATTACCATGCAGCCATATACACCCTATGCATCAGTGTGGGTCTTCAAGTAGTTGTTCGTTAGCTCCACTTTTTTCTTGAGTACTGGCCCTTTAAGCTCATAAGCAGTTGGAGCCCTAAACCTTGGCTCAAACTGGCCCACTGCTTCCAACATAGCTTGAAAGCTACTCAACTTAGCTCCATTAAAAGAAATGCCTGATTGGAACATCCACCTCCCCAGAAATTGGATGGCCCTTTCTTTCTAGTCCTTCTTCAAATGGGTCTCTAAGCTTGTCTGACCCCTTTCTCATGGTAGTACCTCAGGATCAGGGTGGGGTAAGAAAGCATCAATAGGCCCCCTTGTTCTTGGCCGATTAGAAGAACCAACCTCAGTATAGATGTCTTCTTCCTCTCTTTGATCTCCACTTATATTTACAGCCCCTACAAGTTGATCTCGTGTTATTCTCACATCTTGTTTCTTGGCTTTCACATCCTCCAAGTTCTCTAGCATCTCTCTCCTGACCTACTGAAGTGCATGACGCCACATCCCCTTCAATGTCGGCTAAATGCTTCTTCAATCTGTTGATGCCGGCATTATAGCATTTTTTGCAAAACTAGCATGCAATCCTATTCTTGTCAAGAGGATTTGGACAGGTTCCTTACTTCCAACTTGGATCAGTTGGCCTACTTGATGCACTAGAAGTCATTATCCTCAATAAATAATAATTGATCGAGTATCGATCAATGTGATTAAGAATCAATCACCTAATCAACAAACCTGTAAAATACATAAGATTAAAGAATTCCATCGCTAACTATTACTTTACAATAAGACTTAAATGAATAACTGAATATATAAGACATTATGACCTTAGTTTCACTTTCACATAAGACTTAACCCATTAAGATATCACATAATCAAGTATTTATCAACTAAGCTAAAACAAAAAAAATAGAATATCAAAATATGATACATTGTACAAAAAAGGAATCAACTATTCATAAAAGAATACGATATATGCTCAATTTCATCGTCCAAATAAGAAAAAATTCAATTAAATCACAAAAAATCAATCTTTTAACTACAAACATGTAAATATATCGTAAAGGGAAAAAAAAAGAAAAAAAAATACATATGATTCATAACATAATACGTTGTAGCAAAATAAAATCAAAACCCTCTTTCAAATATGATAATACTTAGCAACAAAACACTCCCCAGCTGTTCTTGCCCTCATTGAAACTAAGCAACCTGAACCCACTCTCCAGTTCATTCGCCAGGTATGGGGCAAAAGACTCTGCCAGTGCGTTTCTTTGCCGGCAAATGAGTCGTCTGGGGGCATTTGGGTGATCTGGAACCCTTCAGATCACACCCTCAACTCCCCGTTCATTGGGGAATTCTCAGTGACTGTTACCCTTTCTAGCAGTCCAGATGGGGTCTCCTGGAAATTCGCGGCCGTTTATGGCCCAATTCTGCTTCCCATAAACAGGCTTTGGTCTGAGCTGGATCAGGTAGCCGCCCTACCTCACCGTATATGGGCTCTGGGTGGTGACCTCAATGTTACTAGATGGTCTTATGAGAGGAATTCCTCCACCTCCATCTGTTAGGACATGAGGGATTTCTCTGACTTTATAAATCGACAAGAACTCCTTGATATCCCTCTCCAAGGTTGCCGTTTTACCTGGTCTAATCATACTTCCACTCCCTCTCTATCTAAGCTCGATAAATTTCTTCTTTCCGTAAATTGGGAGGAATCTTTCCCGGGCTCCTCTGCGGTAGCCCTTCCCAAACCCACTTTTGAGCACTGCCCTTTCTTCTTGACACTTTGGCTATTAGAAGAGGTCCAAAACCTTTTAGATTTGAATTGGCTTGGCGCCAAGATTGTCCCTCGTTAGCCTTATCCCAACCTGGTAGAACTCTTTCTCCTCCTAGGTAAAGGTAGGGCAGGCTATAAACTTCAGACAAAAATCCAACTTCTCAAATCCTCTCTCAGAACCTGGAGTAGGTCCTTTTCTTGGAACTTTTCCCAAATTAAATCCTCCCTTTTGGAGTCTCTGCATCAACTGGACAGTCTTGAGGAATCCAGACCTCTGAACACCATAGAAAAGGATCTTAGAACACAATCCAAGATGGAATATCTCTCTATCCTTAAAAAGAAGAGATATACTGGTACTAGAGATCAAGGATACGAAGGTGACTTGAACACCGCCTTCTTTCTTCGGATAGCAAATTGTCGTAGGCGTGACAATACTATCTCGATGTTAAAATCCAACAATTGCTACTTGGTCCACCCCGAAGCAATCGAGCAGGCCATTCTTGACTTTTTTCGGATGCTTTACCAGGCCTCTTTTATACCGAGACCTCGAATGTCATCCTTAGACTTCTTGACCCTCCCTTCAGACTGGGCTGAGTGGTTAGAGCATCCTTTCTCGGAAGAAGAGATCCTACAAGCTATTGATGCCTTAATCATGGCTAGAATGGAGTTTCGGGACCAGTAGAGGAAGTGGATGAGGGGTTGCTACTCCCACCCTTACTTCTCTGTCCTTATAAATGGATCCCCAAAAGGATACTTCCCATCGTCGAGGGGGCTCCGCCAAAGGGACCCTCTCTTTCTCTATTCCTCTTCACTATAGCAGCTGAAGTCTTCAGTTGCTCGCTCTCCTGTCTTTACCAGGCCGGTATCCTTTCAGGCTTCAAAAGCTGCCCGCAAGGCCCTATGGTGTCTCATCTGTAGTATGCAGGTGACACACTCGTTTTCCTTGATGCCTCAACCCGTGAAGCCGACTCCCTAAAGCTCTTCCTCCAGTGCTTTCAGTTAGTTACGGGCTTCAAAGTCAACTTGAAGAAATCTACAACGATGGGAGCTGGCCTATCTTCTTTCGAAGTTAGAAACATCGTCCCAGATTGGGAGTGTAAAGTAGAGGACCTTCCCACTACTTACCTTGGCCTCCCCTTGACACTGGGAAAACCGAAAAGAGGCTCTGGTCCCATATCCTGGATGAGGCAGATAGGAGGCTGACGGGATGGAAAGGCGGATATCTTTCTGTGGCAGGTCGGTCTACCTTGATCAAAGCCACCTTAGCTAACTCCTCGGTGTACGTCATGTTCGACTTCCACATTGCCTGCTCAGGTGGTCAATCTCTTGGAATGACTCATGCAGAACTTTTTGTGGCAGTGCAGGCAGAGAAGACTAAATTCCACCTGGTCGCGTGGGAAAACATATGCCTACGTAAAAAATTTGGAGGTCTAGGGAACCCTTAGGAACACAATTTGGCTTTACTCGAAAATGGTGGCGGTGTCTAGCTACTCAGTTTGACTCTTTTTGGGCTAGAATCCTTCAAAGTAAATATAAAATCTTGGAAGGCTCATGACTGCTTGATAATAGACGATGGCCGTCAGTGTCAGGAGCCTCAAAATCTATCCTAACCTCTCTCCCACAGTTCAAAAGATGGGTACGTCTTCAGCCAAGGGCGGGCGATAGGGTACTTTTATGGTCTGACCTTTGGCTAGGTCATACCCCTCTGAGCCAAGCTTTCCCAACCCTCACTAGCCACAAACAAACACTCCACCGTTGCTGAGGAAATGGCGCTAATAAGTGGCCGTAGGAACTGGAACCCTGCTTTCCGAAGGCACCTCACTGATGAGGAAGCCTTGCACTTCCAAATTCTCTCGGCTGCATTATACTCAATTTCATTCCCTTAAATGGGACTGATTCTCTAGTGTGGACGCTTACTCCTACTGGCCTTTTCATGGTTGCCTCTTTCTATAATAGCCTCTCTCAGGCTCCTACCCTTCCTGGTAACCCTCCATCAGCCTTGGCAAAAGTGTGGGCGACCTTTGCACAACCCAAGGTGCAAACCTTTTACTGGATTGCTGCATCCAACAGAGCCCTCGAGGTGGACCAACTCGAAAAAAGGGGGATCCCCATCCTCAATAGATGCGCCTTATGTCTTTCTGAAGGGGAATCTAGCCCTCACCTTTTCCTTCTTTGCAATGTCGTACATGATTTGTGGGATATGGTAATACAACTGTTTGGTATCCAATGGGTGACGCCATCCTCGATCAGAGCCCATATCTCTTACGACCTGGACTCTCAGTGGCCGAAAGCTGGGAAACTTTGTGGAAAGCTACTGTAGCGTTTACCATATGGATTATATGTATCAAACTACCAACCCCAGCTCTCTTTCATAGGATCGCTACCTTGGTCTCCATTTGGGCTTCCAATCATCAGACATTCGCGGGCATTCCAAAGAACTTCTTCCATAGTTAATGGAAGAATATTCTTTACTACCAACCGAGAAAGGCAATTAGACATAACAATTGGCAACCCCACCTGTTGGCTGCATTAAGTTAAACTTTGACGGTTGTTCAATTCAGAATCCTAGCCCAGCTAGCGCTGGAGGAGTTTTTAGAGACTACCACCGGAAAGTCCTCTTAACGTACTCCGAATACCTCGGTGGTGGTGACTCCCAATATGCTGAGGCCATGGCTTTGTACTGGGGCTGAAAAAGTTGAACCAGTCTTGGGGACCACGCCTCATTGTGGAAGGAGACTCCCAAAACACAATCTCTTGGGCAAGTGGGAAGATCCTCCCCCCCCTCCCCATGGCAACTTACCACCAATTTTGATGAAATCTTTCACATTTGTAGGGATATGGACGTGTCCTGGAGGCATATATGGAGGACGTACAACGAGTTCGCAGATCTCATGGCGAAGGCGGGAGCTAGAATGCAAGAGGAAGATAATGCCAGGTCCTACTCCTTTTTTGTCACGGACCACAAGCACACTTAGTAGCTTCGAAAGTGTCTTCCTTGGTTTTTGGTTTTATTTTTTGGTTACCCATTGTAAATCATTGTAAACGGGCGACTATTATAAGCCCCTTTTTGTATATGGCTCACTGATGTATTTTTTTCAAAGAGCTACCCATGTGGGGGCTCTCGGTCTTCTCATTTTTGTAACAATTACTGGCTCAGTAATACAATGGTAACATTTTTTTTAAAAAAATATTTTAAAAATATCAAAATCAAATCGATGTCGGTGCAAACCTCATCTTTTGGGTCACCAAAAGTTCCCAAAATCAACTACTAGAAGCTCCAAATCCTCCCACGAAGTATTGCCTTTGTTTTGGGAAGAAATCGAAAGAATAAAAAATTTATAGTTACGTAATACTGATGTGCGAATCATACTGAGCCGTGCTCCATATTTTGTTGCAAAATATCTTTTTTGCGCTCATGGATAGGTATTACAACTGATTGAACTGTGCAATCTAAGGCACTTTCGAAATTTGAACTTGGAAGTATATCTCAAAGTCAGAGTCTGAGATTCTCCTGCAATATAAGTCTTCTTTTAAAGTCCATCCTTCGTCTCGTGTTTTACATGTATTCATATATGATTCTTTTCTTGCATTCGCCTTCCAGTTTTATATTATCCTTTTGAAAACATCTATGGATTGAATGATCTAATTTTAATTTAGTCCTTTTTGTATTCAGTTCTTTTACCTACACTTGCTGGTAAGCATTTACGTTTCCACTAATTATTTTGAATGCCCGATCTTCTTTATTTTATTTCTGATTTGGAAATGATATGATTCAGGCAATTTTTGGCTGATGTAGATATGAGGAGTCCGAGAGAGACTACAAAAATTTTTTGGAGTTAAAACCTAGTCCTTCTGCTGCAGAAAAAGAACTTTCCCAGATGTTCCAGGCAAAAAGTTCTCTTGAAGTTGCCATAGATCTTTTTAATTCCAAAATTGTTATCAAGGCAATGGACCACCTCGACAAAGTTGTCATTGTTTTTTCACCGGAGTGCTCCAAGGTCTGTGGGTTTGTTGCTTTTAATTTGTTGCAGCTGATGATTTGGTATATCTATGCAAATGAGATGGTGTTTAACACTGATAATATTTCTTGTTTCAGGCAAAACTTTTAAAAATTAAGATCTTGATAGCGGAAAAAGACTATTCAGGTGCCATTGCTGAAACTGGTTATATACTCAAATCTGATGAGAGTAATCTGGAGGCTTTACTTCTGCGTGGACAAGCCTATTATTACCTGGTTGATCATGATGTTGCTTTGAGGTATGTTTAGTGGAATTTGTAGGCAGTGCCATAATGGACAGATTTGTTTTGTGTGTGTATTACTTTCAAGGTTCATGGATTTCAAGGTTCATGGACAGTGTAAAGATCAAACATCTTGCCCCCAATTGATTTTGAAGCTGTAATGACTCTTATCTGCAGTGTGAAAGAACAGTTTAAAATGGGTTTGTGGTTTTTGCTTTGTCCAGATATTTTCCGTTTTTGATGAAATGCTTTTGAATATTTATGGAAGAAACTAAACCTTTTTTATTTTTATTTTTTTTAAATTTCATTTTTGGGTTGTGTCAACAAACCGTGTTTGAGCATATCCGTTCCCATCTTTTTGGTCAAATGAAAATATACATTATATATGTTGTACTGTCACATTGCCCTAGTATTCGCCAACACACTACAAGAAAATTCTCATCATTATTTTTCTTCACAGAAATATTAAATAGAGGAAACCTGCAACATCCTCTTTTGGGAAATCTTTTGTGTTTGTTTTTCAAGATTATCAGATCTTGAGTTTGCTCACCTCAGTTCATACAGATGGGAGTGGATTGTTTAGTTTTCCTGCTGTAGGTATCTGTTTTCACTTTTGTCTCTTCATAGTCCAAATTAGCCGCCTCAAATTATCTTAGTATGAAATCAGTCTCCAGCTTTGGGGTTCGTGATTTTTCCAACGTGATTTACTCTAGTATGCATGCATTTCTTCAATTGCTCTAAGGGCCTCGCTTGTTCTTAAGGCTAGCCTTTTGTGGGCTGCCATTGGGGAACATGTTCACAAAAATTTAATAGACTGGGGCCATCTTTAGATCTTGGTACTGCTTGCAATATAACTCAACTCACAGCCTCCCACTAGTCTGCAATTTTCCCCTTGATCAGTTCTTTGTCCTGTTAGGTCAATTCTTTTGGATCACTAAGGCTACAATGGGAAGTATGATTGTACTACATGCTGCTTTGATGTTTAAATTCTTCATTTCTTGATTTAAATGACCATCAACAAATTTCTTATGCTTTGAAAAAGTAAATGGAAAAGACTTTGATTTATGTTAGTGAAGTTGTTTATGTGACAGCTAGTTGACTCTTTCAAATATTGTGGGTAGAAAGGAGGATATGCTGCATTAGTGGTTTCTGGGAAGTGATATAGCCTCCACAATGTCTTTCTTGGACATTTACATAAATATTTCTTTGTGAAGGCACTACCAAAAGGGGCTTCGTCTTGACCCGGAACATAGTGGACTGAAGAAAGCTTATTTTGGATTGAAAAATCTTATAAAGAAGACTAAAAGTGTAAGGTTCAGAATTATTTTTCAAGATGCATTCTAAGAGATGGTCGCAGAGTTTAAGTCTGCCAAACATGTTCTGGAATTAACAGGGTGGTTCATTTGTTTTCCTCACGCTGAAGAGAATCTAGCTAAGGGAAAGTTGCGATTAGCAGTAGAGGACTTTAAAGGAGCACTTGCGCTGGACCCGAATCATACTGCATACAATGTCCATCTTTATCTTGAGTTGTGCAAGGTATTGATCAAGCTTGCCAGGGGAAAAGATGCTTTGGACAGTTGCACTGCAGCACTTGACATTGATGGGGAGCTTATAGATGCTTTAGTTCAGGTCTGCTCATATTATATTTTAAGTGCTTTTTCTGGCTTATTTCTTAATGTCTTACTTAAAGACATTATCAGTTTTTTGACAGACATGGAAGTGCTTATTCCGATGGAAAAGTTACGTAATTTTATTATTTGATTGTCCAACTATATTTATATGTTCTTTTTCTTTTAAGTGTTTTCTCTGATCTTAATAAATCTCATATACTTTCATTGTTATTCTTTTCTCTTTCTCTCTCGATAAAAAGAATTGAGTGTTACATGTGTATCTTTCCTTAATTAAGATATCACTGAGCCAAATTTGGGGCATCAATACCTGGTGTAAAAAAAAAAAAGTCTGCAACATCAATTGTTTGGACTGAACTAGGACTTTGTAACGAGCTGGCTATTCGGAATGGGCTAGGTGTCCTCTCTTTCCATCCCCTCCCTCTGATGGTAAAACTGTGATTAGCCAGCCGTGGACTGCTTCCTGCTCAGTCATCGGGCAATCGAACATAGTATCGCTTGTTTTCTCACTCCCTCAGCCAACACAGCAGCCTCCTCGTTTGCTTCGTCCAAGTGCGAAAGGGCACACCGGGCCTGCTGATGCTGTCAAAATTTCCTCATAAAACACTTGAAAGTTGCCATGGACCCTCTGCTTGCCCTGTTCCCCCACAATGACATTGTTGGAGTCACTTTTAATTTTCAGTTTCTGCCAATTATCTGCTGAACATTGCTGTCCAGTTAGCAGTGGTCCATCTCTATTGTTTCCAAACACAGCTCTTCTGATTTCCTCCATTTCATATGGCTACTTAACCAGGTGGCACTAACTGGTGATAATTTCTTGAACGGTACCCTTGTTAAAGACGTATTTACCTTCTTGTCTCTGTGAACAACTTCTGAAAATTCTGTATGATCACTGCCTCCATTTCCTCCTGAGATTCCATCATTTGAGCCCAATTTGTATGTTTTGAATATTATTGTTTCTGTGCTAAGTGCTTGCTGTCTTGTGGAAGAGCCTGGTATTCTTGTATATTTCTATTAGCCACTTTATTCTGGACTTTTGATGCTGGGATATCTCTTCCATTCTCAGGCAATGCTGTAATTTCACTTGTCTCCACCCTACAATTATGCTCCCCACATCTAACTGTCTACTTTCCAGTGGTTTTGTTTCAGCCACTCTGCACGGCATGGAGTCCTTCTTTGCTTCTAAATGACCAAACATTCTCTCTTCGAGGCAGGTCTTATTCTGCTTTACGCTATCTAGCTCCTCCCAGAATGGATCTCTGTTGGCTGGTCAATTAAGGCCTTACACAGCAGTAGGGGTCTATGTAAATTGATGCTTGGGACTTATAAAAGATACAATGACTGACCACTCACTGTTAATGTGGTCAGCTATACATAAGGCTGTGGGATCCCATACTATCCATATCCTTGCAGATGCTGTCTTTGCACTTTAAGCCACCCAATTCGTTTTCTCCCCCATAGTGCTAAAGTTTCCATGCATTCTGGATCAACTAATTCCCCATTTCAGTCTCTCCTAAAGAATCAAAATATCATGCCTTTTTTCCGTTAAAGCAATTTTACCAACTTCATCTGGGGGTCTCTCAGGCCCCTTATGATCCATAACATGATCTGCGTGATGGTGGCTTGCATGGAGTCTAGTTTTGAATAAAGGGACACGTTCCATCTGTGAATGGCTCAGAGGCATGTCTGCACTTGTCATAGTGTCAAACACTAGGTTTCTGAGCTTTCGGCTCTCTCTTCCTTTGTCCCTAGTACCATTGTTGTCCTTGTTGTAGCAACTCATCTGCTTATGTTTTGTCTTTGACGGCGTTGACTTGGAAGGTTTGCTGTCTATGCATACCGCATATGCTTTGATATCCTCATTGCTTGCAATATTTCATCGATATGAGGCCCTGCCCAAGAATTCTTTTCCTTCCCCAAATTCATGGATTGGGTTTCAACAAAGTATCACTGCATTCTTTGTGCCTGCTGTATCTACCATGTCTTGCCATACTTCATTTGCACTCCACGGTATTTTAAAGGTTTTACATTTAGATGACCATAGGTTGAAGGCACCGAGCTCTCGAGATGATTGTTTATGGCAAAACCTGTTTTGCTATAATCGACTTATTTAAAATTAGGAAGTTGGTTCTTTTCTTTTCCCTTGTCCATCCTAGAAAGACATCCCCACGGGCCTCGGGGGTTTGGAAATCTGTACTTCGTCTCTTTAGATCATTCATTTGCTTTCACCCGAGGGATGGGACAAAAGTTAGGTTATGGATAGACCTATGGTTAGTCCATCTCTCCCTTTCTCTCTGCTTTCCACAGCTTTTCTGTCTAGCTAGGAATCCCGAAGCCTCCATAGCTGAGCTTCTTGCTGTCGTCGGAAACTCTAGAGTCTTGACCTTGGGATCCCGATTTCACAGCCCCTTGCGGGATGTCGAATTTCCAGCCTTTCTGGGACTTTCCTATCTCCTCCACTCCTTCACCCTCTCACCCCATGGGGACAATCAAATCATTTGGACCCCGTCCCCTTCAGGGATCTTCTCTTTCTCCTCTTTCTTTCACAAGCTTAACTCTCCCCAAACCACCCAACCCGTGCATCTTCCCACCACTGCAAAAGCCTGGATTTCTTTCATTCCACCCAAGCTTCAGGTCTTCAATTGGTTCGCCTTGTGGGACAGAGTTCTAACAGTGGACAACTCCAAAGAAGATGCTACAAACCCCCAACAGATGCATGATATGCTTTTCGGAAGAGGAATCCAACTCCCACTTCTTCATACACTGTAATTTCGCGAGTCTTATTTGGAAGGACCTACTTCAGCTCTTTGGTTGGTCGTGGGTTGCACTAGAATCTGTTCCTCAACTGTTTCAGCAAATGGGCTGTCCTTGTGGCCCAAATCCGGAGTTTTTCTTTGGGTGCATACCTAGAGGGAGGCCAACCAAGTGGCCGACGCACTAGCTAAGCATGGAGCTTCAATGGAGTTGCCCTATGCTGTCTCATATATGGCCTTCACTTCCTGGTTTCTGTGAATGTTTTGTGCTTGTTTTGTACTTTCTACATATGCTTGTAATTCCGCTTGTATAGCCTTTTGTTTTGCCACTCTTGTTAGTGGCTTTTTGCGCCCTGGGCGTGGGTTTTTTGTACTACTTATATTCTTACTCTTAATACAAGGTTAACAGTTTCAGTAAAAAGGAAGGGAAAATGACCTCTACCCCCCTCCCCAAAATTTTCATCCCTATTAGCCCCTTGGGTTCACCAAAATCCCCTGTACCCCCTCAAGTTTAAAACATTGGGATCGTTAGCCCCTCAATTATGTATTTCTTTGTTCTTTTTACAAATTTGATCTTTTTTACAAAATTCCAAGCTCATACATTAGTCATCTATACTTTTTTTGTGACTTGATATACAAATTTTGTTTATGATAATAATAGTATTAATAATAATGATGATAATAATAAGAACAATAATATATTAATATATTGTTAAATAATTCATCTCTTATTGGTATTTTGATAAATTTCTTTTATAAATGAGTAAATAAATAATAATAATCCATTAACAATAGTAATAAAGATTTTGGTTAATCATTTTGCACGTCGAAAGATATTGATGCAATTGTAAATTAGGTCATAATATTAAAGAAAGTTTCTTTTTTTCTTTTTTCTTTCCCACAGAGGTAAGATTGGTTTTGCACAACGAAATAGAAAGGGAAGGGAGTTACTAATGGATGGGATTGGCCTTTTGTAAAATAAAAAGATCAAATTTGTAAAAAGAACAAAGAAAAACATAATTGGGGGGCTAATGGTCCCAATGTTTTAAACTTGAGGGGGTACTAGGGATTTTCAATGAACTTAAGGGCCTAATAGGATGAAAATTTCAGGGAGGGGGTAGAGGTCATTTTCCCAAAAAAAATTAGGAAGGTTTCTGCTGCACTCCAATTTTATATCCAGGATTCCTAAGGTGAATTTTCCTGAAAAGATTCCAGAGTTTTATCAAATTGGCATGTCTTAGGTGCTTTACATGATCATCTCAAATAATATGAAGTGCGTCTATGATCAGTCTTGCCCAGAATAGTTTCCTGTGAGCAATGAGATTTGACACTTGGAAGGATATGTTGTAGAAAGTGTTCATATGTCTTTAATGCAATAATGTGGAAGATGTAGCACGATAACTTCACCATCAAAGTCGATATGCCGAAATGCATAATTGTGCTGTCTGGGGTTTTCTTTTCAACGCCACAGAAATATATTGTTTTGAAGAAAAATAGAATAGCTTGACTTACATCTGCCTCTCTTCCTCTAAAATTCTCAGTACCACTAGTTGCTTTAGAGCTTCCAGAGGAATTTGTCAAACTGGCAACTCATTCCCTATCCTTATATATATATATGGGAAAAGATTGTATTAGCCCACTAGCTCATGAGCCCAACGGCCCATATTGAATCTGAGCCGATCTAACGATCACGGATGTCCGGTAGTGCTTGAATTTTATTTTATTTTTTTCAAATCCAAATGACTTGAAATTTTAGGTGTGTGTTCTTCTCATCAAGACGCACCTATAAAAATATAAAAACAATTATTCGTGAAAAACAAAATGACCAAAATACCCCCCGAATCTTTTTGGGCGTATTTTCGTCAATTTATTTAATGTAAAATATTTTTTTGATATTTTTCGAAGATTCACCTATTTTTTATGAACACACGCTTAAAATTTCAAGTGATTTGGATTTGTAGAAAAAAGCTAAAATTCAAACACTACCGGACATTCGTGATCGTCAGATTGGTCCAGATTCAATTTGGGACGTTGGGCTCATATGTTCATATGAGTTAGTGGGCTAATCCCATCTTTTCCCTATATTCGAGTTATTGTGTAGAATGATGAATAAAAATTAATTTTGGAGCCATCTACACTAAAGCCATTTCCAAGGGATGTCCAATTGTTTTATACCTCTATGGTGACAATATAATTTGGAAAAGAGAACATTCGTAACGTAAGAAAACTCAGCAAATTCAATGGTTAATATGAAGTTATATTGAGATATAAAACTAAGTAGGATGAGATTGTGAGGGTTTTTTGTTAGATCTCTAGCCAACTCATCATTCATCACTGTTATCTTTTAATGGTCTTCAATGTTTAAAAAACCAGACCACCTGGCGCGTAGGTGCCCCAAAAAAAATTTTCGCATGCCTTGACCTGGGTGCCCCAACATAGGCGGCTGTACCTAGGTGGGCGCCCAGGCGGGTGCCCAGTGCCCAGTTCTGGGCAGGCGCCTAGCACAATTTACGAATTTTTTTTTTTAACTTCGCCCAAAACGGCAAAGGGGGTCATTTTGACCCCCAAATTTGTATAAAATAAGTTTAGGGGTTTATTTTTCATCCCCAAACTAAAAAAGGGTTTATTTTTCAACCCCAAACTAAAAAAAACAAGAAACCCTCAATCTTAAACTTATTTATGAGAATCTAAAGCAATTGCTGAGAATCAAGAGTACTTCTTGTTGATTGAAAAAGTTTGTTTTTCTAATTGAAATTATTTTTAGGGTGCTATTGGTGGTATTTGGAGACCTTACAGTGGCCTATTAGACTTTTAAATGTTTTGTATGGTTCAAAATTTTGAATAAGTTTATTATCAACCTGATTACCTGAGAGGCTGAGACATGTGATATGTTTGTATATAAAAAGGTATGTTGCGAACTTGCTAAATTTTCAATTTCAAATGGAATACATTACTAATTTTTACACAAATATATGCATATATGTGCATTTGGTTAGCAAATATATAAAAAAAAACTAATAATTTGCACCACAGGGCGCCCGACGTTCTGGGCACCAGCCTAGGCGCTGGGCGCCAAGTAGGCTGCCTAGGGGCCGCCTAGCGTTTTTTGAAACCTTGATGGTCTTGTGTGGCGTCTTCAATATTTATTGATGGGGACATGATTAGTTCACTGAGAAAGTCTGGTTGATAATATCGAATCTTGTGTTTAGAATTTGAAAGGTGAAAAAATGCTATCTTGTGGTGGCAGGTTGAACCCTGCCTTTTTTTAGTAGCATGCTCGATCTCACCCTGGCTGCTTTTATGGTGCTTTTCATGAGTCTTCCTGACATTGAAAAGAATTATGCGAGAATTTATTGGCGTGGTGCATCCAAGAAATCTGGGGTTAGTTGGTGATATTATTATTATTTTTGGGCAGGATGGGGGCGTGGTGGTGTTTATTGGCTTATACAAGAATGACATTTATTTATTGTGGAACATTTTGCAAATTTTGAAAAAAATTGATCCAAATATACGCACTCGACTATATAATGGGGCATCCTGTGTGGACTCAATAGGTAGGAAAGGTATTTGTGTAAAGATGGTTATGTAAGGGTACAGTTCAGGTGAGTCTGGGGATGCACCTTTTACAGTGAGTCCACTCTCACAAAAATGCATCTTGGAAATGGATTTCGAAGATCGATTTGGATCCAAAAGTCTTGCAAATCTATCATCTAGATCCCTCTATTATGTTCTTCTTTTCTGAACCGTTACACTTGAATTCTCCAAAGATCATCAGCTCACTGTTTTGGAGCTCCAAGTTCGTGAATCTGAGGTGGAAATGTGTTTGAAATGATTTGCGATGTGTTTCAGGTCCTGAATTCCTCGATAGCCAGGGTGGACGCATGAGTTGGCACCAAATACTTTGCCTTGATTTAATTATGATTTCTTCCCAATTTGCATTCATTAACTAAATCAGCACAGAATCATACTAGAGTTATATGAACGTAAATGTACATGGCGCATACATTTATCTTTGCTGTCTGTGTGTGTTGATTATGCATGGCTGTGTAAAATGTTCGAGCCTCACTGTCTATGGATTTTGGATAAACTGGTAACCTTCAAATACATATACATATGTGTCTATCTTTACAAGTATAAGAAGTTGGTTTGTGGTTTGTTTCAAGTCCTATACTGTTTTGTGGTACACAACTGTCTGGTTGCTCAATCTTATCAAAAAAGGTCTCTCTTTAAGTAGAAACATGTCCTATGGTTTTTTTGTTTTGTTTTGTTTACAAGGATATCATAACTTCTTTCAGTCTGTCAAAAATATTTGTTCTAGCAGTAAGAAACAGTTTCATAATAGTGCCATCATTCTTTGGGTGTGATTCATTGTATTTTCACAATTTAACATTACATCTTTATTGCATACAGAGAGGTGAAGCCAAACTTTTAGTTGAAGATTGAGAGGGGGCAGTTGGCGACTTGCAAGCAGCTGCGCAAAAATCTCCTCAGGTTTGTTGTTAGCTGCGCAAAAATCTCCTCAGGTTTGTTTTTAATTTTGAAAAATTGTTTTCATAAACTCTACTGGTAAAATGGACCAGATGTCAGTAATATCTGTTACGGTTACTTTAAAATTGGCACTACACCAAACCTATTTGCCCTAAAAGGCAACATCTAGTTATGGAACACACTATACACACTACTAAAATCACTGACTGCTTTTGACCCAGATGATCTATTGATAGGTATTTTATAATCTATTGTTATTTAAAAATGAAATCCCTCCAACTTGCAAAAAAAAAAAATGGATTTCTTCAGAAAATATTGGAATCATTTTAGTGACCAATAAATAAATTGAAGCATTTTAATGATAAAAATTGAAGCTTTATATTATTACGATCTTTGCTAGGATGAAGGGATTAGTAATATCTCATCTCTCTTCAGAGACCTAGCATTCTTATTGAAAGACAGAATGGAGGATGGGAAAGCCTAGCTTCTAGTGTCTGGCTTCCTCAACGAAATGCCAACTCCTGAGAACTCACCTCATGCATTGGGTAGTATTGGTTTTTCTCTCAGTTTAATTTACTGTTTCTCTTGTTGGTTAGAGTATTCAATACAGCATTGTATTAATCAAATAATAGGGAGGTCAACAGAGGTTCTTGCTCTGAGACACATGTGGAGCACCAGGCAGGCCACTTGTGGAGCTTTCTGTCCTAGCGAGAAGGACATGAGGCTTTTCTCCCAAACATCTCCTTAGTGCATGCGGAAACCTCCAGCGACAAGAATCACTGCATCCTCTGGTGGTTCTGGCCCCTCTACCATCGATGCTTGTGTCGATGTGAATTTGTAGAGGTTGGTTTAGCAGATCATAAAGGGGAAGAGCAAACAATTCATTTACCCAATAAAAAAAGAGCAGACAATTCATGTCCTGAGCTTGGTGGTGGATTAGATAAGTTGTCCAAAACTCTCTCCTGGCTTTTTCAGTCAAGTGCCTCTGTCTCTCTCCCACTTGAACTCTGTCTATCTGTTGCTGCTTATTCATTGTATTTGGGGTTATTCCAAAAGGGTTATTCCTTTTGGAATAACCATTTTCCTGCCACATTCTTCACCCTCATGCATTAGCTCTTCCAGCCATATTAGACTGTTTCTGGTGGTGTTCCTTGATCGTGCTCTATGGCCATTTGCTAAACAACCATATTAGCCACCTCGGGACTGTTTTGAAGTATTAAGGAAGAATGACTGTAAACAAAGATAAATCCACCTTTGGACAGAGGCCTATTTGTAGGGCATTTGATCAGAGGAGGGTATTGCTGGATGGGCGAAATAATTGGAGCCAAGTGTCAAGTGAATGTTTGTTCTTGAACTTCTCATACAAGATCTATGTTGAAGTTTTGATGTGCTTTGAAAAAGGTGCGGCTAGGGAATTTTGATGGGTGTAGGAGTTCTATTCAGATTAGGTTTCCTAACATGATTAGGGGTCCTAGTTGGATTGGGTTTCCATTTTTTGGTTTGGATGTGAGTTGTAATTGGATTGGTATATATCAAGTTGCATGATGTGCAGACAAACAATATATTCATGGGGAAGTAGTATGAGGGAAGAAAGAAAGTGAAGAGCACAAATGTAAAAGATATGTGAAGAAGAGTGCAGCCAAGAGGGAGGGAAGTTCTCCCTGAGAGCTTTTCTCAAGATACTCTTTCCCTCCTGGTGAATCAGAATCGAAGATTGCTTCTGTGGAATATAGTGAAGGGTTATGGGTCGGTCAGTAATCAAATGAATAGTCTCCTCCATAATCTTTTTATGTCTTTATTGGCAAATATTCTCAGCCCGAGTCCATGTAATTGATTTAAGATCGTTAGGGGCTGCGGACGTGCTATTTCAGTTTTAAAGCCAAGGAGCTATTGAGCCTTATGCTCTTTTGAGTTGCAGAAATCCATTGGTCCAGAATAGACATAAATGATTGTCCCAACATTCCCCCCCCCAATGCTGCCAGAACACCCACCCCCCTCCGCCTGGTCGGCAGACCAGCTCCTATCAAAGTCAAGTTTCCAAGTTCCAATGAGTGGGTATGGCCACCTCTCTAATTGTCTCAGGCTTCATCCCAGGCTCAAACAAGTCTTAAACAAAGGTGACATTATTCCCCATGACACATTGTCCACCTTGATTTGTTTGATGAAACCACTTTCATTGGATGTCTCCAAGGATACTTGTTTGATTAGACCACTAATTTCAAGGTATTGTCCTTCAAAAATATGCTGGTTCCTTGTCTTCATATAACCCAAAGTATCACTAAAGGGACAACTTCCACAGGACCCTTCTGTTAGTGTCATAGGCAAACGATCCCATTAGTGGGGAGCTTTCCTATTGTGGAATGGTGCAGGACAAGATGCCTTTTATTTTTGAAATTTTTATGTTAAATTTTAGGTATGTGTTATTGGGATTTTTAGTGTTCAACTCTAGGGTTTTTTAAGTGGAGGAATTTTAGGGTTTCCTTAGTTTTTTAGGATTTTATTGGTTGTTTAGAATAGGAGTCAATGTCCTTATAGAATTTTGTATTTTATCGAGGTAAAAATATCATTGCAAATCTTTTTCATTTCGACTTCTATTTCAATTAGAAATAGGATTTCTTGGGATCTAAGTAAGGTCTTTTATTATAAATAAAGGGTCTAATAGGGCTTTTCATTTAAATATTTCCATTGTTAGGAGTTCTAGTTGAACTAGAGAGCTTTGAAGCTTGTGTTGTTAGCTTCCTTTTCTCTCTGATTAAATTATCAAAGTTTATTTTTAATATGTTTTATTCGAATTTGCAGCATGGTATCTCACATGAGGTACCAAAAGGCATGTTCATCCTTGTAGCAGTGGAACAATGTGGCACAAACGACATATTGGTGAAATGGACGGATTCCTTATTAGGATGCTCAATCGAATAGGGAGCTGTAAAGGTTATAGAACTTCTCGATTTCCTAATGATAATAGGATTAGGGCAATATCAGCATTTGGAAGGTTTTGGGACTCCTTTACCCAAGATTTGGAAGTTTTGAAGAGTAAGGGATATGGATTAAGTGTATGGACTACGAGAAAGGTTGTGGTAGATATCAATTAGCGTATGAGATGGGGCCTTTGCTCAATATGGATACATTTGGAGATTAACAGGCCAGTAAGGTTTAAGAAGAGAATGAATTGGAGATATGAGGTTCTAGGGTTTAGGTAATGACGAGTTGGGTGTAGTGCAGGAAGGGACAAGAGGATTTAAAGCAGTGCTTAATATTGCATGAGTCTGACTGGACTTTTGGAAGATGATGAAAAAGGTGAGGGCAAGGTTGGTAGATGATGATAATGGGGTAAAGGGATAAAGGGTGTGGTATGTCAAGAAGGATGTGGCCCTAAATCATGGATGGAATGAAAAGTATACATGAAATAAGGCAACTTAAGTAGCTCATTATCAACAACAACAATCCTAGGCACTCATGGCATGAACACCTTGAAAAAGTGAGGCATCAGCAACACCAAAATGGAGTCAGCACCATCAAGCTCGAAAGCTAAATTTTATTTTGAATTCTTAATTGCATTTAGCCACTGGCCTGTATGATGCATATATAGTGGTTTCCTTGTCATAGTCTACCTTTACTTGATTCTTGAAACAACTAAAAACAAAGACCCCTGAAGACAAGATACCAAACCTAAATGCTATTAAAATATATAAAAATAACCTACTAATTATTGGAGATCACTTAAATAATCCAAAAAAGGACAAAGTGAACTCCAAATACAACCCCAAAATGGAGTCAGCACCATCAAGCTCGAAAGCCAAATTGTATTTTCAACTCTTTATTGCGTTTAGCCAATGGCTTGTATGATGCATATATAGTGGTTTCCTTGTTGTAGTCTACGTTTACTTGACGCTTGAAACAACTAAAAATAAAGACTCCTGAAGACAAAGATACCAAACCTAAATGCTATTAAAAAAATATATATAAAAAAACCTATTAACTATAGGGGATCACTTAAATAACATAAAAAAGGACAAAGTAAAGTCCTAATGTAATTCTATTGAAAAGTATCACTAATTATACTTAAAAGTCATCTCTAATTGGGAAGGGGCTACATGCCAGGTTGTTAGGTTGATGTGGCGTCACAATTTGACGTCTTCAGTTCCCTTTCTACCACGGATAGGGGATCCCTTTCCCACTGAACTAAAAAAAAAAAAATTCATCACTAATTATGTTACGGGAGTTATTCTGGGGCACGGAACATCCAATTGATGTCATTAATAATTTCCTCTTTTTTGTCAAATGAGTAATTCAGAACTCTAAGGCTTCAGATGAGATCACCCTACCTTCTAGCATTAGCAATCCTATAAAAGAACCTTTTTTTATCACACTTTTTGAGCCATTAGATTAGGGATTCCTCTTGAGGAATATTATGACATTGAAGTTTTATTAGCTCGCTTCTTGGCCTCTTGTCTATGTTGGTGATAGAATATTCTTCCTATGAAGCTTACAATCTCCTTACCTTCCTTCTTGTTCAATGGACCAAAAGTTTCCATATTCCACACTTTGATACCAAACTAGACATGTTGGAGTCATCTCTTCATAGAGATGCCTGCCAAACCTTTGATGTTTGCACTATTCTACCAAGAAACATGTTCTTTTGGAGCAACTCGATCGGTTGTAAATAATGTTATATTTGTAGTAGGCAAATGATGTGGCAGATAGATTAGACAACGAGGGAGCTGGTATTGTTGCCTTTACTTTGGAGGACATCACCACATTCACTGACTTTACAACCTGTCATCCTCCCTCTCTCCCTGTCTTCCTCTCCCTTTTTTCTTCCCCTTGGGAATTGTGTTTTTGTTTGTCTGTATCCTGTCTGATAGTTTTACCTATACCTTCCCTTTGATATATATCCTTTTTATAGTTCAATGTTATCCATTATTGTTTTTGTTGTTCCTTTTATGCAGTGTTATCTATTTAAAAATATAGGGGAAAGAAATACACAGCAAGTTGCTTATGAACTCAGGATGATCAATTCTTCTATTTTTTATCAGAAAATGATCGAGGTTATATTTATTACTGGGCAATGATCTGGACCACATTTTGGATTCCATATTGGGTTGCTCTAGCAAATATATATGCCACATCCTTCATATGAGCAGTTTCGTCAGCCTGATCTTGACTGTTTATTGGTTGCTGGACCATGTGATTGTGAGACTCCTTGGTTACTTTCATCAACCCATGCTGTTGATCAAATCTGATAACCAGGCCATATGGGCTACAATTCTGGTTGCACATTTTCTATATGATAACCTAAATGACAATGTAGTCCCATCATATGTAAGAAGGTTCGTATACTCCAACTCTATCTAGAATTCCTCTTTCCTATCTGGAGCATTGAGATTGCCTGTCGTTGCGACCTGAGAGAAAACATTTACCTCCAGTCTTCAGGTAAATGGACCAGTCATGCACCAACGACTAGGTTGCTTTTGTTGACGACGCCAACGTCCTGTCATTAGTTCGGATAAATTTCTCTCCTTCAGTGGCTAGGGATTCTTGTGAACATTTTCTGCCACATCAACTCTTAAACTGAGTCATCCTCCCTGCTGTTTTGTTATATCTATTTCATTTTTTTGAAATGGATACTTAATGACTACCAATTTCTGAACTTGCAGTTTGCTTCTGCAGTGTTAAATCTTTAATGTTGTTGAACTCGTGAAAATTACAAAACAAACAAATGTAATAACTCAGGCTTTTTCTTCTCAAATGAAAATTTTTCAATTAACATATTTCATGGACTACATTTTATAGCATGATTCTTGTTCATTCCCATTGTAAAATCCTCTCATCAGTAAACCAAGTTCTTTTGCAGGATATGAGCATTCGAGAAGCATTGATGAGGGCAGAAAAGTCACTAAAGCTGAGCAAGCGAAAGGACTGGTACAAGATACTAGGTATATCAAGGACTGCATCCATTGCCGAGATAAAACGTGCCTATAAGAAACTTGCTTTGCAGTGGCATCCAGATAAAAATGTAGACAATAGGGAAGAGGCAGAGACTAAATTTAGAGAAATAGCAGAGGCATATGAGGTGTGACCTTCAGCAGTGTAAATTCTTACTTCTATTAAGATTTAAGATTAGAACAGGGTGTTTGCATTTGATGTCCCGATGTTAGGACATGAATGAATGCGGCCATATCATCATTGTCATTCATCAGTTCCACTTCTTATGGCTCGCATCTGGATGTCTGCTCCATCTAACAGCCCTGTGGTACTGGGTTTTGATGATATTCTTGGAACTCTAAGACACATGTTTGCACTTTTGAAGTTCTGCATTCCCTGTTTAATTAGCTTTACTTGTCATGGTAGATCATCATTTTCACTTGAAATGTTGGAGGCTTAGGGTTTAAAACAAAGCTATCATTTATTGGTAAGTAATTTTTCTTTTTGTATAATTTATTTTTAGTTTTTTTCAAATTTTCCTTTTATTACGCTTGTTTAAGAACAAAATATTGTTAAAAACATGAGATTGGAAGTATTTTTTTTTTGTTTTTTACTTTTAAATAAAAATCAAAAAATTTCCATGTCCTAATTATTTAAGGTAATTAAAAGGAACACTTTGTTTATGTGGAATTAGATCGTGTATTTCAATTCAATGTTTTATTCAAATTCTCTAACTTTATTTATTTTTAGAGAAAATTTCGTACAAAAGCTTAATTCCCCATCTTATTTCATGGTAGACCCTCCTTCTATTTTCCTTTCAAGCGGCATAAAAAAAACCCCGAGGATTTCACCGCACCCTTTCATCTCTTATCTCTAGCCCCAACAAATTGTTTTATTCCATCTCAATTTAAAAGCCTTTTTAACCCTAATTTATACTTTTTTAACCCCCATCTCTCTCGTCTCTTTTTCCTTGTTTTCATTTTGACTGTAGTAATCTCTCTCTCTCTACTACGGCAAGGATTATCTCTCCATTCACCACAGTGGCAAAGTCTGTTCATCTCTTACGATAAGTTTCTCTTTCTCTCTTCTCTCACGCATCCCTCTCTCTCTCTCTTCTCTCACGCATCTCTCTCTCTCTCCTCTCTAATGCATCTATCTCTCTTTGATTATTGAAATCTTTTGCAGATTCCATATCTCTATTCACTGGGTTCATATAGATTTTTCCCTTGAAAGACTGCGAAATGGAGTGCGGTTGTTCATCATATAGATTTTCGCTTTGACATTGGAAAGGCCGCGAAAAGGTGGTTGTTCATAAAAAAAACCATAAAATTTGTTTTTGAACCCAATTCAATTCAACAAAAAAGACAAAATCATCTTTTTCTTTTTTTGACCAAAATCATCTTAGAACGCATGTTCTTAAAGAACTTGTACTCGTAGGTATTTTCAAAATATTTCTCATTGGATCTGACCCATGTTCTTCTCGGTTTGAAAGTGAAATCTGTAAAAGAATGAAGGAAAAGGAAAATAAGTTAATGAATTAAATTGATAACTATTGCTATCGTGTGTAGAATAACAAAGAACATACAAGAAATGCAGAGAAAAAGAGGAAAGATCAAAATTAATAAGGATGAGAGAGAGAGGAAGTGAGAAATAAGAATATAGATAATAGTGAGAGAGAGAGAAAAAAAGAACAATGACGAAACGGTAGAGAGAGATCAGAAACGAAGGATTGACATGGCAGCATCACCAAAAAATGGGAGGAATGGAGGTTTCGAAAGCAGGGATAGACAAAGAGAGAGAGTACAATCCCCAGATGGTGAGAGAGAGAGAGAGTACCAACACTAGACGGTGAGAGTAATGGAGGTTTTGAAGGCAGGGGGAGAGAGAGAGACAGATAGAGGGTGAGGTTGAGATTTGATTAAACGGAAATAAGGGCAAGAGAAGAGGGCCTTTCAAATTTCAAAAGGAAAATCTACATGATGAACCAAGTGAATAGAGGTCTAAAATCTGCAAAAGATTTCAATAATGAAAGAGAGATGCGTGAGAGATGAGAGAGAGAGAGAGAGAGAGAGAGATGCGTGAGAGATGAGAAAAAAAGAGAAACTTACCGTGAGAGGGTGAGAGGTGAGCATACTTTGTCACTGTGGTGAATGGAGAGAGAGAGCTTTTGCCGTAGTAAAGAGAGAGATTACCATAGTTAAAATGAAAATAGGGAAAATAAGACGAGAGAGATGGGGTTGAAAAAGTGTAAAATAGGGTTAAGAGGTCTTTTGGATTGAGATGGACTAAAACAATTTGTTGGGGTTAGTTTTTATAGCAATAAGTGAATAAACGAGAGACAAGAGATGAGGGGGTACGGTGAAATCCTTGGGAGGGTCTCCTGTGAAATAAGATGGAAAATTTGGGTTTTGTACGAAATTGTCCTTTATTTTTATTTTATTATTAAATCGTACTTATGATTGCAATATATACTTTCACATTATTAATTAGTATACAAATACATCTTATTAAAAATATTAGTAATATAATTATGTTATATTGCTAAATATTATGATGTTCTACATTAATAAATTGATAATTGAAATTATAATTAAATCTTAGAAATACATTATAGTGATACTATTTTCTTTGCGTATTTATTTATTATTAATAAAGGAAAATATTGTTATTACAATTTTTTTATATGAACACTTGTAATAAAGAATGACATTGGTTAGGAGCAAATATTAAGATTTAGGTTTTCGAAATCTAAAACTCATAGCAAACGTGCATATTGATTGATTTTTTTTTTTTCTTCTATTGTTTGAGTGATGCTTATTCACCTGTACTAAAAGATATACCATTATTAAATTTTTGTTTATATAAATGTAATTATGTTTGACTTATTCCAATTTATTTTTCATATATTATTCTATTAGATGAGATTATATAAATTGTGCAGCACATCATATCCTTACAAGTGATATGTATAGGGAAAGCTTTCTATGTTTCCCTTACAGTATAAAAGTTCTATCTTTCCCCTTATCCAACCGTCCATTCTGAATAGAGGGATAAGATTGTCCCAATTACAATGTCATGTCTCTACACTATTTTATTTTTAATTTTTTCTATAAACTATTTTGGCACCAAATTTTGAAGTCCATTCTTCTATTAAAATCTCACTAGCGAAAAATATAATTTTTTTCAATAAAATAAAATGACCAAAATACCCCTAAAAGTTACAAGGGGTATTTTGGTCATTATATTTTATCGAAAAATTATTTTTAGTATTTTTTGTAGGTGCATCCCAATGAGAAGATGATACATATCAAATTTCATATTCATACAATTTGTATAAAAAAACTAAAAATAAAATAATTTGAGATGTCGGATCTAAGATTAAACGGTGAGTGGCTCTCTTGATCAAAATTGGACGGTTGGATGGTAGGGGGAGGATATAACTTCTATATTATAGGGAAAAAATATATTTAATTATGTCTGACTTATTAGAATTTATTTTTCATTTATTGTTCTATTAGATGAGATTATATAAATTGTGCAGCGGATGAGATCCTTACAAGTAATATATGTATATGTTGTATGGGCCCACTAAATAAATTTATGTTTCTATTGATTTTTGTCCCTTTAAATATATAAAACTAATTTCTATAGAGTTAGAATACTAAATTTTTCCAATTTTTTGTAGAAAACAACATTATCTTTCTTTTTTTTTTTGGTAAGTTTTGAAGAACTATCATAATTCGTGTTCTCTTTGTAAGTAAAGACTTTAGTTTTTCTAAAAAGAGCAAGCTTTCTATACTTCCCCTGTAACATAAAGCTTATATGCTTCTCCTTATCCAACCATCCATTCTAAATGGAGGGTTAAGATTGCCCCAATCATAATGTCACAATTCCACACCATTTTATTTTATTTTTGTTATAAATTATTTTTACACCAAATTTTGTGCGTCCAATCCTATATTAAACTCGCTTTTTAAAAAAAATATAAAAACATTCCCTATAAAATAAAATACCTAAAATACCCTTGAAAGATTCAAGGGGTATTTTAATCATTATCTTATCAAAAATTTATTTTTCATATTTTTTATTGGTGCGCCCCATTGAGAAGATGGCACATACCAAATTTCATATTCACACAATTTTTATTAAAAAATTAAAAATAAAATACTCTTAGGCATCGGATCTAGGATCAAACGGTGAGTGACTCACAAAATCAAAATTGGACGACTGGATGGATGGGTAAGCATAGATCTTCTATGCGGTTGGGGAAGTACAAAAACCTTTCCCTTCTAAAAAATCGCTAGTTTGTTTTCGTGATTCTTAAAATTATTTATCGAAGGATTTCAAATATTTGTATTAAGCAAATGTTAATGGGTCGAGTGTAGCGTACAACTTTTAACTTATAACTACCAAGAAATATATGTGACTAATTTATATTATCTATTGTGACTTTTTAAAGTTTTGAAGTAAATTAGACTAAATAAATAAATAAATGAATAAATAAATTATATATATATATATATATGGAAAAGTCTTCCCAACGTCTATAGGCGAAAATAAATAGTGATTTCACCTACTTTTATCACCGTCCAAATTTCATCGCGCGGTCACAATTGTCCAATAATGTTTTATTTTTCATTTTCTGCTACAAATTGGAATGATCTGAAATTTGGAGGGTATATACATCTTACGGAGGCGCATCTAATAAAAATATAAAAAAATTATTCGTGGAAAAAACATTGACCAAAAAGTTTAGAATATATATATTTGAGATCCTACACATATGGGTGGTAGAGGGATCTATCAGATCATTTTAAT
>NW_006497389.1:2330562-2344207 GCF_000471905.2 Amborella trichopoda
CCTATCCCTCGTGTGCCTTGCCTCCCACGACTGTGTAGGAGTTTAATAAAGAAATTGCGTAAATGTTAAATAAAAATGTAGAGCTCCAATTTTTTAGGAATTCCAATTTTGTCACATATTTTTATATACGTAACTTATGATTATTATATGTCTATTTCTCGTGGGGATACAAAAGTTTCACATATTTTTACCCATGTAATTTGGTATTTGAATGTGTCACATCATGTTTCACTATCTTTTTTTGACAAGAATATTTCACATATTTTTTGTATATACGCATTTTCTGGCTACTTCCTAATTCATAATATTATAATATCTATCAGGTATCACGTAGGCATGTTTCTTATGTTTATTTTTCGTATATCTCGCATACCAACGTTTTTACAAAAAATTGTAATCTTTTTAAAAAAACGATAACTCTACATAGAAGGCGAATTCTAGATAGAGAGGTACGTGACATCTCTCGAGGTTTGCAATCCAAAATTAAAATTTTTAAAATATGGAAACTCTAGGTATTTTAAATATATATATCAAATGGAATTTTTTTCTTTAATAATCGTAACACTAGTATAAGTCCCTAGGAAGAATAAAGTGGAATTGCAACCCTCTCCAACGTTTTATATATATATATACCTCCGTTCTCTATTTCTCCATATTCATCATCTTCCCACTCCATCATCTTCTCAATTCTCTCACTTTGTTCCTTTTTACTATGCTAAACAGCAAAATTCTTCATAGAAAACCGATTCTATTACGATTGGAAACATCACAATGAAGAGAATCACTTTTATATATGAAGCTTTCTCCCCACTTCATCATCGTCTCAATTCTCTCACTCTGTTTTTCCTCCGCTAAACACCAAAATCCTACAATGAAGACCGATTCCATTACGATTGGAAACATCACAATGAAGAGAACCAGTTTTACATATGATGAAAGGAAGAGAACCAGTGAAGAAAGGAGGAGGTCAACCCTTCCAAAAGCAGAAAGCGGGATGAATTATCTCCTTTTAAAATTGAAGAAATTGGGTGTGAAGATATTTGGGCCTGTATCATGTTAGCGGTTCCAATGAAATCCATTGGTCAGTTCAGATGCATTGGTAGAAATTTGGTGTGAAGATATTTGGGCCCGGATCATGTTAGCGGTTCCAATGAAGCCCATTGGTCAGTTCAGATGCATTTGTAAATCATGGCTTCGACTCCTCTTTTCTCGTAACTTCATCCAAGCCCAATGTGTTGTACCTTTTGCTATCCTTATCACAGGAAAAGGTTTCATCTTAAATGATTCTAGAGTTTACAAGCCTAAGGTAAAGTTTCTGGACAATGAGACATTGGGTACAGTTAACAGGCCTGAGGTGAAGATTCTACATAATGGGAGCTTGGTTGGAGTTTACAAGCCTGAGATAAAGTTTCTAGATAGTGGGGGATCTACGTAATGGGAGATTGGTTGGAGTTTACAAGCCTGAGATAAAGTTTGTAGAGATAGTGGGGGATCTACGTAATGGGAGATTGGTTGGAGCTTACAAGCCGATAAAGTTTCTATATAGTGGGGATGGGGTGCATTGAATGGTGTAGTATGCAGTGAGCGCCTAATATAAAGGCGAAGAAAGTATCCCGTGGACTTTTATATATACAACCCTACAACCCAAGATCACATTGCCCTCCCTTGCCTATCCAACTAGTTGCGCATTCTACTTCAACCCACTCGATCAGAAATTTAAGATCCTTCAGCGTATGACTACGGACTTCGGATAGATGGCACAAAATATGTGATGAATGGCAGCGGAAATTGAATGGATAATGGAAAAAATTAGAATGGCAGTGGAACCTCAGGTGTGGTGTGTATTGGATGTTCAGCTCATCAACCGGAGGATGGAAACAGCTAGGGAGGAGGCATGCCCTTGCTCCTTGGCAGGCGCGTATGTAGATGGTGCAAAATACGTGATGAATTGCAGCGGAAATTGAATGGATAATGGACAAAATTGGAAGAAAAAGAATGGCAGTGGAACCTCAGGTGTGTTTTGGATGTTCAGCTCATCAACCGGAGGATGGAAACAGCTAGAGGGGAGGCATGCCCTTGCTGGTTGGCATTATAGGTTAGTCTTGTGTGAAAGGCGCGTGTTGTGGTATCAATAATGATGGCAAAATACTAGCTTTTCATATAGAGAGAGAAGAGTGGGAAAGTATCCCTTTGCTTTCAAACTTAGAAGCCAAAATCAAAAAAAAAAATGACGACGACGATGATCACGATTTCCACTCTGGTTTGTTGTTCGAATGGGGAGGGAGAATTTGCTTGGCTATTGGTGTTCGATTGGGGAGGGAAAATTTGCCTTTTTCATATGGAGAGAGAAGCCCTTTGCTTTCAAACTTAGAAGCCAAAATCAAAAAACAAAATTATGAACACGATTTCCACTCTGCTTTGTTGTTTGAATGGGGAGGGAAAATTTGCTTGGCTATTGTTGTTCGATTGGGGAGGGAAAATTTGCCTTTTTCATATGGAGAGAGAAGAGTGGGAAAGCATCCTTTTTGCCTTCGAACTTAGAAGCGAAAAATCAAAAAACAAAATGATGACGTCGAGGACGATGACCACGATTTCCACTCTGCTTTGTTGTTCGAATGGGGAGGAAACGTTTGCTCGGCTATTGTTGTTCGAATGGGGAGGGAAAATTTGCTTGGCTTATACATCACATTTAAGAGGTAGTGAATCAAAAAGGGGTAGACTACAATATGTGCGAGTTGAGGCCCGATATGGTTTGGAAGGAGGTAACCACGCTAATGGTTAGCGAAGAGGTTGGTGGATCGGATTATAATCTATGACCACTATGTCTTCATTAGCACCCGTAGCTGTAGCTGTGACTCTAAAAATGCCACATATAGACTAATTTTTAACAATTTAAGGAGTCCTGACAGCACGGGAAGGCAATTTAAATTTCTTAGGAAGTATCCTGATAGAAACGGTCAGCATCCTGTCATTGATATTTTCCCCTTCAAGCCGATATTATGTACTCCTAAGGTCGCAAGTACTCAGCCCTACTTCAAGGTAATATTTTGAACTCCATGATTTATTAACGATATTGTTATATATGTTTTTAAATTTTCTAATTAGTTTTAAGCTTCTCCCATGCATGGGAAGAGAGTAAGTCTTGGCTTACAGACTAGATGTAACAGCATGAAATGCGATACTTCTTTTTTACTTCATTAATTTTTTTTTTAATTTTATCGTGGGCATGCACAACTTCTTTTCCATCTCTGTCCTTCCACTCATAATTTTGAGCCACCATATCTAGCCAAATCCCCATACTTTGACTCTGTTTATGGTCCCCTGCTATGCTCTTATGGCTTGAACCATCACAACTGGCAAATATGATAGTTAAACTCGGTAACCATCTAATCTACTCCAAAAATTAACTTCTAAATACCTAGAAACTTAATATACTGACTTATTGGAATAAAAAGGGATGAAATAGCAATAGGGAAAAAAGAAACCATAGTTTATTTCAGTACAATATTTGGGGCCATTATTTTACAGGGATAGTTATAACCTGTTCTAAAAGCATAATAAGTCGATATTTATTTTACAAGGATGGTTATAACCTAATTAGTCGATATTTATCAGTACCGTTCGAATTTGTTTTAAAACCATAACTTATTTCAGTGGTATGGAGACCAGATCAGAGAGCATAATTGCTTGGACCGATCATTAATAAAATAAAGCAAAACATTGCAAGGAATTCCCTCCTATTCCTGTCGGTGTCAGTCAGACTGAGCCCAACTGAAAATTTTGGGAACTAGCCCAGCAGCACGAGTTCCCTTCATCTTCTTGTAATTTTGTTTGAGGACTAAGCTCAGACTTGGCAGAGTCTACCCCTAACTTGGGCTCGGCCCCCAGCATAGAGGAAGGCCTTCTTAAAACCATATCCAATCATAAAACATAGCTATCATCAGGTCTTCCATTTTCCAATTACAAGCCCAGTTTTTCAATGAAAATGTTCAGTGACACTATCAACATCCAAAGGAATACCACAAACTATTACCAAATCACGTTACTCTTCTAAACAATCTAGATCTAGCGGTTATTGTTGGGCTCACCCAGTTAGAGTTCTCATGCATAAAAGCGGATGCATGCAGCGGAAATATATGGGATACAAAAAAAATGCCAAAGTTGATATATGGGACACAAAAAATATGTCAAAGTTGATGTGTTTGTATGAGTAGGAAATCATGCAAATAAAAAAAATAAAAAATCATGCAAATATAGCGAAGAAGAAATAAAACTTATCGGCACTGAGATTTACATGGTTCACATTTTCAGGCTATCTCCACGGGAGAAAGAGATCAAATCCACTATTAACTCAAAGGTTACAATGGTTTTCCAAGATATAACTTTTCTTGGGCTTTCTACTTTCTTTCTCTCTAAGTTTTATTCTCTTAGGTTATTCGGGGATTCTGCTTTATCTCTCTAAGGGCCCGTTTAGATAGGAAGAAATTAGGAATCTTGGATATTTAGAATCCAATAAAATCTATGAATTTTCAGTATCAAAGATTTTTGTTATGGATTCTACAAATCTCTTGTTTGGATAAACTATACAAAATTCATGGATTCCTTATAATCATTTCCAAGTCTGGTAACAAAATTTGATTCAACAATCAAATTAGAGCCCTCCTCAAAATTTTTATTGAAAGAGGTTGTTTTGATGCCTAAATATCTTCAAATCGATTATCTATGATGCCTAAATATCTTCAAATTGAGCATCTTGACATCAAGATGCATGGACATGAGAAAAAAATAGTTTTCAAGTCTTGAAATCGGTGATTTACCATCCTCTCATTTACGACAGTGTTCCACACCACAATTTCACATAGTTGGGCTTAGACTTGAATTTGGCTAGATCTAGACTAGACACGAGTTAAACCGCAGCCTAGACCATGGGTGAGCCTTACTAATGGACAGACTTGAGTTCAAACCCAAGTGTGGGCCTCAATCAAAAGCTTGGGATTAACTGGGCATGAACCTTGACTTGGGTTCAGACCTGGGCACAAGCCTAGGTTTGGACCTGGGCGTGAACCTGGGTGAGGCTGGGCACAACTGTTTAGAGATCTGTTCAACCTACACTATTTTTTAATATTTAAATTTTGTAATCAAGTCTATTAAAATATATTTTTTTGGCCATAAGCAAGATTCCATAATTGAACAACATTTGAAGCTACAACTTATTTAATTGTTTGGGGTGTCAACCTTTTAACAGTGTTACCTTACTCCATCGGGGGTTAAGTATCGCATGTCAACACTGTCAACTGTTCGACATTTGGACAAAGACAGACACATCATAGACACATGACCGTATATAATACCTTCAAAATCCGCGTTAGAGGATTTCAAAACGTAGTGACTGACCTCAAAACAAAAAAATAAATAAATAAAATCAAATCGCACTCCTGTTTGAAAGAACTAATGTTTGAAGATTGTAGGAAAACCATCCAATTATTCAAGGGTGATATCTAAGTATTTTTGAAGTCAAAACCTTTTCTTATTGAAAAAATCAACTAGTGATTTTTAAGTGGATCCAAAATTTCTATTAAAGAAATGCACCATGTAACTATCTGGTCAGTGTGTGTTATTCGTTATTACTCTGGATCACTTTTATTTTTATTATAATAAAAGCTATGTATATTATAAGAGCAATGGAAAATCGTTTCATGAGTCGGGGAAGCATTTTTATATTTGTGTCCCCCCAAGATATACCTAAAAATAGGTCAAACTGGTCAAATATTTTCTTTACAAATGTATTAATTTTAATTTTTAAAATTTATTTATCTTTTCGAATTCAAAATGAATCCATTCGGAAAAATTTATGTGTGACATCAATAGGTGATAAGATGAGAGAGAGTAGGCTTAGGTGGGTTGGTTATGTATGGTGCCAACCCTATAGTACAACACTTATTAGGAGGTGCGAATTAGTTCAAGTGGAAAGATAAAAAAAGACAAGGGGTAGACTCAAAAGGACGTGGTTGGAAGTAGTCCAAAAAGAGATGGTTTAATATAGCAGACTGGAGGACTAGGATTCATGTCGCCTACCCCAATTAATTGGAAAACAAACCTTGATGATGATGATTTATTTTTGGGTGCAGTTGGCATACGGATGCATCCATAGCTGTAGAGGTAAGGTGCACGTTCAAATTTTATCATGGTATATAATTTTGATCTAAAATGTTCTTAGGATTATCTCAAAATCTATTTTAATATCTAATTATAAAATTTTAAATTTAAAAAATGTTTAAAATCAAGTAGATCCATAAACATATGAAAATCTTGAAAATGGATGGTGTAGATAATATGTTGTAAAATGCTTTATTTCTGAGACTTAAAAACTTTTTTTTTTTCATGGTCATACATCTCGATGTCGAGATGATTAATCAAAGGGTTTTTCAACATTAAAATTACCTTTTATGATGGATTTTTAGGTGTATCCGTAGTTCTATATTATAAGGTTGCAACCTTATTTAAACTTTTTCTTTAATTTTTTCATATTCATGATCTACATGTTAGAGATTATATGTCCTTATAAATTGGGTCAAAAAAATCTATCTCAAAAATAAATTTTTAAGAGGGGTCTCATTTCTCTATGGACTCATAAAAAAATCTATCTCAAAAATAAAATTTTAAGAGGGTTCTCATTTCTCTATGGACTCATAAAAACTGTGTCAGAGAGCAATTTTCTTCACAGGCCAAGCACATCATCCGGCAGTCAAATGTATTCAAGGGAAAGGCTGGTGCCGTATTGCAATGCATATGAACGCGTGTCGATGCTGGTAACACAAGATCTCACTTAAAAATTATACGGTAATTTCATTTTTTTTCTCATGAGATTGTGTACTATGCTCCTTTGGAGCATTACGTAGGTCTACTCCATGAGTTGGAGACTCATTTGGAAGTTTTTTTTTATATGTGAATTTTTGGGAACCATTCAAGAACCACTAGATAATTATTTTCGAGGGAAAATATCTCCATATTTTTTATTTTTAAGTTTCATTTCACAATAGACCCAAAGTTTTAAAAGATATCTTAGAACATAAAAATTGTAGATTTTATTTTTTCTCACCCTTAAGCTAATTCAAACCAATTGTTTTAGGCCAAACAAATTTAAAAAAGACATATCTTTTCTAAAAGCCATCCTCCCAAATTTCTCTCTTTCCATCTTTCGCATCTCTCGTCCTGCTCTCTCTCTTCACGTTTTCACTGAGAGTGAGATATGTACGAAGAGGGAGAGAACTTTGTAAAATATAAGTGAAGAGAGAGAAAGGATTTGGTTGGTTTTATTGAGGTGAAAAGTTATCGGAAGGAGAAAGGGTGTTTGGAGAAACACGGGAGGAGAGAGAGAGTGAGAGACAGGAAGAGAGAGAGAGAAAAGTTTGGGGTATATAAGTGAAGAGAGAAAAGTTTGGGTTTAGAAAGAGCATGTCTTTCTCACATTTGTTTAGGTTAAGAAATAGGTTTAAAGTGACCAGGGGGTTAGAAGATATCTTTTGAAATCTTGGGTTTATCAAAAAATGAAACTTAAAAATAGGGTATATGGAGATATTTTCTCATAGAATTTTGAGTTGTGTGGTTACGTTCAATAGAGCTGACAAAGGGCTAGGCTATGGGCTGGCCTTTCTCTAGCCTTGCCCAAGTCCCCATAGGATCGGCCAGGCTTTTCCTGACTAGGCCAAAAAAGCCTTGGCCTAGGCCTAGGCTCAGCCCTAATAGAGCCAACGGCCAGATAAAAAGAAAAATAAATGGGGCCAAGCCGGGCTAAACCAAGCTGGGAACATCGTGGCCTTCGCCCATCCCTCAGGCAACAAAGGCCCAGGTTTTTTAGGGCCAGTCCAGGCCAAGCCACATATAAATAAATTAAGGAAACTAAAAGAAAAAAAGGGGACCAAGCCGAGCTGAACTGGGCTGGCCATGCCGACACCTTGGCTTGGCCCTTGGGCCACATTTCGTGGCTCAAGCCCTAGTATTTTATGTCCAAGACGGGGCCATCGGGTACATTTCCACCCCTAATGTTCAACTTTGAGGCTGTTTTTTTAAAAGGTGTAGAAAAAGAAATTTAGATATATTTTTTTGTGAAGAGACTTTATACTCTTGTGGGAGTATACTGTTTATTTACTTAGGTAAAACCCGATATAGGTGTAATTTTAGGATCCTAATTTTTTTCGGGTGAATTAGGACCCCCAAAATTTTAGAGATGTAACATCTTCATTCTATAGACTAATCTTAATGTATAAATAAATAAATAAATGACCCAATTTGATCTACGTCTTTGAAAAAAATAAAATCTCAAGATTGAATAGACACTATCTAATTTTTTAAGGGGGGAATCTAAGTTTTAGGAAACTCAATATTTTTTTTTTTTTTTTGTTCTTTTGAAGTTTATTGCCTTGTGATTCTCATATGATTATCAAATTTTCAACTCGAAAAAATCCTCCCAAGTACTTCTTTTGATTGAGGGAATTGACGTATAGGATGCATATGTGAAATCATTGTATATATATATATATATATTTTTTTTAATTGAAGTTAGTCTTTGAGTTGAAGATGTTGCATCCCAAGAAATTGTGGTCCTGAAATAACAAGTTTATATAAGGTTGCAACCTTATAAAATGTAGAATTACAAATGCACCTCAAAAATCCATAAGAAAATGTTGTTTTAATGTTGAACAAGCTTCTAATTGATCATATCGACATAGAAATGTATGAATATGAAAAAAAAAAAAAAAGAATTTTAAGTTTAAAACATAATGCAACTTACAATACATTATCTAGACTGTCCATTTTCAGGATTTTCATATGTTTGTGGATTTACTTGATTTTAACCATTTTTGGAGTTTAAAATTTTATAATTAGATATGACAATAAACTTTAAGATAATCCACATAACTATTTTCACCAAAATTACATGTTATGATACAATTTGGAGGTTGCCTTAACTGGATTATCTAAGGCTGCAACTTTATAGAAGCCACACCTATTAGATTTTGTCCGAGAGAGTAAATAGATAGAATATTCCTACAAGAGTAAAGTAAATGGTCTCTTTGTATCAGGTTGTAAATAGGTATCTGTAACTATTTCATTAGAGTATATATATTTTATCTACAAATAAATAAGTGGTGTCATTGTAAAATGAAAGATAACCTCGCAGCAGTTCTTGGAGGCCAGCCAACATATTTTGTAGAATTGGAGGGTTGGCAATAAATAAATATTTTAAATATTATTTGATCTTAATTTTTAGAGAATATATAGTCTTTAATATGGAGATCATGAATAAGGAAAAAACAAAAAATTGAAAACTGCAAATAATAATTATATTAAAAAAACATTTGGACAGTTAGTTACAATTGTTTTAAATGGACTACCTATTTGTATCGATCTTTAAGATGGATGTTTTGTACCTCTGAATCGCATATTGCAGAAATGAGATCCAACCCATCCGAAGCAATTTTCCTTATAGTTTTGGGAGAAGAAATGTTGGTAAACTATGGGGCATTTTGTGAAAATCGTGAAAGTTTTATGACAATAAAGAATCAGTAGTGTAATAAGAGTATGTTGACTGCCTCATTGGGCTCTGGATATCTATTGTGGAATGGGCTTAGCTCATGAGCCTTCTTCCGCTCTGGATCTCAGTATGGGGTGGGGCTTTGTTAATGAGCCAATAGGCCTAGCTTGGGCCAAAAGCTTATCTGTTGCTAATTTTTGCAATTGAAAACACAAATGTAGAAAAGTATATAAAGAGATTATTTACTTTTAATACGAGTCATAATGATTCATGTTTGTCAGATTTCAAATGAGGTGGAAGTGATACCTATAGAGTGAGACTATTTACCTTCGATACAAGAGGGTCATAATTCCTTACAACTATTTGATGTGAAATTTGATAGTTTGGATGTGTCACAAAGTTTGAAATTTTTTTTTTTAAAATGTATGCTTGGTCAATGGAATAATTGTAGCCACCCAAAGTCGCATCCAATGGTCAAGATTAATGTGACCACCTTGTATCAAAGGTAAATGATATCATTCTATACTTTTTCCAATTATTTTCGCAACCCTAATGTTCAGTGTAATGGTTTTCCAATGCTTGAATTGCAATGTGCGATAAGTTATATGGTAGGACTTTGACTTAATAGGGCTGCAGCCCTATGAAACAATTTTCCTTAATTGTATGTCTCAAAGAAACAACCACCAATCGAAGATTGCGTACCATCCCACAAATATAGGAACGTCCTACTAAAATTGAGTTAGATAACCAATCTAAAACAATTGGAAAGGGCTTCACGTATCCAACATTCTTGAGCATATAGATATTGTCCTCTAAAAATTAGAATATTAGGATGTTTATTTTTTAGGCATATAGAAAGTGAGCAGTTTTTTTTCATCCCAAAATTTGAGATCTAATAAATATCCTATCCAAAATAATATCCTAATATATAGTTTGCCTGAGGAATAAATTAGCAGTATACTACCACGGAAATATGAAATCTTTTGGCATAACAAATTCAAAATCTCTAAACCAACTTGCATGTACCAACAAGTTAATATCAAGAAATGTAAACACACGTGAACAATATATCATGTAATAAAATTCGGAAAAAAATACCCAAAAAAAAATAATTTAAAATTACAACAAATCCCTCCAGACCACAACCTAGACACTACCGACATACAAATGTACGTGATTTACCTTAATTAATCAACTTGGGTAACTTGGGAAGGATATTATCTTAATTACCTTAAAGAATAAAATTCGTAATTAGAAATTTCAAAAAACTAAGAAAATTCCATTGCCTTATTTCATTATAGAAAAAGTTTATATAAGGATCCTACCTTAAAATGTAGAACTATGGATGCCCCTCAAAAATCCATCGGAAAAGGTAGTTTTAATGTTGAAAATCCCTTTGATTGATCATCTCGACATCGAGATGTATGACTATAAAAAATAATAAGATTTTAAGTCTCAGAACTAGTGCATTTTACAACATATTATCCACACCGTCCATTTTCAAGATTTTCATATGTTTATAGATCTACTTGATTTTAACCATTTTTGAAATTTAAAATTTTATAATTAGATATAAAAGTAGATTTCGAGATAATCCTAAGATCATTTTACATCAAAATTATATACCATGATAAAATTTGAACGTGCACCTTACCTCTACAGCTATGGATGCATCCGTATGCCAACTGCACCCAAAAATAAATCATCATCATCAAGGTTTTTTTTCCAATTAATTGGGGTAGGCGACATGAATCCTAGTCCTCCACCATCTCTTTTTGGACTACTTCCAACCATGTCCTTTTGAGTCTACCCCTTGTCTTTTTTTATCTTTCCACTTGAACTAACTCGCACCTCCTAACAAGTGTTGTACTATAGGGTTGGCACCATACATAACTAACCCACCTAAGCCTACTCTCTCTCATCTTATAAAATAAAGATTCAAATCCTATAAGAGAGTTACAAGCTGGAAATTAAATCACAAATCATACTTGCATTGATTTTAAACTTGTACATTATCTTACTTTGTTTCCTATTACAAGTAGAATTCTTGGTTTCTAGAATATAAGTGCTTATTAAATATCAAATAAAAAATAAAAAAATAAATATCAAATAGAATATAAGGGCTTATTACCTGGTATTATAAATAGGGAGACGTAACTTATATTTCTTAACAACAAAAATTGGAGTTCGGCTTCTTCTTTAAGGTGTTCTCTTCTTGTTTCTTACAAATTATTTGAATGTAAAATTAAGAAGGTAATGCATGGTTTAATTTAATGGCGATGTTCTTCACTTCATTAGTTTGATTGTGTAAAAAAAAAAAAAGAAGGTTCATGTTCATAGTTCCTTAGTTGCAGTTAGTTTCCATTCTCAACAGTTGGAGTGAGATTTGATGTTTAATATTCTGTTGGGTTGGATCCATTGTCCGATATTCGGGTTCTAAATTCAGTGATTTCTTTCCTCCTGGTTCTACTTTTTAATGCCATCTTTTTTATTTTCTTCAGTTCATCTTGATGGTGCAATTAAAAATATTTAAAAGAAAAAATTAATTATATATAGGTCAGATTAAAAAAATATATTTTCTTCTACTTTATGTACTTTTTTCTCTTCTTGGGATCTAAGTTCTGGTTTTATTTGACCATGTATACTGTTTCAAACTTTCGATCCTAACGTATTTTTTTTCGTTTTCCTTTTGCATTTCTTTCTTCTACATTATACTTTGATGCTCGGGCCTCAGCCTCAGCCTCGGTCAAGTGGATCCAGCTGAGTTATGCACAAGCCCATGACATGGCCCAAGTCCCATATTTAAGGAGGATACTTCTATAGAGGGGCTTGTAGATGCGCTTTTGAATTTCCTATTTAAACTGAAATTTGGTTTTATGATGTACACTGGTCCTTTATGTGCCATGCTGTGTCTATTGATGGAGCTTAAGTCCCATAGCATATTTCAACCTATTTATTCAATTTTCTGAAAATAAAGTACATTTCAAGTGTTAGGTCATGTATTATGTGTTAAATCAAACATTGGTCCTGCTCCAACTGACCAAACGGTTATTTTCTCTCGAATTGAAGACTTTTGAACTTTCAATTCATTTAAAATTATCTGTATTTCCAATTTTTCCCTTCATTTTCATGTCTTATTGTCATCATGTTTAAGGTTTTAGAGGCTTCATGTCTTATTGTCATCATGTTTAAGGTTTTAGAGGCAGAAAGTATATCATGTGGAAGTGTTTCCTGTGGTCAAAACAGGATTTAGTTTGTGGTTTGTTAGAAATAGAGGAAACAGTAACAGTAGTAGTTGTTGGATCCATTTCGATATGAAGACTATGTTTTCTAGGCAAATCCCACCCTTGTTGGTGGTGTTGATGGATCCATTTCGATATGAAGACTAGGTTTCTCTAGGAAATTCCACCCTTTTTCTGTGATATATTGTTAATTTGGTTTTGGTGTCCACTCCGTGTCATTGTGTGTATCATCTTCATGCACGACTAAATTCAGCTGTTGACTGATGTTCTAAAGTTAGTTCTAATTGAAGCTCTACTCCAATTTTTGAATTAGGGTTCATTTGATATGAAGGGTTCCCATTTGATTTTAATTAGGCTTTAATCACCGTGTTATATTGTATGTGTCATGACTAATTGGATTCACCTTACATCAAATAGGGCTCACTCTATTCTGTGTTTTATCGTGTCCATCATGCCTTCCTCGTTGAAGTTTTGAAATCTTGATTGTTTGATACTGCTTTATCCATATTTCGAATTCTAAATGAAGATTGTTCTCTTTCAGATTATAAGAAGAAAAGATTTTAAGAGGTAATCATACAATAAGGATCAAGTCTTTGTTTGAAATTTGTTTGTTCCTTCTTCTTTTTTTTGGCTTATTTTATTGACTATAGGAGCACAATTTGCTATGTAGAAAAATGCGGGTATCGATCTCTTTTTGTTGTATTTTTTCTGGTTTTAGACAGAGAGAGACTCTCGTTGTTTAGGCAATTTATGGAGCAAAAGCTTATCCCAAGTCCGCCAGAAGCTTCAAGCTTTGTTTTCTTCACCACAGCCTTGGGTCCAAAGCTTACAGGTCAATTTTATGTCTTTTTGGTTATGAATTTTATAT
>NW_006497380.1:0-12509 GCF_000471905.2 Amborella trichopoda
AATGTGACTCTTGATGATGGGGTTTCTTGTGCCACTTTTGGGGGTGTATCTTGGAGTGGAATTCCATATGCGATACCCCTTTCATTTCCCCTTTCTTCAGTTATGAGCTTGGAGCTAAGATCATCCCCACTGCTTTGATCTTGAGTATCCTTAGTCATTAACTCATGGGTAAGGTTATGCTCATTTTGTTCTTCATCAATAGAACTTTCCAGTTAATTTCTTCTTGTGCTCCAAGTCCTTTGTGGATATTCTTCGGGTTTGGGCACAGCTTGTGATTCTCCTTTGTTAATTAGGTTGACATCAGAATTTTTTGTCGAAGCATCTATAGTTTCTTGTTTTTCTATGTCATCAGCCTCTTTCTTTTTGACACTTATCGTGTCATTATCAATAAGGTCCTGAACTCTATGTCTGAAAGCTCGACATTCCTTAGTGCTATGGGCATAGTTTTGATGTCAATCGCACCATCAAGATGTATCGTCTCCATGGAAAGGAGGAATCTTGGCAGTTGTCGGTAATTCTATGAGCCTTGCCTAAAGCAACTTCTTCATGGCATCGATCATAGGCACATCAATGGGAGTGAATTCCCTTGGTGTGGAAATATGCATTCTCCATGTGGTAGAATGAATTTTGGTCTTTTCTTGTGAATGGTTTGCAAAAGGGTTGTTTTTCTTGATCATGTTCACCTTTCCCTTTTGAGAAGATTTTTTTACTGCGGCTTTATCTTCCTTGGGTCACTCATATCGTGATTGTTTACAGCACAGATTTGAGCAATCTAATGATGTAGATCACCCTGATCTAACACTTTAAACTGATAGAAAAGAAATGAAATGAAACAATGGTAGAGAAAGTGGGAACAATCAAATTCAGATCTGAGAACAGATCTACCCAGAAACAAGCAGACCTGCTCTATGATTTGTGGCTGAGTCAGCGTGATCAGAAGCATTTCAAAACATGAATTTCAATCAAAATGAATCAAAGTCAGATCAAATTAAATACAATAAAATAAAATAGGAAATGAAGGAGACCAGGCCGGATGACTCGGGCTCTCGAGCCCTTGGGGTTCGCCCTAATCAGAACCGGTTCCCCTTGCCCTTCTAGTATAGATGTCGATCAATAAGTCTCTGGTAGTGGTAGGGTAGTTGTGCCCTAGAAATGGTTTAGAACTAGGATGATTGTGCCCTAAGTCTAAGGTTTCACAGGCTGGGATTCCTCTCTAGGGTCTCTCTGTGTCTCTCACATAGTCTAGGGTTTCAGTTTCTCTAATCCCCTGTCTCTCTCGCAAAAATATCTCTCTTTTAGATGGTACCCAAAATAGGTTTTGTTTTTATGGGGGATTTGTTGGGGCAGGGTTATCCCCATCACCAACAAATACGTAGTCAAAACCAATCATTTATTTTTTAAAATTTAGATTTGACTGACACGGACACAAGATAACCACAAAACACAAGAAAATACGTAAAACTTGCTTTGGCCAAAATGCGGCTGGGGGTAGTGTTGCCCAGACTAGGGCGACCAGCCTGTGTCACCCAGGTCCAGCCTGGCCAAAACCAAATTTTTGTATTGGGTCTTGTAAATCTATGTCTTGTAAGCTCTCAAAACAAATTTGAGATTTTTTACTATTTTTAATGATTTTTTTCATAAAATAACGTGTTTATTAAATTTCGTGTCAAAACAGGCATCTGCTAGGTTCTGGGCTGGCAAAATGGTTCCGGTTCACAGGATAAGTTGTGTGACCTATGGATTTTTGGTTTACTAGGCCATTTTGATCATAAGAATCTGCGAAAACCACAAAACTTGCCAGATTTAAGCAGGGTGTCTATAGTTGCCCCTCTTTGGCACTCCCTGTTCTTCGAGGTATAGGAGATTGGAAAAGAAGTAGACACGCTGTCATTCCATGTCCTTCAAGGGGCAGACGAACGCGCACTCCCTATCCTTCAAGGGGCAGTTGAGTAGCAATAGTAGACTCTTTGACGTTCCCTGTCCTTCAAGAGGCAGGAGAATGTCAAAGATAAATGTCATTCCGACGTCACGTGGGTAGATGGCACACCAACTATCCCTCCAAGTCATTACACTCCCATGCTCACCCACCTAGGGCATTTTCTTCCTAGGGTTTATGGCGTGAGGTGTCGATGAGTTACGCAAGCTTGAAACTCGAGGAGGATTTTACAGCCATGCACTTGACCTCAGGGTTTTCTCAGTTTGAAATTTTTGACCCTGGCAATTTCTTTGATTTCCTTAGGGGTTTCCTAAGGATGTCTATAGGAAAAGGCTCTCTATAGGACAAGACTTGTTTGATCAATTCCGAATAGAGAGGTGAGGCAGCAATGCGGTAATTGCAGCAACGCGGTGTTCATTATATACGGGCGCCCACGGTCCTTCATTTTTACAAGTCTTTTTATAAAAATTTTAATGTAGGAAGGGATTTAAAACAGAACCCAGAGCAGGGACAGGCTACAATTTTAACAAAGAAATTAATGTTTTTTAAAGCACAAAAAATATAGTGCAAATTTTGAAAAGAGAGAAATATTTTGAAAAACAATGTTGCTTAGCAGTTTTAGCTCTTGCAACCATAGAGCCCTCTAAGCAGTTTAGCGTCATGCCGCAATGGATGGTGTAGTCGGCAGTTATGCTCATACGGCCGACCGTGGAATTTTTATTTGTATTTTATATTTTTTTTTTGCTACCTTATTGGGGGGTGGTTTTCTTTTACTATTTTACCACTTGTGACCCCTTTAGTGGACCCTATGTTAGTGTATCGGGTCCTTGCTTGAGTTTTCAAGACGAGGAATCGTCAAGTATTTCTTTATGTTCTAACGTCACCTCTTTTGTTGCAATTCAAGGAGAGTTCTTTAGAGTTTTGAGTGAAACAGAGTCTTGAAAATAAGGATATTGCCCCTAGGTGTTCAGAATCTCTTTGGATTTTCGATGTTGTTCCTCCACCACCCTCCTTTCGAAGTTTCAGACGATCTAGGTCCTTAACAATGTTTCGTCAGGCTAATGCTTATTGATTTTCTTTTAACACCACTTTGACTCAGAGGAAGGACTAGAAGAGGTTTAGAGATAAAATACTTTGGAGTGTAGAAGGAGAGAACTTCTTTATTTTATCTCATCTTCCCAGGGTTCCTATAGGATTTTTAGCCCGATGACATTTTTTCTAAGATCCAGAAACTAATGCATTTTTTATCAGAAACAATAATACATTCACATAAAACTCTAGTATCCACAAGGTGGTGGTGGAATACCATTTGAGTGATGAAACAAGCTGCACTTCATTGCCCACCACAGTTTCAATAAAAAAGGGGCAAAGATGCATACCTGAACCTTAGATAAACCTCAAATCCCAAAGATTGCCCTAATCAAGCAAGGGATCAGTAACAATGGCAACAACGAGGTAATAACGAGAGAGAGAGAGAGAGAGAGAGAGAGAGATTGAAAGAAGGCAGCAGCAATGGGGCAGAAAGAGGGAGATTGAGTGAGAGGCGATATGCTTTTGGTGCAAGCAATGGGGCAGCAAAGAGGGAGATTGATTGAGGGGCGAGATAGTTTGGATTAGCCAATCTCTGATAGAGGTTTGCAGCAGCAAAGAGGGAGATTAGAGAGTGCAAGATAGATTGAGAAGAGAGAGAGAGAGAGTTGGGTAGAGCGAGGGGCAACAGAGAGAGATTGACAAGAGAGAGAGTTGCCGTGGAGCGAGAGGAGAGACAGTAGAGAGAGAGGGAGAGGGAGAGAGAGCTGGAGAAGAGAGAGAGTTATCATGGAGAGCCATCATTGCTGATGAGAGACAGCAGGAGTGAGAAAGAGGGAGAGACAGAAGAGACATCAGGAGCGAAAAAAGAGAGAGTTATCGTGGAGAGAGAGTGAGAGTTGTCGTCTCTACAAATGTATCGTCGAGAGATTGCCGTTGCCATACAGGTGCAAGGCGCGAGCGGCGTATTGAATCGTGTGTGTGTTGCAAGGCGCGAGCAGGCGTATTGAATCGTGTGTGTATATATATATATATAAACAGGTAGATTGCCAAAACTGTAATACTGTTATTTAATAGTTAAACTATAAGTAAGAGATAAAAGTTACATCTTTACTAAAGAAACCAAGTTAAATTTACATCCAAAAAAGTTGGTCCGAGAGTTAAGGCAAGAGACGAAAGATCTATTGCAAAGTACCGCCAAGGCCAGGAAGAGCCGCTTAGGGAAAACGCTGGATCTTGATCGTCCAGATTGTCATTATCCGCAACCTAAGGATGGCAAATTTAATTAGGAATCTTACAAGTAAGAATGCAACTTCATCTCAAACACTTAGAGTAAAAAATAAAGAACAAATTATTATAAATGACATTGAAGAAAATATTCAAAATTGGAATATTCCTAAGGTACCAATACATGACATTTACCAAAAGGGATCATTTAAATTCGAGATGGGATATGCCATCAAGACAGTAGAAGAAAGTTTATCTGTCACTCAAAATCAAGAAGACTTTCAACTACTATCCAGAAAAGTTATTGAAAAACATAAAGAAAATAATTACAAATATTTACACATTGGCCTTATACAAATAGTAGTAAAACCTTTGACCCGACTAGGGTTGAACACCTCTGTGCTTGTATGCCTAAGAGATACAAGACACAATATCTTCACAGACTCGCTACTTGGCATGGTTGAATCCAGCCTCTGTAGTGGTCCAATATATTTTAATTGTTTTCCAAATTTTTCAGTCTCTTTAACTGATCCGAATATTCTAGATATACTAACAATAAATTTAAAAACTCATGGTTTTAACATGATCCATGGTTCTCAAAATCTAACAATAGTATACAGAATATATTACAAAGTCATGAATACTTTATGTCCAAATATCATGAAAATTGATCAAAAAGATCAAACCATACTATTTCAAACAAATATGGAAAAATCCAATATGATTATACCAAAAACAATTAAGTGGTCAGATATTATACTCCCACAGTCATGGGCATTACAACATGCAAATCAGCCCCATGAAGTACCAAAAAATAGTATCCCAAATCAAATAATTGAACATCCAGATGGTAATATTGAATTCAAATTTCAACAATTACAAGTACAGGATGATATCAATATTAACAGAAAAAGGAATCTAAAAAATAAAATACCAAGTAGAAAATCTTATTCTACTAATCCTGATGTTATAATACTACCTCCTCCTACCCAATCTTCTTCATCTATACAATCAATACCACAGTCAGATTTACACTTCCAAGGAATAAGAAGAACAACTGATCATGTTGTTATTCCTACCTATACTCCTGAATCAAGTATAGCAAAGACTCCTGAACCTAGTATAGAAGATTTTCAAATATTAACTTTGCAAATTGAAGATGATATAGAAGAAGAAATCAATCCATATGATCAATATTCTGATGAATATATGGCAGCTTATTTAGCAGCCAAATTAGAAAGGAAACGGAGAAAAGTCAATAAAGAATATATCAGAAAAGATTATTTATCTGAAGAAAATAAACATATTCGAGAATGGTATTTAAAAACATTTCAACCTAGATTAATAGAATTAATGCATAAAAAATATAATAAATTTCTTAAAAAAGAAAGTTTAAACCAAGGATTTTTTATATGGTTAAGAGAAGTATGTACTCAATATAATATTACTATTCCTTCATTTGATCATATTCAAACATTAGAAGAGAAAACTTATATTAGTACAGATGGTACAACCACTGCTAGTACCCATCCACCTGAGAAGAGTATAATACTAAAAGCAGCCATCCTAGTAAAAGATGAGCCAGCACAACCACAATCACTATATGATATTATTGCCACTCCATATAAAATCTTACCTAAAGAAATTGGTAAGAAGCATGAATTAATTCCTCATATTGTGGAACAAAATAATTATACTAATTTATATATGCAATCTCTAGGTAAACAAGCAGAAAGAATAGAAAGACTTGTTTCAACTAAACAACCTTCTGCTACACCTATACCAAAGGCAGTTTTGTTCAAACCACCTCCAGAATTAAATAAAAATAAATTCCATATTGGAGATAATAATAAATCCTTAATGGATCAATTAATATCAAAATTATCTCAACTAGATATTAAAGGAACACCCTCTCCCAAAATAGATATTCCTTCTCCAACCATTATTAGTTCACTTCCTGAGTCTTCTGATAAAGGAAAAGCAAAGATACCTGAGCATGAAACAATGATGCTCCAGGAAGAACCCATTATAGAAGATACTATCCAAAATCAAGAAAATGCATTTATAGATACTACTCCCATAGATCTCAATAGAATAGCTTATGGAAAGACTTGGAAACCAATAACGGCTTTACCATATCACAAGAGACCTACACCTGTTGATATACAAATGGAAGAAGATGCTATACAACAGGCAGTATCGTACTCAGGCAGATCCATAGTAAACTGGCAAATAGATGGATTATCAGAATTAAAAATATTAGATGTTATGCGACATATGACAATGTATGCCTCTGCAAATAAAATGGCAGGCAACCCTGATCAAGAGGTTGCAAAAGCAATAGTTAATGGATTTACTGGCTGGTTACGAGGCTGGTGGGATTTTTATGTAGACGATGAAACCAAACAAAGAATCCTCAATAATACTAGACAAAGGACCGCCAGAAATGAACAAAACCAAGAAATAATTTATACAGAGAGTGATGCTGTCAACACTCTCATCTATACCATTACACTTCACTTTGTAGGCAGTACAACATTATTAGCAGCTAGATCAGAAGATCTACTATTCAATTTACGTTGTCCTACCCTATCTCATTATAAATGGTATAAAGATGTATTTTTCTTAAGATTACTAATAAGAGAAGACTGTCAGCTAGACCACTGGAAAGAGAAATTTATAGCTGGTCTACCATATTTATTCGCAGAAAAAGTCAAAGAAAGACTGCGAAAGAAACATAATGGAATTATCGTATATTGATCATATACATTAGGAGAACTCTCCGCAGAAATATGTGCTGAGGGACTAGCCCTATGCACAGATATGAAACTCAAAAGACAATTAGATAAACAAAAAATCACTAAGAGAAAAGAACTTGGTGACTTTTGTGAACAATTCGGATATTATCTTGATAAGAAAAATATGCCTGATAATTTATATAAGAAAAAGAAAAATATAAAAAGGAAAAATATAGATCTAAACATAAAGATAAGAGAAAATATTATAAAAAATCTAAAAGAAAACTAATTAATAAATTTTCTCCCAATACAAAGGGAAAAAGAAAACTACCAGTATGTTATAAGTGTGGTAAAGTAGGACATTATAAACATCAATGTAAATTAAAAAAGAAAATAGAATCATTACATTTAGATGAAACAATAAAATCAAAATTATATAATATAATCAATTATGATTCTTCGTCCTCTACTTCTACTAATTCTCATATAGATCAAATCCAAGATGATGAACTTATATGGACAGACTCTTCTGAAACAAAATCATCCAGTTCAATACAAGATAATGATTGTAGTTGCCCCATACCAACACATAATGTCCAGACACTCACTCAAGAAGATAATTTCATCTTAGACATTATTGACAAAATTATTGATCCAGATGAAAAAAGAGCTGTCATTACTTAATTTATTTCTATCACAAAAAATAAAACAAAATCACTTCCAATAAATAAATCTCCTGATGAATATAATTTTGCTTCTATAATGAAAAGAGTAAGTGAACAACACACTTCTCAACAAAAAGAACCTACAATATCAAATCTCAAAAAAGAAATTAAAGAAATAAAAACTGAAATAGTTCAATTAAAAAATAAGATTAAATCCTTAGAATTACAACAATTATCTCAACAAGATTCAGAAACAGATGAAATAGAATTCGATCAAATGATGACATATGAACCAAATCCATCATCAGATATTCCTGAATCTTCAGAAGCTAAGCCACAAATAGTAACCATTCCTTCTGTCAACTTAATAGACAAAATAGTAATACAAAAATGGTTTGTCCAAGTCAAGATTATTGTTGCAAAATATTATAGCTTTGAAACTTCAGCTCTAATTGATTATGGAGCTGACCTGAATTGCATCAATGAAGGACTTGTACCTTCAAAATACTTTGATAAAACTACTCAAATACTAAATACAGCAGATGGAAGTAGATTATTTATTAAATACAAATTATCTAATGCTTCAGTTTGTAACAACTACCAATGTCTTGATACACCATTTATTATGGTAAAAGGATTAAGCCAAGCTGTAATACTTGGAGTCCCATTCCTTACTTTACTATATCCTTTAACTATAGATGAAACAGGAATATCTTCAACCATTCAAAATATTCCAATACATTTTAATTTTATACACAAACCAAAATTAAAAGAATTAAATAGTGTTAAAAGTCAGTTACAAAACAAAGAAAGATTTCTTTGTACCTTAAAACAAGAAATCAAATATAAATCTATTGAAGAACAAATAATTACTCCTTCAATTCAACAAAAGATTCAATCAATACAAAAACAAATAGAAACTACTATATGTAGTGAATATCTTAATGCTTTTTGGGAAAGAAAAAAGCATAGTATAAGTCTACCCTATGAACAAGGTTTTGATGAAAAACAAATACCTACAAAGGTTAGACCAATACAAATGAATACTATCCTACTTGATATGTGCCGCAAAGAGATCGCAGATCTCCAACAGAAAAAATTAATACGACCAAGCTCCTCACCTTGGAGCTGTGCAGCCTTTTATGTAAATAAAAATGCTGAAAAAGAACGAGGAGTTCCTCGTCTTGTTATAAATTATAAACCTCTCAACAAAGTATTAAGATGGATCAGATATCCTATCCCCAATAAAAAAGATTTATTAGACAGAGTTGCTCAAGCCTGCATCTTTTCTAAATTTGATATGAAGTCTGGATATTGGCAAATACAAATTCATGAACAAGATAAATATAAAACAGCATTTAATGTCCCATTTGGTCAATATGAATGGAACGTTATGCCATTTGGTTTAAAAAACACTCCATCAGAATTCCAGAAAATAATGAATGAAGTCTTCAATGCCTATCATCATTACATGATTGTTTATATTGATGATGTTTTAATATTCTCTGAATCTGTAGAGCAGCATATTAAACACATTAATACTTTTATACATACTATCCAAACTGCTGGACTAGTTGTTTCAGCCAAAATGATAACCTTATTCAAAACCAATATTAGATTTCTAGGTCATATGATCCATCATGGAACCATTATTCCTATAGATAGATCAATACAATTTGCTGATAAGTTCCCTGATCAAATACTTGATAAAAAGGAACTCCAAAGGTTCATAGGATGTTTAAATTATGTTAGTGATTTCTATCCTAACCTTGCCTTAGATTCTAAACCTTTATATGATAGACTAAAAAAGAATCCTCCACCATGGACAAATATTCATACTCAAGTAGTACAGGTAATTAAACGCAAGGTAAAGACTCTAGAATGTCTATCCCTTCCTCATCCAACTGCTTTCAAAATTATAGAATGTGATGCTTCTGACAAAGGTTTAGGAGGCATTCTTAAACAAAAAATTGATTCTCAAGAACAATTACTTCGTTATACTTCCAAAGCTTGGAATCCTACTCAACTCAATTATTCCATGGTCAAGAAAGAACTCTTAGCCATAGTTCATTGTGTTTCTAAATTCCAAAGTGATATTTTAAATCAACATTTCTTAATACGCACGGACTGCAAAGCAGCCAAAGTTATTTTGCAAAAAGATGTTCAAAAGTTGGTTTCTAAACAAATATTTGCCCGATGGCAGGCTATCTTGTCAGCCTTTGATTTTTCCATCGAACACCTTCCCGGGTCTTCCAATTCTCTTCCTGATTTTTTAACCCGTGAATTTTTACAGGGGGGGCAACACTGACTCCAACGATGCATCACCCTTATCCCTTGCTCTACAACTATTCGAGGAGAATAAGAATAATACTAATAGTTCACTTTCACCTTTATTAAATCCAATGGGTTCTCTAGGCAATTCTCGTCGAGATAAACAACCCATGAGAAATATAATTCCATATGAAGGGGAACCCTCGCCTTTGCAATACGTTCACCTTCACACTCACCCATTCATCAAATCACCTATCCAGAAGCACATGCTTCTAATCTCATATATTCACCAGCCCAATCCAAGTCTGCCTCCATACCAAATATACCCAGATCTGCATACATAGAAAGAGCCTATCTTATGGATATTACCATAGATGAACAACATATCCATACAGATCCTATCAAACTTGCACCATTATATTTATTGAACCATCTCAACCCTACTAATGGGGTAAAAACCAGATAATATTATGAGGCTATACTCATGGAAACAGGGTCCATCTCTGTAGTCCATTATTTTCAGCAGAATACCAGAATAATTGCCTATTCCAAGGTTCAAATAAAAAAGCTACTTTCCTATGACGAGTGGGGTTGCAATCCCGCACAGGGAAAGATACTGCACAACCCAGATTTCTCGTATAAATATTATAAATATGCCGAATACATAGAGGCCTGGCATAAATTCTTTTATTATCAAAATCCAAATAACACACACAGTTGGTACGTTTAGTTCCGGCTACCTGTTTTCGAAAGATTCCCCACATGGTTTCAAAACTGGTTCTTGGTGTGGGGTTCAACATCTTTGGTTCTACCTCCTGCTTTCAAAAACATGCAGGATCAATTTGTGGAATATAATAATAGTGACAATACAATTGATACTCACCTATACTTCATGGCATTATACCAGATCCCATGGATCATGAAATGGGAATATACTATCTCTGTCAATAATACAGCCGATTACACCTATATTCCTTGATTGGGGAAAACCATCTCTGTTAAATGGTGGGACATTTTCAAAATGGATCTCACCACCACCACACCAAAAAGGATACCCCAACAGACACCTAAATACCAGCTAAGTCCAACTACAGCTAATACCTCTTTTGACTTTCCAACCTACTTACGAAATATGTTGCAAACCAATCCCAATGCATCCAAGGAAGAACTAGAAAAACAAATGAAAGCAATCTTTGCTGAGGCTGGAAGAAAACCAGTATCTTCAGAAGAAACTGTACAGTCTTCCCCACTTCACACCAATAGATACCTTCAATTGAGTGAAGCTGATCCAGAAGAAGAGACAGATCCAGAAGAAGACGATCCAGACGAATTCAGTCAACGACCGTGATCGCTCTCAACATCACCATCAACAGCAATACCAATAATCCAAAAGAGGAACAGTCTCCACCGACAAAGCTCCATAAGAAACAAAACTCCGCCGACAGAAAACGACAAAAAGACTGTTTCAAGATTCGAAGCACTGTACCTACTTCTATATACGAAAACAAGACACTGTACAAAAGTGATTCACTGTGGCCACGTCTCCGACAACAAACACTATTCCAAACAGAAAATACTATAGCCACTTGAGATACAGACAAACAAAGCACTGTTCACAATGCTTTTTCTCTTTTCCTCTTTTGTTTGATTCCCTCTTTTGTTTGATTCCCTCGGGTCACCTCATCTTTATTTGATTCCTTCCTATCCTCTTTACTTGCTCCAGAAGGAACCTCCCTCGCCTATAAAAAGAGGAGCCTCCTCTCATTCCAACAAGGTCGAACTCAGCCTCAACCATCCTCTTTCTCTGCTGCCTTTTCTCTCTGAGTTCTCTGAGTTATCTCTCTCTTCTATTTCCCTCTGAGCTATCTCTCTCTCTCCTATTTTTCTTTGAGTTATCTCTCTCTCCTATTTTTCTCTGAGTTATCTCTCTCTCCTATTTCTCTCTGAGTTATCTCTCTCTCCTATTTCTCTCTGAGTTTATTTCTACTCTCCCTCTGAGTCCATTCTTGCTCAGTTCATTACCACTCTTCTGAGTTCGGAATATTGCATCAAACATCAGAGCTATCCTGACCTTCATAGCTCATCATATTCTAAGCATATGATCAGGTTTTATCCTTCACCTTTCTTTCTATATCCATTATGTGTGACTGCAATCTAAAATCTCTCCCTTCATACTGTCCACAACACTGGAAACTATTTTCCAGTTATTGTATTTGTACACAGTAAGTTTCAGATTTCCATCTTGTCTTTTTCTTTTATTCAAGAGTTTGTAATAGTTCTAATTGTATTATTTCAGTTGCTCTGTTGTAAACATTATACAATTGATACAGTTGTTATAAAAAAGTCGTTATATCTGTTTATATATAATGTGTATAAAATGCAGTTTAAAATTTTATTCAATATAAAGATTGGCGAGTTATCTTATGCTCAATGGTTAGTGCTTGATATCTCTATTATCCCGTTACTTTGCATACTCCTTTTTATCCTTAATTATTACAAAATCCTACAAGAACTTGTTAAATATAATAGCCTCTTATTTACATATTTACTCTAGCCTAGATCAGTTTGGCTACAAACACATGTTATATACTTCTTATAACCGCATATTCTGAGTAAATTAAGACTCAAATAATAGGACTGTAG
>NW_006497380.1:16130-27332 GCF_000471905.2 Amborella trichopoda
AAAAATCTATCATGGATTACAAACAAAAAAAAAAAAAATTCCCTACGGGACTCGCCGATTCACTGTACTGACTCGCCGATTCCGTACAGTGAATCGGCGAGTCACTATACAGAATCGTCCTGTTCTCTCTAGAACCGGACGATTCCCGTTTTTTTCGCCGATTCGATCCGTCCATGGCGATTCCCGAGCCAAACCGGGCGAGTCCGGTTCGACTCGACGTTTTTTTAAACACGGGCTTAAACCATCGTTGTCTCAATGGCAGTCTCAAGCTGCCCAGAGATGGCTTAACCCATCTCATTCAATAGAAGTTTCGAACTGCCCAACGATGACTAACCCATCGTCAACATCATTATCTGGCAGTTGAAGCCTTAAAAGCTTTATGGATCATACAACATATCAGTTATCACAAAAGGGGAATGGTTATCACAAAAGGGGAATGGTTTCTTTATCACCCTTAAAAGTGTAACATGGATTGAGTTGAACGACGGAAGTGGTTGCAGTCCACTGACGATACCAATGACTCCCTGATTCTGCTCCCGCGAGATCACGAGGTTTGAAAGTTCGAAATTCAAAAGATAAGCACCAACGATTGTACCTGAGAGAACAACTCAGCAATGAGATCAACATTGTGGAAAGATAAATACAAGAGGTAAACAACATTATGAAGATAAGGATTACGCCCTACAAGATATGTGATTCAAATGAGTGGATAAACTCATGACAAAGATGGAGGGTGAAGATTCGAAGATGGAAAATGCGTGGTTATCCCTTGAGAAACCATAATTTAGCAGAATAAAAAAAGGACTTCTAGATTAAAGAGAAGTCACACTTTTCTGATAGACACAGTTTAGTAGAGATAAAGTGTTCTTCAAAGGTTTTCCCTCAGTAAGAACCAAGAGAAGGAAAGAGAGTGATATTCAAGGCACAAAGAGAGAGATAATCATTTTCTACGGCTCATTTGAAACACGTTATCTTAGGAAGACCAAACTCGAAGGATAAAAGATCCCTGCATATATCTATAGGTATATGGGCCGATATGCCCTCGATTTTATCTTTTCCCTTTAATATTTTTGTATTTTCTTCTTTAGAAGCAAATTTATAGGTTTCAAAACCAGAATTAAAGGTTTTCGAATTATTTTCCTTTTCTTAAGTCGACGTAAATTGTAACAGATGATATAACCTCTGGAATTGCTAAGTGCCCAGTATAAATATAAAGCATGTGTTTCTGATATAAAGTGCATGGGTGAATTTCTCCTCGAATGTGATGTCCTCTTATTTTCTACTTAGAGTCTAATGTTTGTTTAAACATTCCATTTCTTAACACATGCACATTTAGGAGCGACCAAATCTCTAGTGACTCACCTTTCATCTCTTATAAAGTTTAGGAAGTCGAATCTCTCTCTAAATATGTATTGATTCACGATCTTTTCCCCGCTACTATCGTGTCTTCTTTATTTACCCTGACAAGCGAACCCCTACGTTAATCACAGGTCGTCAGAGGTAACAAGGGCTGTAGTAATGACATCCTTCCAGGTGGGAACCATGAAAGTTATGCTGCACTCCTTCCCAATCAGGGGTCAATCTGCTTCCCTAAAGCCACGGTTAGCCCGCACCATGGAAGGGCAGTATTTGAAGGACAAGGAGCCAAGTCATGAACCTTGAAGGTCAGGACAATGAGGGAATATCACCCTCAAGTGGACTTAGTCCCGGGCAGCGGACCATTAAGGGTGATTTTGACTACCCCAATCAGAAGCCAAAAGCCGACAATGGTGCTATCGCTCACAATGTTTCGAAACAAACGCGACCACTACCCGAAAGGAGCTTAGTCGAGTTATTCATGTGAGGTTTAAGCCGCGATCCCTGCCATCTAAGCACTCCACTCCTTTGCCTCGAGGCTCCCATTTCTTGCCTTTGATCATACAAGTTCCACACTCAACTGTCAACAACACTCATCGGTTGGCGGTTATAAATCCTCGTTTTGTTAATCCATTTAGATTGTTGTACGTAGCCCACAGGCCAACGATTAGGTGTTTCCATAATGCTAGCTCACCCGATTCTCGTGATACTTGTCGGTGAGCGATTAGAAATCCTCGTTATGTTAATTCATCTAGATCGCCATATGCAGCCCATATGCTGACAGTTATGCATTTTTGTAATGCTAACTTGACCGATTTGTGTGATACTCATCAGCTGACGGGTAGAAATCCTCATGATGCTAATCTGTCTAGATCGCAATATGTAGCCCACAAGCCAGTGGTTCAACGTTTTCGTAACGCTAACTCGACCGATTCGCATGATACTCATCAGCTGGAGGTTAGAAATCCTCATGATGCTAATTCATCTAGATTGTCGTACGTAGCCCACAGGCCAGTGGTTAGGTGTTTCTGTAATGGTAACTTGCCCAATTCATGTGATACTCGTCGGCTGACAGTTAGAAATCCTCGTGATGCTAATTCATCTAGATCGTCGTACGCAGCCCACATGCCAAAATTTAGGCATTTTTGTAATGCTAACTCACCTGGTTCGTGTGATACTTATCGACCGGTGGTTAGAAATCCTCCTGATGCTAATCCGTCTAGATCGCTGTATGCAGCCCATACATTGCGCAGTTAGGTGTTTCCATAGCGCTAACTCACTCGATTCACATGATACTCATTTGCCAGCTGTGCCACCCAGATCACCTTGTATTGTTCATTCTTAGATCGCTAGGATAGAGCGCCTTGATGCAAAATGACTACAAGCCTCCTTGTGTTCCCAAGGCGGAGTCCAGGAAGTACAACCAAGCCCAAAAGGTGCATGCTAAGATATTCCTCAGACATGCGCATAGAGTTCTTACTTAGTACGTCCTGAACAGAGCAAGGGAAGCCATTCGAGCATGATCTTGTCATATGAACAGTACATGACCACAACAAGGCTGGGAAACCAAATCGATTTGGAGGAAGATTTCTCACGATCTAAGAAACGACTTTCTAGAAATATGGCCTTATAATATGATCGGGACAACCACCAAGAAGTTCGACAGAAATGAGGAAATCTTGAGGGGAAGGATGGCCCGTTTTGATGACATCTCATCTCTCTCGTCTAATGAGGAGCCCCCACCTGCTAAACCTCATGCAAAGAAGGCGAAACATCATCAAGACATTGAGAATCCTCACATCACTCACAGTGTATCCAAGGCGAAGAAGGATCCTGATGTGCCTACATTATGTTTCCCTTTCAAGTTGTCAGAATTCACCACACCAGTCTTGGATAATGAGTCCACTAGACCATTTGAGCAAGACCTTGTCATGAGCTTAATGATGGTTAGAACAAGGAATGACCCACCTGAAGCTGAAGAAATGGAGCACCTAAGAGTGGCGTTAGGCTAAAGAGAAGTAGAACTCCAAGCACTGACTGCTGAGCTCGAAACATTGAGAGCCGTTAGAGCAGCTCCTAACCCCAGCGACCCTTTAGGGTAGTAGTGTTCAAATCCGGCCATTGAGAACACCTAGGACTACACTGCATTGACCTCCGCACACAACTGACACGGCCTTGACGGCAGAAATGATGTGAAATCTAGTAATGGAGAACTTGGGAGAGCTCCATCTTCTGGGAGTACAAGCCCTCGATACTTAACGAAAACCATACCCAACATATGTCGATGAAGTACTAGCATCCCAAATTCCTGAAATTTGATGGGCAAGGCTCCCCTCATCAACGCATGGCTCACTTCATATCTATATGTATGGATTCAGCCAATAACGAGAACCTCTTGATGCGACAATTTGTACAGTCACTATCAGGCCCAACTTTCGTTTTGTACTCGCGATTGCCTCTTAAAACCATACTTACATTGCAACAAATGCAAGAGGCATTTCTAACCAGAATTCACAACACAGAAAGATAAGTTCACTTGACTGAACTTCTCAACATAAAGAAAAGGGATCATGAACCTGTGCAACAATATATCACTTGATGAAGAAATCTCAGCATAAGGCAGGTAACTTCACTCCTCGAAGACCAGGAAGTGCTCATGTGTATTAAAAACATGAGATTTGACATTGCAATACGCTTGCAGGTTTCCAAACCCCAGAACTTCAGTGATTTGATAACTAATGCAATTCATCTAGAAAGTCTTAAGGAGGGTTTTGGGCTCGGTCCCAAGCCAGTAACCATCAGAAGGGATGCAAATATTAGTAAAACTAAAGTTGCTCAGACCAAAACTTCTATGACTACTTCTTTGGTCACCCAAGTGGGGAGAGGTAAGAATTACACGTCGCCTAGAAGCTATGATTCTCTGCAAATGTCAGGATGTGGATGAGAAAGAGGAGGAAGAGGCGGATACCGTGGATGCATCGATAGGGATTATTCTTTCGATAAAGTTTAGGTTCCCGAGGTCTTTGAAAATCTTCTAGTGGCTCAAACCTTCACTCTTACTCTGCCCAGATACCCTGTTCAAGTTGGTCAAACCGACCGAGCTGATTACTGCATGTACCACAGGATGGTAGGACATGTGATAAAAGATTGTTATCCCTTAAAGGATATCATTGAGAACCTCATAATGGAAGGAAAGCTCAAGCCTGCTAAGCAAGAAACACTAGACGCTGAAACTGTTGCAGCCAACATGGTTTCCTTTGTGGTAACAAAGGTAAACTCCCTTGGATAGCCAAGATCTTCCCATATCAAGAGGCCTACGAATTTGATAGGGCCATGGTACTAGACATATACAATCATCTCCTCATCATGGGACTCATAAGCCCCTTGAAAAGGTGGAGAACATCGAGAATAAGACCTTCCCCGAAAGGATCTCCTTACTGCCGACACCATTGCTCCCGTACCACCGTCTGGAAGACTGTTGGCTTGTAAAAGATTTGATACAAGAATGCATAAATGAGGGGACTATAGTCATCAATATTACCTCTCCTAAACACCAGGTTCACTAGGTCCCTATACTAGAGAAGGTTGAAGGTTGTCTGTACTCAAAATTATTCGAACTATGCTTAAAATACTCTAGGACCCTCAACTCTTCAGTTGATACCGATGAGGTTTTGGAGCATGGTTGGACCACCTATGTGAGTTGCAACGAAAAGAAGAGTATGCAAGCGGAAGCTCTAGAAAGAGTTAGTTTAAAGGCACTGGAGATGTCATTATCATAAGCAAGGATAACCACATAAGCTTCTCATGTGCCTTAAAGTATTACAAGGAGGGGTCAGAAGACGAAGAAGGGAGGCAACAGAGGTCCTCAGAAAACAACACCACCTTATCTGACTTTGAATGATTTTTGCTCAGACCGCCGATGATGAATGGCCTTCACGAGCCAAAAAGTAGCAGATGAAGACCATCATGGAATAACTGCCAATGTCCCTTGGGTAGTCTAGGCCGAATCCAAGCCCCAAACCATGCAGTTTGAGCTGAGGTCTGGTAAGAAAACTGCAAAGATCAAATTGCCCAAAGTCGTCGCCCCAAAGAAGGTGCTGCCTATGGCATAAGTGCATGCTGAAATGTCCAATGTGGCTGGTCAGTCAAAACAATCGACATATGGAAAGTATGGAAACTATAATGTGGCTTCCCAATCGAGGAGAATCCCGACCACCATAAGCATTTATGACGCACTTATCTTGTCAAAAGAACTCCCACCCGATTTGATATAAGTCGTCTCATCTCCTGAAAAATTTTAGGCCAAAGTCAACCAGGTTGAACTTGACCCAGTAGTTCTACCTAGCGCTATGCCAATTAACTTTTTTGACACATATCTACAGTTAGGGAGGAAGCCTCATAACCGCCCTTTGATGGTGGATGAGATCTTACACGGTGTGACATCAATCAGTTACTGATAGATGGTGGATCAACCATGAATTTGCTCCCTCTAAGAACGTTGAAATCTGTAGGAATGAATGTCTAGAATCTGGAGGAAGGACATATGGTGGTATAGGGTTTCAACCAGGCTACCCAACGGGCTATAAGGAGTATTATATTGAAGCTTAGAACTGGCGATTTGGAGGCCTATGTGACATTTCAAGTCATTGAATCCAAGGCATCCTACAATGTGCTATTAGGGCACCCATGGTTGCACGACAGCGATGCTTCAAATATTTTCATGAGAAGGGAAGAAACATACACTCTATGCATACCGAAAACCCTTCACCAAATTGGAGTCCCATTATGCAAATGCCAAACTTTATGACCTTGAGATTCTTGATCCTCACTCCATTGAGGAATTAGAGAGCAAGAGTGATTCTGATGAAGATCACATGCTTGGGAAAGCATTGATTAGAGCCTTCGAAGGATGTCGCCTAAGAGATGTCGCACCAGGTTGAAGGCAACGTAATCAACTCCCTCTTGAAGGAGAAATTCAAGAAGGGGAGGAAAGAAGAGTACAAGGCTCGTCCCCTGAAGGATGGAGTTTCAAAACCACAATGTTCCCTATATAGCTCTCATGCTCACAGGATCATGAGGAGTATGAATTATGATCCACCTACCAATCAAGGCCTAAACAACAGAAAGGGGATGATATCGCCTTTTCAGGTAGTCCAAAGTGTATCCCAAAAGAAGCTCAACACTCAAGGGCTCGGGCACAACCTGAATCTTAAAACTAGCTCAAGGAATGTACACAAAAGGAAATGGACAGTCCAATGTACTATGGTGTCTCTAAGCCGCCACGATGACCAAGATTCAGATAATAAAAGCGAGATGGGGCCTGCCCCTACACCAATTAGAGGACGGAGGCCAGGCCACAATTGAGAGCTAATAGAAGTTGAGTTGGGAGAAGGAGATCACAGACCCACCTTTCTAAGTTCATATTTGGAACCAAAAGAAAGGGAGCAATACATTGATTTCCTCCATCTTAACTAAGACAAATTTGCATAGAATTGCCATGAGATGTACGGATTGGACCCCACCGTGGCAACTCACAAGCTTGCCATTGATCCTCACATCAAACCGGTGAAGCAGCCCTAAAGGAAGTTTCATCCTGATATAGTGCCCCAGATTGAGGCTAAGGTTAATAAGTTAGTAAAGATTGGGCTCATCAGGGAAGTCTTATACCATAAATGGCTTGCTAATATCATACCAGTCAAGAAGAAGAATGGGCATAGAAGAGTGTGCATTGATTTCTGCAACCTCAAGTCGGCTTGCCCCAAGGATGACTTTCTCTTGCCTCTTACCAAAATCATGATTGATTTGACTGAGCATGCGAAACCTTTTCATTTATGGATGGGTATGTCGGCTATAATCAAATTAGGATGGCCCTTAAAGATGAAGAGTTGATGGCCTTCAAGACCATGAAAAAGATACATTGTTATAAGGCAATGCCCTTTGGATTAAAGAATGCTGACGCCACCTATCAGCACGCCATGATGATCATATTCGAAGACATGCTCCAAGATGTCGTGGAGTATTATGTCAATGACCTTATGATCAAATCAAAGGATCAATTTTTTCATCTCGCAGACCTGAAAACCGTGTTGAAGAGGTTGAGAAGGCACCAATTGAAGATGAATCCCTTGAAGTGCACTTTTGGGGTAAGTTCAAAGAAATTTCTAAGTTTCATTGTAAGGCACCAAGGAATCGAGATAGACCCTACAAAGATATGTGTTATCCAAGAGATGCCTCCACCAAGAAACTTGAGAGAATTGAAATCTCTCTAGGTTCATATCCAACCTCTCAGGGCGATGTAAGCCTTTCTCCACGCTTATGAAGATAGACGTCCCCTTTGAGTGGGATGAGTCCTGTCAGAATGCCTTCCAAGACATCAAGGACTTTCTATTAAATCCGTCGGTTCTCACGGCTTCTGTACTCGACAAGCCGCTCATTTTGTATGTAACGACCTTGGAGGGATCATTGGGTGCCATTTTGGCCCAACACAATGAAGAATGGAAGGAAGTGGCACTGTATTATTTGAGCCACACCATGATGCCGATCGAGTATAATTACTCCCTTATCGAGAAAATGTGTTTGGCATTGGCGTACACAACCCCAAAGCTACATCATTATTTGCTGGCTCACTTAGTGCAGTTGATTTCTCTAGCCAACCCAATAAAATACCTCATGACGAGACCAATCCTCTCCAGTCGACTAGTCCAGTGGGCTTTACTCCTTATGGAGTTTGACATCACCTATGTCCCACAAACATCTATTAAAGGGCAAGCACTGGCCAATTTCTTGACTGCTCATCCCTTGCCTGAAGGGTCCCCTTTGAATGAAGACCTGCCTAATGAGAAGTCATGTATGCAAATGAGCTTGCCCAATGGAAATTGGTCGTTGATGGTGCTTCTCAAGTGAAAGGCGCCGAAGTAAGCATGATATTCATCATACCAGATAAAGGACTCTTGCCCTATGCCTTCTCATTAAATGAGAAGTATTCAATTAATGAGGCATAGTATCAAGCATTAATCATTGGTCTAGACATGGCGCTAGAACTGGACCAAGGCTCCTTCAATATTTTTGGTGATTCCCAACTGATCATCCGACAACGGAAGGGGATATACGAGGTCCGCAAGGATGAGCTCAAACCATACTATAATATAGCGAGGCATCTCCTCGAGAAGATGTATGAGGCCACTCAGACTCCCATTCCCTGAGGATCGAATGTCCTGGTTGATGCACTAGCCAAGCTGGGAGCCACCATGATCACCCAGCCTAGGGTATCGCTTCAGATCCCCGTACAAGAATGGCAATCCATCCTTGTGATGAAAAAGGCAGATTCTATGGACAAAATTTATGGACAAAATTTCCCCCATACCCTCAAGGAGCTGTGAGGAAATTGACAGAAGAACCTACTCACGATGATATCGTTGCGGTGGCAGAAGCACCCCGGCCAGATTGACATCAGCCTTCCTTGGAATATTTAGTCCATGGCCAACTCCCTAAGACTAGAAAAGATAGGCTAGCCCTTAAAAGGCAAGCCACGAGATTTACTCTTCTAAATAACCAACTATATAGGAGGTCATATGATGGAATGTTGTTAAGGTTCCTTCCCCTCGAAGAAGGACAAGCAATGTTAAAGGAGGTGCATGATGGGGTATGAGGCATGCACCAGTCTGGACCCGAGTTGTACTACCAACTGCATCAAATGGGGTATTTTTTACCCACTATGGAAAAATATGCATTTAAATATGCAAAAATATGCCATGCATCCCAAGTACACACTGATTACAGTCACCAATCACCAGAGCCATTACATCCAACTCTCATGACTTGACCTTTCTTTTAGCGGGGAATGGATATCATGGGACCCTTTACCCCAGCCTTAGAAAATGGCCATTTATATATATTGGCAGTTAATGACTATTTCTCTAAGGGAGCTGAAGCCATTCCACTTCGGAGGGTAACCAGCAAGATGGTGGATTACTTTGCTCGTCACCATATTGTGTATAGATTCAGGCTACCAGATAGAATTATATTAGATAACAGATCTCTATTTAAGAACGATCACATTCACCAATTGGTTGGTCAATTTAACATTTACTGGAGGTATTAGTCCATGTATAACCCAAGGGTAAATGGACAAGCCGAAGCCTTCAAACATATCCTTTGCAAAGTGTTTGAATGTATTTTTCAACACCTTGGACCTCGGTAGGAAGCAGGTCAATAAAGCCTACAAAATAGTGGAAATTCCCTTCAGTCTCAAAATGCCACCAGAATGGGTCAAGATCGTCATCAGCACTCCAAAAGACCACCTAGCAAGTTTCGTCGCATTCCAACATGTCTAAGGAAGTGAACTCAAAAGAACAATTTTCGAAAAAATGGCCTCTAGCACCCTGAAAGGGACCCTACAAATGGAACTACATTTTCGGTGTCTCAAATCATTGTGGGACCACTGCCATTCGATCTGGCACGGTTGAAAACCCTTATGGGCCAAGTTTCGACTTAATCAGACACTCCAAAACAAAGATATGAGCAAAATATTAAAACATGACGGGTAGCACACTATTCCTGTGTGGCCTCACTGTACCAAAACCCCATTGAAGGTGGCTATTTTTACAGTCACGAGCAGTCAATTTTGGGGCCCATAACTCCTTCGTTCCAAGTCAGATCACTCCCAACTTTGGTGAGCATATTCGTCTCATCAAGACGAACATTTAGATATGTGGCAAGCCCCATGACGATGTCCGAGTAGGGAGAAAAGCTAAAGACAAGTTGTCGATCCGTGAAAAAGTTGCAGAAATTCAGCAACGACACGCCTCGCTTGATGGACCAAATCATGACGCTCGCGCAACGGATCAACGCGAAACCAATTCATTGTGTGCGTAAGGTCTAGGAAAATCATTGGTTTAAACCCCATACTTGATGGATGGTCAGATTTCATGCATGAGGACTGATGATGTAACTGAAATTACAGCCGTCGGATTCCAGATTTCGGTAAAAACTCAAAAGTTGCGAAATCTTCGTGTGAGCGCCAAATCACATTCCATTTGTTACCACGCGATCGTGACGACATGCTTAGTGCATTACAACAAGAAAATTATAGAGAAACATAAAGGAACGAGTGCATCATTGATTCAAAGTTTTCAAGATTCAAGCAAATTTCAAGTCTCGTGATCATGGCTCAAAAATACGATTCATAGCTCGAAGTTGGTATCAAAACGATCGCCATGCCGAGCCCTACAAGAAAACAATAATCTTTTGATTAAACGAGCATCAGAACACCCTCGAGTTAGCCATGAAAGATCACGTACGATCTCGAGCAGCAGCATGAACTGTTCCAAAATTCCACACATTGTTAGGCATGGGTAAAACAGTCCTTTTGCACCCATTTTTAGAATTTCTTTTAATTCAATTAAATCTTAATTTTAAAAAATTAGGTTTAATTTTGATCAATCCACCCATGTTTGGGCACAATTCTATATAAACAGGCACTGCCTCATTGTAAAAAGACCCCTCGGCCTTCAGTTGATTCTTTGAGGATTCAATAAAATTTTGATTCCTTGCTTGAGCCAGTGAGTACGTCTTAAAACGAGAGAGGAGAGAGAAGGAAAGGGTTGGTACCCTTTTGGCATGTAACTTTCTCTCTCCTCCCCTCTCTCTTCTCTCTCTCCCTCTCTCTCTCTTCTCTCTCTCTCTCTCTTCTCTCTCTCTTCTCTCTCTCTCTCTCTCTCTCTCTCTCTCTCTCTCTCTCTCTCTCTCTCTCTCTCTCTCTCTCTCTCTCTCTCTCTCTCTCTCTCTCTCTCTCTCTCTCTCTCTCTCTCTCTCTCTCTCTCTCTCTCTCTCTCTCTCTCTCTCTCT
>NW_006497380.1:27783-57563 GCF_000471905.2 Amborella trichopoda
CTCTCTCCTCCTCTCTCTCTCTCTCTCCTCTCTCTCTCTTCTCTCTCTCTCTCTCTTCTCTCTCTTATTCTCTCTCTCTCTCTCTCTCTCTCTCTCTCTTTTCTCTCTTTATCTCTCTCTTCTATCACACACTCTCTCTCTCTTTCTCTCTCTTCTTTCTCTCTTCTCTTTCTTTCTCTCTCTTCTTTCTCTCTCTCTCTCTCTTCTTCTATCAACTAGCGAGACCTAGCACCAATTGGTCCTCTCTATCTTCGTTTGTCAACTGGCGAGACCTAACGCCGGTTGGTCTTCTCAATCTTCTTTTGTAAACTGACGAGACTTAGCACCGGTTGGTCTTCTCTATCTCCTTTTGTCAACTGGTGAGACCTAGCGCCGGTTGGTCTTCTCTATCTTCTTTTGTCAACTGGCATGGCCCAGCGTCCATTGGTCTCTTCTCTTCTTTCATCAATCAGTGAGACCTAGTGCCGGTTGGTCTCGTCTCTCTTCTTCTACCAGTCGATGAGACCTAACGTTGGTTGGTCTTCTCTCTCTTCTTCCATCAATCGGTGAGACTTAACGTCGCTTGGTCTTCTCTCTCTGCTTCTATCAATCGGTGAAGTCTAGTGCCAGTTGGTCTCCTCTCTCTTCTTCTGCCAGTCGGTGAGACCTAGTGCTAATTGGTATTCTCTCTCTTTTTCCATCAGTTGGCGAGACCTAGAGCCGGTTGGTCTCCTTTCTCTTCTTCTACTAGTCGACGAGACCTAGCACTGGCTGGTGTTCTTTCTCTTCTTTCATCAGTTGGCGAGACCTAGCGCCGGTTGGTCTCCTCTCTCTTCTTCTACCAGTTAGCGAGACCTAGCGCTGGTTGGTCTTCTCTCTCTTCTTCCATCAATTGACGAGACCTAGCTCCGGTTGGTCTTCTCTCTCTGCTTCTATCAGTCATCGAGGCCTAGCACGGGTGGTGAGACCAAGCTTCAGTTGGTCTTCTCTCTCTTCTTCTATCAGTCGGTGAGACCTGATGTCGATTGGTCTTCTCTCTCTTCTTCTGTCAGTCGGTGAGACTTGGCACCGGTTGGTCTTCTCTCTCCTCTTTGGTCAGTCGGCAAGACCTAGCGCCGACTGGTTTTCCCTCTCTTTTTTAGTCAGTTGGCGAGACTTAGCGCCAGCTGGTCCCCTCTTCTCTTCTCATTTAACACAGTCAGTGAAGCTTAGCGTCGACTGGTTCCTCTCTCTCCGATCTCCTGAGGTCACTGCCAAGTCACTTGCCAGTCGTGTTTCTGAGGTATGCCGAAAGGTTGCCCAGTCCCTTTCTACAAAAGGCAAGCAAGTTGACATTGCTCCTGTGGGTCACCATAAGGCTACCCCCCACATTTCTGCACCATTGGTCTCTATCCCTAGAGGTTCAACACTTCGAGGCGGAAGCCCCACGGTCTCCATCCCTCACACACACCACAAGGATCGTGGATCGCCCACTTTAGTCACACCTCGGGGCAACCCTCATGTTCCCTCAAGACCGTGTTCAAGATCGAACCTTCCAAGGCCAGATCCTGCACACGATACTCATGTGCATTTAACTGCTCGGGGCAACACCGTTATTGCGCCAACCCCAAGTGCACAACAGACGACCTTCTCGTCCTCCTCCTATGCACACACAAGCGCACCCTGAAGGGGCAGGCCTGCATCTGTTTTCTTATAGACATCCGCTCGTAGTTCTCGGCCTCTTAAGGCCAGATTACTTACACGAGCTCGGGTTGACCCTCAGGTCTCCGGTAATCCTCCTTCAAGTGGCGCACATGCGTCGCCATCTCAGACATCCCCTCATCCTTGACTCAGGCCTCCTCATGAGTCGACCCTGCTCCTGCCTGCTCCTCCTTCATTGAGCAAGCACCTTTAGCCTTGGTACTCGAAGGTTTTCCCGAAGAGTACCATCCTGAACCAGCCCCAATACTTTGGTCATGCCTCTGGAGCTCATTAGAGAGCTCGGGGCAAGGACCTCACGGAAGATCGAGTCCTTCATCCTCCCTGGCCCAAGAAGACTCCAGTTCTTGGCCCTCAGGTGCGGCAATAGCTCTCTCCTCTCCAAGAAGAGTTGACCAACCGCAACCTAGATTTCAGTTTTGGTGCGAGGTCTATCAAAACCTCAAGGTTAAACATAATAAAGGTCTGCGAATTTTGACTAGGGAGGTGACCAAGGCAGTCAAAACAGTTAATTTTGACGACGCTCTTCACCTAAATCCCTTCTACACTCTTCAGACGATGAAGCCTGAAGAAGAGCTCAATGATCCCTATGATGTGGTTACTGTCACAGAAGAAGACCCAACCACTCAACAGCCATGGTCCCAAGACCGTCGTGAACCGGCGCCTCAGCCACGGTTCCAAGATCGTTGAGAACCAATCCAAACGCGATCTGCATACAAAAGTCGAGTTAGGGCATTTCCCCTTATTGACTGACCTACCACGTACGACTCGTCAAGCTCGCAAGCCTTCAGCTGCCACTAACATTGACCTCCTTAGAGAAACAGTCAGCATAATGGCTATAAGCGAGCCCGGTGATGCACAAGAGGATCGTATGAACAAGTTTGAGGACATGGTGCATGAGATGATGGAAAAGATTGATCGTATTGAAGTTGCACGCCAGTCGACTAACCATGATGCCAATTCCCATCACTCTGATGGTGTACCTCCACTGTATTCCCCTCCGTCTACCGCATAGGACAATCCTTTCCATCATCTGGTCTCTCAGTTAGATATTGACGCTATGGTCACCCATAGCCTAAAGAAAAGATAAATTCCGGGCATACAGGGTGCGACGCCTTATCAAAGACCATATCCTTCCTATATTGATCAGGTCCCATTCCCCTCAGACTATAAGAAAGGGAAGTTTCTTCTATTCAGCGGAACCACCTACCTAAACCAGTATATTGCCCACTTCCAGGCAGCATGGTGAGAAACAACAGCTGACGGTAGACTTCTTCTCTGCCAGTTCGTTGAGACCCTTGATGGCCTAGCATTCCAATGGTATGCCCGACTTCCTCCAAACTCGATATATACATGGGAGGAGATGGAGAAACTGTTATATTAATGCTTCTATGAGGTCGAGAGAGAAGTTCAAACCATTGTGCTTCTCACCTTGACTCAAGACCCTGATGCCCAAGAAGGAAGCAGTCCAAACTTACGTGTGGAACATGCGACCTGAAATCGCTCTACATGTCGAGGCCTCTAATCCAACCTCCATGTCAGAGTTGATTTCTAAATCAATTCACATGGAAAGTTTGTCACACCATCATGGTGGGGTACGACAACCATCTACAAGTTCAGCTAACAACAGGGGCAATAGTGGCTCTCGGAATAACACATGGGCCAGCCAACAGAAAGGGGTAATTAGTGCAGCTGTTATGGTCACTAATTCAAAGAAGGCTCCCTCTCAAACTTTGGACCTCTCTAAAGAGGTAATCATGACGAAGGTGACACCCCAGGCTGGCAAGTAGCAATAAGCATACAATTGGGTACCTCCACCAACCAACTATGATCGAAGTGATTATTTCACCAGGCATAGGAATAAGGTGTATCCCTTCGAGAAGGAATGGGTCCCTATGCTATTCAAGTTATTATTGGAGCAAAGTATGATCCAGCTTTTAGAAGCCAGGTTCCCTGAGCAATCTGGCCTTGACACTTAGGCAAATTATTGTGCCTATCATTAGAGGATCAATCATCCCATAGATGATTGCTACATGCTGAAGGACATCATTAAGGCCCTGATTCCAAAAGGTCAGATAAATCTTGAAGATTTAAAGAAGGCCTGAGGCCTCCCATGCCATAACCATTCAAGAGGAGGACGAAATGCCGGGTATCCTCTACTCCCTCTTTACTATAATGCTTCAAGAAGGCAAAATCACACTAAAGCAGGCAAGGCAACCCCTTCGCATTGCTAAGGGGACTGAAGATCGTTGGTGCCCGTTCCATCAGATAAAAGGTCATTACTTGTTAGAATGTACAACTTTTCTTGACATATTCGCAAAGAAGATGGGAGAGTGTCAAGAATGTTACAACTTCCCCGTAAGTGATCCCCAAATCACTTCCTCATCAGGGCAAGAAGATCTCATAAGGCAGGACCTTCCTATCAATGACTCAGACTCTGCAGAACCCTCGACTTCCCATCCATGGATATCTACCTTGGCCGAAGTAGACTCAAGTCCTTAAGACGAGAAGCGGTTCACCAAGCTAGAGCGATTTGCCACCCCCTCGAGATGAATCAGATAGCACCTCATAAAACCAAAAAAAGACGAGCACCAAGGGTTGCTCATCGAAGAAACAAGACCGCTCAACCCACGTTGAGCAGGAATTTCTCAAGCCCCTTCCTCCGTTGCTAAATTTGCTAGACTTCATCCCCGGCACGATCCTTTTTCCTTCTTCATCCTGTCAAGAAGATGTGCCCATGCCATCTTCCACTCAGAAAACGTCCAATGAGGGTGATGACATTAAAAGCACTCCCCAACGGTCTAAGCAAGGAAAAGTTATAAAAGATCCCCTACACATGTTCGATGAGGGTGACGACGTTAAAGCACTTCGCAATGGTCTAAATAAGGGAAAGACCTAAAAGACCCCCTGCACATGTCCAATGAGGGTGACGAAGTTAAAAGCACTCCCCAACGGTCTAAGCAAGGGAAAGACCTAAAAGACCCCCTGCAACCATCCAATCCTAGTAATAACGTAAAAACCTGCCCAGATCGGTCTGATGAGGGGAATGACCTTAAAATTCCCCCACTTTCTAACCCTTATACACCTTCTCCTCCTGCTTCTCATTCTCATTCTCTTGCTCTTTCGATTGAGAATTCGAAGGAATCAATATAAGCAGAACGTAGCGGAAGCGATTGAGAAATACCCTGGCACATGCAACATGATTTTTAACAGTTGCTGATGCCCTGGTAGCTAAAGCTAAGGCAGAGTCACCTACCACAAAGAAGCGCAAGAAGTCGAAGCCAAAGAAACCCCAGTGGCCCCCTAAGCCTGATTTCGAGCAGAGATTAAAAGAGTCAAGGGGGCAAAGCTTCTATTCTCAGGGAGCTTGCCACATGGTGCAAATTTCAGGAGCTATACCCACCGCGGGGCTGATAAATCTCAGATCAAGGAGGATGAAGCAGCCTCCAATATAGAAGTCGGGCACCTTGAACGTTCCCAGTCCGCCACTACCCCTTAATCCAAAGACTAGTCTGCCTATCCTACAACTCCCTGGACTTCTTCCTTAGCCCAATACCTTAAAAAACCCCCTTACCCTCCAATTTCCTGGGAACCCTTTTATCTCATACACTCAGTCTGTTCTAAAACCTCAAACTTCCATCCACTCAAACCAAACCAATTGCGCAATCAAGTCGGCCAGTCAGACAGCCAAAATGAACCCTCTTTACTCAAACCTACTCCTCAACCCAATATACCCACCAAATCAGTAGCAGGACCAGGAGCGCAAGGCCTTGATCAAGAAAAGGTGAAATATGATGTGATAGGACACTACATAAGCTTCCAACCCTTCTCAGTATCTACGACGCCCTCATGCTCTCAAAGGATTATTGGTTGGCTTTGATTCAAGCTTTCTCTGACCCAGAAGTGTATGAGACTGAAGTAGAACCTATCGAGGTAGACCCGACAATTCTACGAGGATGTATGCCAATCACCTTTTCAGAAGACGATCTCTGAGGAAAAGTTTCATAATCGCCCTCTCTTTGTTGCTGGCGAATTACACGCATGCCCCATCAACCGAATCATGTTAGATGGAGGGTCGGCAGTCAACCTCATTCCAAGAAGGATCCTTACTCGATTAGGGTTGGGGTCCAAAGATCTTACCCCGAACCCACATCACAGTTCAAGGGTTTAGCCAATAAGGAGAGAAGCCGACTGGCACGATATGCCTTCGTTTTAAGATTGGTGAGCTGAACGAGTATGCCCAGTTTCATGTAATCGACATCGACACTTCTTACAATATTCTCCTCAGTCGGCCATGGCTCCATGATCAGGTAGTGGTTCCATCAACATTGCACCAATGTTTCAAGTATAGCCGAGATGGGAGGCAGCATACGGTCTATGCTGACAAAAGACCATTCATGGTGGTCGAAACTCACTACGTCAATGCTAAATTACTTCACAGATCTGCCATCGCCTCAGAAGCTGAGTGATGAAGGTCATGAGTCTACAATCAAGACAACGTCTTCTCCCCATAAAGATGTTGATGATGTTGAGAGAGCACTGATAGACATGTTCAAGGAAGAAGAAAGGTAGGGCAGAATTTTACCCCTAACTACTCTTCATTCCAACATCCCAACCATCATACCTCAAGAAAATCCTCCTTCCTTTGAAAAAGAGTCCTCACCCTCTACCCTCAGTTTTGAGCCACCTTGGTCGAAAAATGAACCAGGAGTCATTTATGAGATCGAGCAAACCATGGGTGTAGAATTCCCGGCTTAGACCATTAGAAAGTCCTGCATATCCCTATAGCTCTCTTAAAAGCCAAAGCGGCGCAACAACCGCCGCGAAGGGTTTTTCAAAATCCGGTTGCTATAAGTATAGAGGATGTTCCTCAAACCATAGTTCAGCCAAAAGTTTTACTTTTCCCCAACTTCTCAAGAGAGAAGTTCGATGAAAGGCAACCTCGTTCCCCTCAAGGGCATGATCCTCTTGAAAACTTGAGAACGAATGTTCGCAGTCTCCAAGTCAGTTGGAGGGCATGCGTATCGCTTCAAAGCATCTCAAAGAGTTCGTGCTGAAGATTGAAAGCTATGATGAGCATGAAGTAAACGCGCCACTAATGGAGATCAAAGCCCCTATTGACTGGACTATCTATAGCAACCAGGCTCACCAAATCATGAGGAAAATGAACTATGAGCCCTTGGCCAATCAGACATTGCAAAGGAGAAAAAGCAACGACTCCCGATTTCAAAGCTATTCGAGCCGCGATAGTCCACCATGGGGCTAAACAAGGCCTAGGGTATTTGTCTCTTGAGATGAGGAAAGTGTCGAGAGGCATTCAAAAGAATCGCATGAAGCACAATAAAAGAAAAGAGAGAATGAAACCATCCAGTAAAGTTAATAAAAAAGAGAAGCACTTTATTCATCAGTCAAAACTTTTACAAGTGCTAAGAAGAAAAGAAGAAGAAGGGGAATGACCTGCTCTGAAACGATCAATCATCTTACTGATCTCTGTGTTGCGCGCTTTAGGAGAAATCTTGGTGCCTTGAACACATGCCTTTAGCTCTGTTGCTGTTTGAGTCACCTCTGTCATCACCACAGTTTCCAACTCAATTGTGCCATCGAGTTCAAAAAATTCTGCAACCAAAGAGGCCTCCATGGCCTTCCTTTGAGCCATCTCCATCTCGAGGCCTGTGAATTCTTCTTGCAGTATTCGCATTGCCTCTCTGACTTCCATCATTCTCTTGAAGCTCCCTTGTGGCTCTTTATTGAGCTCCTATTGAAGGCCAGCTATCAAGGCTTTCTCCTCAATACATCATCTATCTTCTCACGACTGTGCAAGATCAACTCTTTCAAGGAGGCTACCCTTCCGGCTTCTTCCTCATGATGAAGCACTCCCAATCGCCAGCTCTCCAACTCGTTTAGAGTTGCACCAAAATGGGAAAGCACCTCTAACGTTGTCCCAACCGTAGTAGTTCCAGCAAAATCCCTCAGCCTGGCTAAACCTTGTCCCAATTCATTAAAAGGTAGCTCCCTCAAGCCCTGAAGGCCTGCTCTAAGCATGCCTTCAATCATGCTAGGAACACCACCGAAAACAGGCATGGAAGGTGCTACTAAGGCCACCACTGCGGAAGCCACCTAGACCTCAAGGACAGGGCTTGTTGAAGAGATTGCCATCTGAGCCATTGGCTCCTTTGAAACAAGGGCAAAGCTTAGATCTTCTTCCTCTTCGGGCTCATGGGCAGTCCCGACCTCAATCTGCATGGGCTCTTCGATGCCAGCCTCGCTGTTTGGACCCTCTTTTATGGAGATCTCTACTTCTATCCTAACAGCCAGTACAGGAACCTGTTCCCCTTGCTCCTCACACTCCTGGGCTGTCACCTTAGCATTATCAAGTTCGAGAATTACCCCTTCTATTTGGCCTTCGCCAGCTGACTCATCCCTGACAGTGGTGTCCTCCACTTGGCCCTCGCATTCAACAGCCAGAACCTCGGCCACAAAGAGCTCAGTCCCGTCATCTTCATGAATCGGGGCCACGGGAGCGGCAACCTCTTAGTGCTCGGGCACGTTATCAACTTTAAGCTCTTCTCCTCGAGCCATAGCCCTGCTTCGGTTCGGTCACTAAACTCCTCATGCATGGAGGTGACATCGACATCTGAGCCCCTATCTGGAGCAGTTGCTTCAGGGATTTCATCCTCCTCAGTTTCCACTCGAGCCGCCTTAGACTCAGGAACTACCCTTGGACTCAAGGGTGTCACCTTAAGATTCGGAGTCCCCTCCCGATCGGAAGCAATGTCGATAGGCTCAGAGCTGTCAGACTCTTCTGCCTCGATTTCTGAAGAAAAGAAAACATTTTAGCAGAAGCAGAAGATGGTTCAAAAAGCACAAAGGGTGATACTAGAAGAATTCTTAAAATATCAGAAGAGGAATGCCTACCTCTTGTTTCTGACAGCACAGGAAGCTTATTGCTTTTCTGCCTCCGAATCCGCCCACTACCTAAAGACGTTGTAAGGGGATCCGCAACAGTTAGGCCCTTTCTTTTCTTTCCCCCTACTGGAGTACGAGCTACCTCCTCAGATCCACCTCCTTGAGAAGACCTTCCAGCTAATTTTCTGTGGGGATCGCTCCCGATTAGGGCATTCAGGTCCTGTGGTGGACGCTTCTCGTAACCAGGGACTTGTCGCCCCTCATCCCATTTGAAGATCGAGCTAAGATTGTTGAAGACACTCCCACTCATATTCTTCATTGCAAGCAACTCTGACGAGGCCTCATCAGCTGCTATCTCGCAAGGAAGCCTAAAGCTCGCCAGTTGGAGGGATAATCCAAGGCGAACACCGTGTCGGGAGCAAGAGCATCCGCCAGCCTCCTTTATCGGTGTCTTGACGCAAGTTAGCATTCACTCCTTTCGAGGGGCAATCCTTTTCCCATTAGCCCTTACTGAGTTCACATTCGAACTCTCCTACCGAAGTGAGGTAGCACATACTTCTGGTCTCTGTCATTTCAAGACACATAGACCAAGTGGTCCGTATATGCTTCGATAGTCAACACTCTCAGAAAGTTCCAAACCCTTCTGCCCTCCCCTTATACACCTTACTCTGGTACTTATGAAAGAATACCGAGAAGGGGCAGCCTTGGTCAAGCCTGTGCTGATGGGTGAAGCGGTGGGGGAAATACCGGTCTAGTCGGGCACTATGTGGAGTCTGATAACGTAAGACTCCCCCTCTGATGCTCAGCATAAACATGAGTTCCTTAATCGTTGTTGGGGCACCGTCCAGTTCCTTCTCCAACTCATCAATGAAAGCACGGTCGATGAAGCTTCCTACTGGAAAAGGGACCCGTCTCTTGTGCAAAGAATCATTTCCAAATAGACCCCAAGCTTCCCTTGAGGTATGGAAGATAGCCCTCTGGTTCGCAATCTTCATCAAGAACGGCCACAATTTATTTCCCGAGCACTGATGCTTGACATAGGTGTCAGGGAAATAAGCCCCTAGCCACCCGTACACGTAATGCGCAGGGAACGAAGTTTTAAAGTCTCCAAGAAAAGCTTTTCCTCCTACGATGTCGTTCCCTCCCTCTTTACCCTTATAAGCTTTTCCACGGGAGATGGCCCCCAAGCCATGGTATATGTTGTAAGGGATTGGTTGAGCGAGGGCATACTCACTCCCTCTGGCCATGTCACAGGCCACGTACAATACCCTTAAACGAATGTCATCTCCCCTAGTCAGGAAGCACAAAATTACGCAAGAACAAGGCCAAGTAGGCAGCTAAGAAAACATGGTCATCATCAGTCTTGAGTTGATATATGGGAGGCGTCTCCTTTGCAACTGCTTCCCTTTCCCCTTTGGAGTACCGTGACCGCTCTTAGGATAATCCCCGCAGAAGAATTTCACCCATTCTGTAAAGGTGACCTTGCCATTAGTAGAGTGACTGAAAATAGACTGGTAGGCCTCAATAGTCTTTGGAAGACTAGGCGACGACTCTTCACCCCCTAAGTTAACTCTACCGAAGATGACTGAGTTTGAGGGCACAAACTAGTCATACATAGCCCCGAGCATTGGGACACCTTCAATAAAGTGAGGATCTAGCAAAGAGATTCCCACTTCTCCATGATCAAGAAGCCAAGTATTGCTCACATGGCTCCATGTCTTAAGCCATACCTTTATTGTATTTGAGCAACGGTCGTAGTAGCTGCCCGAACACTGGACTGCTGCCACTAATGAAGCACGCTCAAGAGTGCTTATGTACGACGTCAATACCTTGGCAGTCTAGGAAGCGTATTCCTTCAGGTATTGGTTCTCTCCCTGAATCTGGATGCCTTTTGCCGACCACTCAAGTAATCCCTTCGCCTGGACCATTCGCTTCCCCAAAGTGGGCAAGTTTTCCTCGGAAGCTATGTTCCAATGCATACGGTGAAGAAGTGCCTTCCCTTCTTCAATACAGACATTGCCATCATTGCCCTCCCGCACTTCAAAGCATATGGAGTCAATAATGAAAGTGACGCTAAGAGGCCACTCTGGCTCATACACTGGTTGTGTCAGCCAAATGGGTTTGCCCCTTGATAAAACTTCACCCGTAAATTCACGGGCGTCAATTTCCCCTTCCCTTGGGAGTCTCTTCACATCGGGGATTTGGTAAGAAGAACCAGCCATTACAAAAGACTTAATGGTTCACTCCTAAAAAGTTGCTAAGGCACTGGAATAGCACCAGTTGAGTCTGTCCAACACTCAGCGCCAATTGAGCCTCTCAAACACTTAGCGCCGGGTGAGCTCCTCAATGCCCAGTGTCGATTGCGTGTTAACAATTAGCGCCGGGTGAGTTTGTCAAACACTCGGCACTGGTCGAGCTTCTCAATGCCCAATCTCGGTTGAGAACCAATAAATAGCATATGTTGAGTCTTTTAGCACTCAGCACAGGTTCAGATTGCCAACACCCTAGCGTCGGTTGAGTTTTTCAATGGGCAGCACCTACTAAGAGAAAATCCCTTTTCCATGAATCTTAGTCGTGACACCTTGAACTCAGTGACACTGACTGACAACCGTCACCACATCCTTCGATGCCGCCTCACACACAAGCGACTGATAACCCTACGCCTTCCTCGCAACGATTCACTGTCTGCAGTTGTACGGCCTCCTACGATCGTTCGTCTTCCTATGGAATTGCTCTCACACGGCCAAAAACTCACAGGAAAATCTTCTTGCCTATCTTTTTGGCCTTGACTTCACCAGAACCTTGTCGAGAAACCTCTGTGACACCACTAACAATGCCGAAAAGTGGAGATAACACCAATAAAACTCTTGAAAGTGCCCGAAAACCTTTGCGATACCACTAAGCAGTGTTGGAAAACTTCCACAATCACCGAGAACTAAAAATCCCTATCAGAAAATACCACGGGTCATTCACAACGTCAGCTGAACAACGCCGGTTGTATTGTGAGAATTCAATGTTGGATGAATATTCGCAATAATCCATTAGCGCTACACATGGCGCTGGCTGTATTTCAAGTAGTGTATGCCGTACCATTATCTCTAATGGAGTTGTACTCAATTCAGGATGTGTCATCCCTAATGGACTTTCACCCAGGCCGTTGCACCTAAATTGTGACTTCCCCAATGGCGTCAGGAGTTGTCCCTCATCCCCCACTAGGAGTCACACATACTGCAGCCCATCATCCCAGTGAAGTTAGGGTCATTCTTACTTCATCCCCAGTGGGTTAGCTTCACACTAAGCTACCTTACACTCAGGGAGTCAGGTTACCTGTTATAGAGACTCATCTTTCACGCAGAAAGTATGCTTACCCCCATTAAAACGACAACGAGGCCCACTTCTGCTGATCATCCTTCATCAGGCCACCATTTCCATCTGAGCTCTCAAATTGTGAATAGTCTTAGCCATTTTATCCCCAAGGAGTTGGATTACCATCCATAGACTTATTCCCGATGAAGCTCCACCTACATGGCGACCTACTCCATGGTCTAGTTGCACGACCCTAAACTGCTCGGTCCATGCTGCATAACCCTAAACTACTCAGGCTCGGTCCATACTGCATGACATAAAACTGCTCAGGCTCGATCCATACTGCATAACCCTAAATTGCTCAGCCTTGGTCCATGTTGCATGACCTTAAACTGTTCAGCCACGGTCCATACTGCATAACCCTAAACTGCTCAGCCTCGATCCATACTGCATGACCCTAAACTGCTCAGCCTCGGTCCATACTGCATGACCCTAAACTGCTCAGTCTAGGTCCGTACTACATGACCCTAAACTGCTCATCCTTGGTCCATACTGCATGACCCTAAACTGCTCAGTCTAGGTCCGTATTGCATGACCCTAAACTGCTCAGCCTCGGTCCATACTGCATGACCCTAAACTGCTCAGCCTCATTCATAATGCATGACTCTAAACTGCTTAGCCTCGGTCCATACTGCATGACCCTAAACTGCTCAGCCACAGTTCATACTGCATGACCCTTAACTGCTCATCCACAGTCCATACTGCATGACCCTAAACTGCTCAGCCTTGATCCATACTGCATGACCCTAAACTGCTCAGCTTCGGTTCATACTGCATGACCCTAAACTGCTCAGCCTCGATCCATACGACATGACCCTAAACTGCTCATCCTCGGTCCATACTGCATGACCCCAAAACTGTTCAGCCTTGATCCATACTGCATGACCCTAAACTGTTCAGCCTTGATCCATACTGCATGACCCCTAAGCTGCTCAACCTAGGTCCATACTGCATGACCCTAAACTGCTCAGCCTCGGTCCATACTGCATTGCCCTAAATTGCTCAGCCTTGGTCCACACTACATGACCCTAAACTGCTCAGCCTTGGTCCATATTGCATGACCGTAAACTGTTGAGCCTCGATCCATACTGCATGACCCTAAACTGCTCAGCCACGGTCCATACTGCATGATCCTAAACTGCTCAGCCTCGTTCCATACTACATGACCCTTTATTGCTTAGCCTCGGTCCAAACTGCATGACCCTAAATTGCTCTACACCATGGTCTGAACTATATGACCTTAAACTGTAGCAGAGGTTTAGTTGCATGACCTTAAACTGCATGGTCTTAGTTGTATGACTTTAAACTGCATAACCATGGTCCAGCCGTATGACCTTAAACCATAATACACGTCCTAACAGCATGACGATAAAAGGATCAGCACCATGGTCCAAACTATATGACCTTATACTGTAACGGAGGTCTAGTTGCACGACCTTAAACTGCATGGTCCTAGTTATACGACTTTAAACTGCATAACCACAATCTAGTTGTATGACCTTAAAATCATAGTGCACGTCCTAGCCGCATGACAATAAACTGCTTCGTCCAGGTCACGGAGGCATGATCATAAACTTACCACCACATACGCGCACACGCCTTTTCATGCACTTTCACGCATGCCTTCTCTAAACTACCTATTAATGTGTGTGTACTACCTTCATTACCTCCCCAGTGAGTCCATTCCTTTCATCATTCTGCATCATTCCCCAGTGAGTCTCACCCAAGCTCACAAAACGGTGAACCATCTTGCCATCCATACTCGTTGTAAGTTAGTGGGTCACCATCATCCACTCACATTTCATACATCGTCCATCTCTCATAGGTAGCCTGGAGCTATCTCCCCAAGTGAGCCAAACCACCACCATACTCACTGCATGGCCTTCATAGACTGTCATCCATCACTATTACGGTCCAGCTATATGACCTTAAACCATAGTGCACGTCCAGGCCGCATCATGTTAAACTGTTTCACACAGGTCCTAGAGGCATGACCTTAAACACGCCCTCACAAAATAATAATAATAAAAGAATAACAGGCATGGTGTATACCCAAACAAGGAAACGCCATGAGTAAAAATGACGGACGGGCGTGGTCACGAAACCATGAGTAAAAGAGTTCCGTGAATAAAACAAACTGGGTAAGGTGAATACCTAAAAGGGCATCGTGAGTAAAAATGGACGAAATGGGTGGACTTGGCCAAAAGGTCATGGGTCATTGGGTGCCATTTTGGCCCAACACAATGAAGAATGGAAGGAAGTGGCACTGTATTATTTGAGCCGCACCATGATGCCGACCGAGTATAATTACTCCCTTATTGAGAAAATGTGTTTGGCACTGGTGTACACAACCCAAAAGCTACATCATTATTTGCTGGCTCACTTAGTGCAGTTGATTTCTCTAGCCAACCCAATAAAATACCTCATGACGAGACCAATCCTCTCCAGTCGACTAGTCAAGTGGGCTTTACTCCTTATGGAGTTTGACATCACCTATGTCCCACAAACATCTATTAAATGGCAACCGTCTCCACGACACCGCTTCTCAAGTTCAAGCGAAAATCTGCAAAGGACTCTCGAACCAATAAACAGGTTGATGCAACACTCATCTCAGCAGGCGGCTTCAGCCCTCACTCAAAAGAAGAAAATCCTTTGTGGCATAAAACAAGGAATCCAAAATATGAGCTTAAAGGAAAAGATTCCATCAGTCTGAGTCCTGTTGCAAAAAGGACTTAAAGATAAAAGACTTGTCAAGACGGCAAGACAAGTCTCATGAGGAAGAACATTATTCTCCAGAGGTCACAAAACACACTCTACAAACAAACACTACAAAGGCAAGAAACTGACAAAGCAAGGGGAGAACTTGCCAAGACTTCAACTCGCCTAGCCGACAGGCCCAAACCTTTGGGATCGGCTAACAAAACTACCCCCGATTGGACTCGATAGACGAGACCCAAAGTGGTCCTCTAGACATCAAAAGTAAACCTGGTGTAGCAACAAACAATGGCTATAAAAACAAATCAACGAACCCATACCAAATGGGAACAATGCCCTTCACCATGGAACTTAATTGCTAGATGGGCCCGATTCTGACTGATGAGGTCCGTACAAAATCCTCAGATTCAGAATCACAAACAGTCTACATGAGGGTAAGTACTTTGACAATATCCCTTAAAAAAGTCTCTTCCCCCCCTAAAGTCTCCATGGATGGACCCACGAACAATGCATCCCTGCATCTGAGCAGCCTAGTTACACCATTACGTGAATCTCCTTGACGTTCACGTGGTCCTATGGCTAAGAAGGAAAAAAGTAGGAAACTTTTCGAATGATTATCCTTCTCTCTTCTCTTAAAGCACAACATTCGGTGGGGCAAGCTGTTTGAACGTGTTTTTCAGCACCTTAGTCCCTGGTTCAGCAGGTTAATAAAGTCTACAATACAGTGGAAATTCCTGACAATCTCAAAATGCCCCCAGAATGGGTCAAGATTATCATCAACACTCCAAAGGACCATATGCCAAGTTTTGTCGCATTCCAACATGTCTAAGGCGGTGAACATAAAGGAACAATTTTTAGAAAAATGGACTCTAGCACCTTGAAACGGACCCTACAACTAGAACTATATTTTTTGTATGTCATATCACTATGGGACCACTGCCATTAGATCCAGCACGGTCAAACTATGGGCCAAGTTTCGGCTTAATTGGACACTCCAAAACAAAGATATGAGCAAAACATTGAAACAAGAGGGGTCACACACTATTCCCGTGTGGCCTCACTACACCAAAACACAATTGAAGGTGGTTGTTTTTATAATCACAGGCAGTCAATTTTGGGGCCCATAACTCATGCATTCCAAGTCGGATCACTTCCAAATTTGGTGAGCATACTCGTCTCATCAAGATGAACAATTCGATATGTGGCACTCCTCTTGATGATGTCCAAATAGGGAGAAAATCTAGAGAGAATTTGTTGATCCGTGAAGAAGTTGCAAAAAATTTAGCAGCGACACGCCTTGCTCAATGGACCAAATCACCACGCTTGCGCAACGGATCAATGCGAAACCAATTCCATTGTGTGTGTAAGGTCTAGGACTATCATTGGTCTAAACTCCATACATGATGGACTATCAGATTTCATGCATGAAGATTGACGAAGTAACTAAAATTTCGGTCGTCGGATTTTAGATTCAGGCCAAACGTCAAAAGTTGTGAAATCTTAGTGCGGGCTTCAAATCACATTCCGTTTGTTGCCATGTGATCGTGACGGCATGCTTAGTGCGCTATGATGAAAATATTATAGAAAAAAAAATGAAGGAACGAGCTCATCATTGATCCAAAGTTTTCAAGATTCAAGCAAATTTCAAATCTCGTGATCATGGCTCAAAAATATGATTCATGGCTCGAAGTTAGTATCGAAAGAATCGCTATGCCGAGCCCTACAAGAAAACAATAATCTTTCGATTAAACGAGCATCAGAACACCCTTGGGTCAGCCATGAAAGATCATGCAAGATCTCGGGCAGCAGCAAGGACTGTTATGAAATTCCACACATTGTTAGGCAAGGGAAGAACAGTCCTTTTGCACCCATTTTTAGAATTTATTTTAATTTAATTAAATATTAATTTTTAGCAATTAGCTCTAATTTTGATCAATCCACCCATGTTTGGGCACAATTTCTATATAAACAAGCACTGCCTCATTTTAAAAAGAGCCCTTGGCCTTCAATTGATTCTTTGAGGATTCAATAAAATTTTGATTCCTTGCTTGAGCATGTGAGTATGTCCTAGAGAGAGAGAGAGGAGAGGAAGGGTAAGGACGGTACGTACGTACGTCGTCGTACGTACTCTCTCTCTCCTCTCTCTCTCTCTCCTCCTCTCTCTCTCTCTCTCTCTCTCTCTCTCTCTCTCTCTCTCTCTCTTCTTCTCTCTCTCTCTCTCTCTCTCTCTCTCTCTCTCTCTCTCTCTCTCTCTCTCTTTCTCTCTTCTTTCTCTCTCTTTCTCCCTCTTCTTTCTCTCTCTCTCTTTTTCTGTCAACTAGCGAGACCTAGCGCCAGTTGGTCCTCTTTATCTTATTTTGTCAACTGGCGAGACCCAGTGCTGGTTGGTCTTCTCCATCTTCGTCTGTCAACTGGCGAGACCTAGTTGCTGGTTAGTCTTCTCTATCTTCTTTTGTCAACTGGTGAGACCTAGCACCGGTTGGTCCTCTCTATCTTCTTCTGTCAACTGGCAAGGTCCAACGTCGATTGGTCTCCTCTCTCTTCTTCTACCAGTCGGTGAGACTTAGCATCGATTGGTCTCCTCTCTCTTCTTCCATCAGTCGACGAGGCCTAATGTCATATGGTCTCCTCTCTCTTCTTCTATCAGTTGGCGAGACCTAAAGCTGGTTGGTCTTCTCTCTCTTCTTCCATCAGTCATGAGACTTAGCGCCAGTTGGTCTTCTATCTTTGCTTCTACTAATCGGTGAGGCCTAGCATCGGTTAGTCTCCTCTCTCTTCTTTTACCAATCAGTGAGACCAAGCATCGGTTGGTCTTCTCTCTCTTCTTTCATCAGTCGACGAGAACTAGTGCCAATTGGTCTCCTCTCTCTTCTTCTATCAGTCGGCGAGACCTAACGCCGGTTGATCTTCTTTCTCTTCTTCTGTCGGTCGGTGAGACCTAGCGTCGGTTGGTCTCCTCTCTCTTTTTCTACGAGTCGGTGAGACCTAGCACCAATTGGTCTTCTCTCTCTTCTTCCATCAGTCGATGAGACCTAACGTCGGTTTGTCTTCTCACTCTTCTTCTATCAGTCTGTGAGGCCTAGCGTCGGTTGGCAAGACCTAGCACCAGTTGGTCTTCTCTCTCTTCTTCTATCAACTAATGAGACTTGACACTGATTGGTCTTCTCTCTCTTCTTTTGTTAGTCGACGGGACTTGACATCAGTCGGTCTTCTCTCTCCTCTTCGATCAGTCAGTGACACCTAGCGTCGATAGGTTTTCCCTCTCTTTTTCTGTCAGTTAGCGAGAAGTGACATCAGTTGGTCCCCTTTCTCTCTTCTCATCCAACACAATCGGTGAAGCCTAACGCCAATTATCCACCAGCCTAGTCACTGCTCTGATCTTCTCACTTGATCGAATTCTTCTCTCCCCCTCCCCCTCCCCCCGTCTTTCTTTCTTCTTTTTGAATATGAATGCTTGTGTATGTTCATCAAAGAGGAATAGGGTGAGGTACCCACCTGTTCCATAACCTTTGCCATATATGTGTGTGATTGCAAGAAAGCAGAAAATAAGAAGAATACAAGCTAAGGGAGGCGATTCCTTACCAGTTTCATTACTGGGGAGTTTTCTTCGTGATCTAAAAGGGCTCCCACGAGAGTCAGCCCGAGTAAGTCCCGAACCCACCTTTAAATTCCTCTCTAATCGGTTGGTAACATCTGCTCCCGTTTTCGAACAAGGTTCCCGAGAGAGCGATCTCACAAATGTCCCGGGTCTCCCTCGAAACCCAAGACGCATGCCACCCTATCCTTCAGGGATCAGAGGGCGAGATCAAGGCACTTAACCACAAAGTCATAAAAAAGACCTTGAAAAGGGGGTAGCGCGATTGACAGGATAGGCTCCTTGAAGCTCTTTAGGCCTATCGGACGATGAGAAAGAATGCTACCTTAGCAACCCCATATTCGTTGGTCTATAGGGCAGAGGCGGTGTTACCTTTGGAGGTTCAAACACCCCCTATAAGAGTCAGTCCATTATGAGCTGACCAATGATGAGGGAGTCAAACTCCGACACAATGAGTTGAATGCACTTGATGAAAAGCGGCTGATAGCCCAGGAAAAGCTAAAAGTCTATCAAGCAAGGATAAGTTGAGCTCTTGACAAGAAAGTGAGGTTACGGCCTATCAAACCAGGTGACTTGGTTTTTGCCGTGAGATGCCTTAATGGTGCACCTCAGTCTAAATTTTAGCTCCAATGGGATGGGCCATATTTCATACTCCGCGTGAGCATACCTCCTCTACACCAAGACAAGTGAAGATGACATGAATCCAATCAATGGAAGTTATTTGAAGAAATATCATCCTTAAAATATCGAAATAGTCCATGATGTACAACTCTAAACTACCTATCATATAGTTCAAGCAGCAAGACTTTAAACTATCTAGCACACAACGAGTCTCTTTTGACCTAACGAGCCTAGGCCTTGATGTTATATAACATCCTCCACATAGTTCATGTTTGAGGGTATTTTTCATCACTTGTATCCTCGGTGCAATTAAAGAGAGTGCAGTTCATGACCTAGGTCCGCAGGTACCAGAACACCTGTGAACTACAGAAGCCATAGGACAATAAGCCTTGATCCAGAAGTGAAATTTCCAAAAGTCTCATAATGGTTCAAGAAGTTTCAAGAGAGTGCTTAAGGGCCTTTTAAGAAGATTTACCAAGTTTTGTCGTGATTCGAAAAGTTTAAGGTAGTGCAGACAACAACATATTTTTGGAAAATTCTACCTCTATCCTGTTGAAAATGGACTCAGAACTATAATACCATTATTGAAGCGACAAATGATCTCTAGACCACCACCATTAGATTCAGAATGTTCGAAAACCCGTGGGTAGCAATTTTCGACACATTTGGACACTTCTGGAGCAAGTTATGACCACATTACCCAAAATAGATAGGTTGTACACTATTACAGTGCACCCTCGGTGAACTAGTTTCCATTATTGAAAACCGCAGTTCTCAATTTCAGGGAAAAACTTCACGTGGCTGTATTTTTCTCATCTCAGGTTAGATCGAGCCCAATTCTTGACAGCAGGTTCGTCTCATCGACCCGGTCGATTTGATATGTGGCACGTACGATGACACTACCCCAGCCAAGAGAAATTGAAGAGAGAAGTTCACTGAAAAGTTCCAAAAGTAGCAGGAAATTTCTAATAGCATATCCTCTTGATCGAACACCCGCATCACAGCACTTGCGAGTCGGATCATTGCGGAATAGGAGTCGTTAGGACCACAAGGTCGAGAGGTTCCTTTGGGTCAAACCTTGCGCATGATGGATGGTTGGATTCCTCACAATCAGAGATGAACAGTGGAAAATTTCTACCACCAGAATCTAGATTCCGACCAAAGTTTCCCAACTTGAAAAATGGTTGTCCGGGCACCAAATCGAGCAGTTCTTTTTGCAAAACGATCATGGCAACATGATCATCACACTATGACAAATAAATTGGTGAAATACTGAGAAACGAGTTGAATCTTAAATCTAATATCGCACATTTTCTCATTTTTGTTGCGACATGATTGTGGTTCAAACCTTTGATCCATGACTCGAAATGGGTATCAAAACGACCGTCTTCCTGAGCCGATCAAGAAAAGAAGAATATTTTGATTGGATGAAGACTGGAAAGACGTCGAACGGATCCTGAAAGATCATGAAGATTGTATGGCCATGACAGGGACTGATTTGGATATTCATGGATTGTTGGTGTAGGGGCAGAATCGTTATTTTGCCCCTTTTCTTAGAATTTTTTTAATTCATTTAATTGTTAATTTTCATCAATTAGGTTAGAATCTAGGTGTCCATCCATGTTTGGACCTATAATCTATATAAGCATGTGATGTGCTCATGTAAAGGACCCCTCTTCATCAATTAAAAATTAGTCTGTTTGCTTGAGTTTTTAGGTCACTGTTTAGAGAGACAGAGAGGAGAGAGAAGATCTAGGCAAGTACCCTTGGGCTCTACATGTAACTTTCTCTCTTCTCTTTTTTCTCTCTCTTCTTCTTTCCTTTCTCTCTCTTCTTCTTTCCTTTCTCTCTCTTCTTTCTTTCTTCTATCGTGCACGACAGTGAGCACTACCGAGCGTGACCTTCTCTCTTCTCTCTTCTTTATGTCTCGCACGGCAGTGCACACTATCAAGCATGACCTTCTCTCGCTTCTCTCTTCTCTCTGCCTCCCACGGTAATGCGCACTGCTGAGTGCGACCTTCTCTCTCCTCTCTTCTTTCTGTCTTGCATGGCTGTGAACACCGTCGAGTGCTACCTTCTATCTCTTCTCTCTTCTTTCTGTCTCGCATGGCAGTGAAAACTGTCGAGCACGACCTTCTCTCTCTTCTCTCTTCTTTCTATCTGGCACAGTAGTGAATACCGCCCAACGTGACATTCTCTCTTCTTTTTATCTCCCAGGGCAGTGAACACTACCGAGCATGACCTTCTCTCTCTTCTCTCTTCTTTTTGTCTGCACGGTAATGAAAACCATCGAGCATGACTTTCTCTCGCTTCTCTCTTCACTCTTCTCTCTTCTCTCTTCTCTCTATCTCGCGTGGTAGTGGACACAACTGAACGTGACCCTTCTTCTCTCTCTTACCTCTCTTCTCTCCCCCTTCTTGTACTGCATGATATCACAGCTACCGAGCGTGATACTTCTTTCTCTCTCTTTCCTCTTTATCTTGCACAGCAGTGCATACTGTCGAGTACGACCTCTTCCTCCTTTCTCCTCTCTCTCTTCTTTGCTTGCTTGACCAGATGGCAGGCTGAGCCTTATGTTGCTGTGCCAATCTTATTGTCGAGCAATTTAGTCGTCATGCCAGTCTAGCTACCGCGTTAGACTAGCCACTACTTCAGATCAGTCGTCGTGCCAGTTTTGTCGTCGAGCAGTTTAGCTGTCGTGCCAGTCTAGTTACCGTACCCATCTAGTTGCCATGTTAGACCAGCCGCGGTGCCAATCATATTGTCGAGTAGTCTAGCCATCAAGCCGGTCTAGTTCTTGTGCCCGTCTAGTTGCCGTGCTAGACCAGCCGTCATGCCAGTCTTGCCACTATGCCAGCTTTAGCCGTCGAGTCAAACGTCTTCTCTCTCTTTCTTCTCTTTTCTCTTTTCTTCTCTTCTCTTCTCTCAGTCTTTTTCGTCTCTTCTCTCGTTTGTAAGGTTTAGAGAGAGCCAAGCTAACCTTCACTCTCTGTCATCCCTTTTCCTCTTCCTCTCTCTAAAACAAATACTTTCCCTGAAGGATCTGAGTGAAAAACAAAGCAGCATTTGTTCCTCTTTTCCCTTTCCCTCAAGGATCTGGGTGAAAAAAAACCAGCCTTCGTTCCTTTGTTCTCTCTTTCCAAAAATACATTTTCTCTGAAGAGTTGGGTGAAAGTCAAACCAGCCTTCATCTCTCCTTTCTCTTTCATCTAAAAATACTCTTCTCTGAATGATCTGGGTAAAAAACAAACCAGCTTTTATCTCTCTTTTCTCTTTCTTTGAAGTGTTGGGTGAAAGCCAAACCAGCCTTCGTCTCTCTCTTCTCTTTAAAATATACATTTTCTCTGGAGGACTAGTTAAAAACATACCAGCCTTCATTCTTTTTCTTTCTTCTTTTTCCCTTTCTTTTCCAAAATACACATTACCTTTGAAGTACTGGGTGAAAAGCATACCAGCCTTCAAATTCTCCTTTCTCTATTTCTTTGGAGTACTGGGTGAAATGCAGACCGGCCTTCAATTTCTTTCTCTTTCTTTTCTTTGAAATACAAGGTGAAAAATAAAGTAGCCTTCAAACTCTTCTTTCTTTCTTTCTTTCTCTCTTTCTTTTCTCTTTCACTCACTCTATCTCACCCCTTTTCTTTCTTTGTCTACTCTAGAACATGTACTAGAGTCCCTTGTTAAGGAAACGTCGTGAGGCTGTCGAATTGACATGGATTCTTTTATGTTATTTTTCCATTTTCCTTCGAGTACACATGCAAGTGTGAACTCACCCTATGACGAGGTGGGGTCCTCAGACCCACTTGTATATACTCTAATGTGTGTGTGTGGTCGTAAGTACAAAGAAATAGGTAAAGGGAGGTGATTTCGAACCGACCACAGGCCAAGGAGGCATTCCATGTGATCTAAGGGGGCACCCATGGGAGCCAGCCCGAGCGTGTCACGGACCCACATGATGTAAGTCCCGCTTCACGTCCCAAATTCCTCTCTCATCGATTGGTATTCCTGCATGTGTCCTCCTTACGCGAATCTCGATAGAGCGATCTAAGATCCTGGGTCCATCTAGAACCCGGAACCATGCCACCCGGTCAACCTGACCCGGAGGGTGAGATTAAGGCACCTAACCAGATTGGCGACTCCATTGGGGACATGCTACCCCATAGTCCAGTCGACCATGTTTGGCTTGCCTTTCTTTTATTTCTTGTTCACTTACACATACATGTCTTTGGGGTTGTTTAACCCTTTCATCCGAGTCGGGGATTTTCTGATCCCCACACCTGTGAGTCCGCGTCGGGAACAGGTTCCATGAACTCGTTCTCGACCTTCCTTCTGAGTGTTGACCCCGTGTCGCGCTCCCAGGTCTTGACCTGGATTAGTGTGAGGAGGGACTTAAAAGTCCCTCGCTCCCCATCTTTTGGGCTTGGTGGACCCTCCACTAATGCACCTTGCATGGGTGGTGCATTAGCCACCGCACACCGTATGCACCTTGCTACCGGCAAGTCACTTGTCAGTCACATTGCTCAGGGCAGCTGAAAGGCCACCCCTTCATTTCCTGCACAAGGCAGTCAGACTGTCAGTGCTCCTGTAGGTCGCCGTAAGGCAACCCCCCCCCCTTACTGTCACATCGAGCCCCTGTAACAAGAGGCTCGACACACCAAGGAGGAGGACCTAAGGCCCCCACCTCCCACACATGCATCAGATCTCGTGGTCCATCCACTCGAGCCACACCTCGGGACAACCCTCAGGTTGCCTTGAGTCACTGTCCAACTTCGGGTCTTCTTGGACCTGGCCCTGTATACCTATTGCATACATATCGCACTACTCGGGGCAATCCTCTGATTGCGCTTAGCCGAGTACATGAGAGACAACCCCCTCGTCATCCCTCCCAGCACATGCCTACTCCTGTGAGAGGTGCAATGCCATTTCCTCACAAACACATGTCCCTTCTCCTCTAGACGAACCGCTCAAAACCCGGTACTCAAAGGCTTTCCCTAAGAGTACCCTCTTGAAGTACCTTGTTCACACCAGCCCTGCCTTTGGAGCTCACAAAAGAGCTTGGGGCAAGGCTCCTTTGGGTGATGAGGTCTTCCATCCCCTGTCTCTCCCTAGGCCAAGACAAAAGTCCAAGCCGACTCATGTTCCTGGTCCACATCCCTTATCCCAGCTCATGGAGATTGTCTGACCATGTTTGAAGCAAGCGGATCTTTCACAATCGCGGTCCTAGTCTCGATTCTGGAATGAAGTGCACCAGAGCTTGAGAGACACACTTGCCAAACATGATTGACGCATGTGAATAATGCCAAACATGATCGAGGCATGCGAATAGTGCCAAAAGAAAAACCCAAGGCACTGGGGTCAAGCAAGCTTGCTGATCCGCTAGCCGTGAATCCCTTTTAACCACTACAAGCCGCAGCCGCAGCCGTGCCTAAGGTGGAAGAGACATGTTTGTATGGTGTTCAATGTTGTAGGATACGACCCAACCTTGAAGCCCCTGCGGTCCCAAGACTATCGTGAACAGGTTCTGACTCGATCAACGTACAAGGCTCGAGCTCAGTCGGGGCATGTTGAAGCCTTACTAACCGACCTGCCACACCCAGTCCGGCGGGCATGTTAGACCCCGACCGTGCGAGAGATCAATCTCCCCGAAGAAACAATCACTGTAATGGTCTGATGTAGAAGACTGTATGAATCGGTTTGAGGACATGACGTGCAGGATGATGGAGAAGATCGAGCTGATGGAAGGTACCCAGATTCTTGGGAACTCATCTCTCCAGGAAGCCAATTCTCCTCATCCAGTCGATCCTGTCTTGAGGCAGCCACCTCCTTTGCATGACCATTCATCATATCAGCAGGTCTCACCAGCTGACATTGGTGCCATGATCACCAAGCTACCCTCATGCCTGAAATTGATGCAGTCGAAACATGTGTGTGCAACATGTGGTCAGAAATCTCCCTGCATGTTGAAGCGTCAAACTTGACCTCTATATCGGATCTGATCTCCAAAGCAGTCCGAATAGAGAGCCTCCTTAAGCATCATGGCAAGCTTCAAACCTCATCATCAAATGGGGAAAAAAATCAAAGCTCTAGTGATGATTGTCCTAATTGTCGAGGAAATCAACAGAAAGGAATGATCAGTGCTGTTGTCACTGTATCGAACCCCAATAAGGCCTCACCTCAAACTTTGAATTTCTCTAAGGGGGTGAACCTTGCAAATGCTCAAGGGACACCTCAGGCAAGTGCCTCCACCTCGAAACCTCTATGGAAAAGACTACTGGGAGGAGCAGAAAAAGAAAGTCTATAGTTTCAACAAGGAGTGGGTCCCGACCTTACTCCGAATGTTGATTGAGCAACAAATGATCACCTTGCTTGAAATGAAAAGGCCATAAGATGCTGACTTTGTCACCCATAAGAATTATTGCGCTTATCATAGAATGCTGGGACACCTTGTTCAGGATTGCTTCACGCTCAAAGATCACATCGAGGCTTTAATCCAGAAGGGGCAGATACAGCTCGATAGTCTCAAGAAGGCATTTGGGGCAGCTAAAGCATCTCACTTGGTGACAGTTCAAGAAGAAGAGAAGCAAGTGTACCATCTTGATCAACTACCACCATACCTTCTTCAGGCCCTATTTTGTATGATGCTTCAAGTAGGGATCATCACACTAAAGCCGTCAAGACAGCCTAGACACCTTGCTCGTGGGATTGAAAACCTCTGATGCCCCTATCACCAGATACGAGATCACGATTTAGAGGGGCACTTTGGTTTTCGAGCTATAATCACAGAGATAGTCCAAGAAGGACATGTCACTGACACTATGTCAGCGGATGATGTTCGAATCACCAAACTGCCAACACAAGAGGTCACCCAGACACTGACCTCCTATGAAGGTGCTCTACCTGAGCCTTCAGGTCTTGACGAACCCTTTACTTCCTAACCATGGCAAGTCTATCGGGGGTGAAGCAAAATGAAATCCATGAAGAGGGACGTTGTTCGCCACGCAAGGCCAGCCCCTAAGCCACGTGAACCTGGTCAACCTATGCCATTCAAAAAAATGGTAGAAGGAGACAGCACCAAGGGCTGCCCACCGAAAGAATAAACACTCTCAACCCCAGACTAAGATCGAAATCCTCAAGGCCCTTCCTCTGTTGCCGACCCAGGATTTCTTCCCTGAGTCAGTTGCGACCCGCAACCCAGTCAGCAGGATGTTCCTTAGCCTTCCACTGCTTAGGTTCTCAAAACATTCAATAGAGGTGACGACATTAAAAGCACCTCCTAACAGTCCAAGCAGGGTTAAGACCTAAAAGATTCCCTGCACACGTCCAATTCTAGTGATGACGTTAAAAGCTACCCAGATCGGTCCAATCTGAGTGACGACCCTAAAAGCTTTCCCCCATCTTTTATCCCCGACTCTTCTCTACTAACACGTCTTTTGCAGGTACGACTCTCAAATGCCCAGACTTTGAGGTTCTTGATAAAGAGTTGAAAAGTTGCAACATTAGTAGGTGACATTGAAAGCAGTTGAAGAAGACAATGGCCCAAGCAGCTGGGTTCCTGACAGTCGCTGACCCCTTGGCGTCTAGAACCAATACAAAGTGCCCTCTCACTATTGAGGAGCTCCTCAAGAGATGCAAGAATCCAAGGCCAAGAAACCCCAATGGCGTCCTGAGCCCGACTTTGAGCAATGGGCAGAAGAATCAAGAGGGTAGAGCTTCCATTCTCACGAAGCATGCCACATGGTGCAGATCTCTGAAGCAGTGACCAACACTGACCCAATCGGTCTCAGGTCAGGCAAGAAGTTACAACCACTCATTCAAAAACCAAGACTCTTGAAATACCTTGGTCTGCCACTCATCCCATACCCTAACACACCAACCAATCCACCACTTGTTATGTTCTCAAGACCACCATTGGTCTCATATACCTAACCATCTCCAAACCATCCACTTCCATCAACCTCTATTTTACCAATACCTACTCCTATCACCCAATCCAACCAGTTCGCACCAGACTCAACTGCATGACCTGGTCAGTCGGCACCAAGTCCGGTGGTGCAATCTTTACCTACCCAATCTTCACAAACTCTTCAATCCCTATCAGTTACACAACAAAGTCAGCCGGTGACCCAAAACAAACCTCTACCACCTAAGCCTACCTCGCAACCTTTCGTACCATTCAAACCTGTGGCGAGACTAGGAGCTCAAAAGGTTGACGATGAAAAGGTCAAGTATGACTGTTTGAAGACATTTTTTAGCACCTCGGTCCCTGATGCGAAAGCCAGCCGATAAAGCCTGAATTACAGTGGAATTCTTGATATGCTTAGAATTACCCTAGAATGGGTAGAAATCTTCTTAAGCACTTCAAAAAGACAACCTGCTAATTTTCATCATGACCCGACATGTCTAAGAAAATGTAGACAAAGAAACAATTGCAAAAAATTTAGTCTCTAGCACCCTGAAACGGGGGCCTCGTAACTAGAACTATGTTTTCAGTGTGTAAATTAGTTGTGGGACTACTGCCATTGGATCCGGAATAGTTGAAAACCCCTAGGGATCAAGTATCGGCTTAATCAGGCACTCCAAAACAAAGTTATTGGTAAAAGACTTAAAAGGGGTAGGCCGCACACTATTCCCATGCACCCTCCCTACACCAAATCACCATTAATGGTGGCTATTTTTACAATCTCGAGAAATGACTTTCGGGAGCCATATCTCACCCGTCCCGAGTCGATTCGCGCTCAAATTTTATGAGTGTGTTCGTCTCGTCAAGAGGAACGTTTCAATATGTGACATGCCCCGTGATGACGCCCGAACGGGAGAAAAACTAGAGAGAATTTTCCAATTCGTGAAGAAATTTGCAAGAAAATCAACAACAACATGCCTCGCTCGAGGGGCCAAATCATGGCGCTCGCGATTTGGATCGACGCGAGACTACTTTCATCATGAGCGTAAGGTTTAGAGCTACCATTGGTCCGAAACTTGTGCATGATGAACGGTTGAATTTTACACACGAAGCCAATAAAGTGATTGTAAATTCTGGCCATTGAAATTCAAATTTCGGCCAAAACCCAAACGATGCGAAATCTTTGTCCGGATACGAAATCGATATGCGTCTATTGCCACGCGATCATAACGGCATGCTTAGTGAAATACAGTGAAGAAATCATGGAAAAGCATCAAGAAATGAGCACATCATAGGTTTTCAAAATTCACAAGAATTTCGAGTCATATGATAGTGGCTTAAAAATACGATCGATGGATCGAAGTTGGTATCAAATCGATCGCCATGCCGACCCCTACAAGAAACTAATCATCTTTCGGTCAAATGGGCACCAAAGCAACCCCGGATCATCCACGGAAGATCACGCACATTCTACGACAACAGCAAGGACTGTTTTGAAATTCCATGAAATGTTAGGCAAGGGAAAAACAGTAATTTTGAACCCATTTTTAGAATTTATTTTAATTCAAAATAATTGTAATGATCATCAATTGGAATATTTTTTGGGCATCCACTGATGTTTGGGTCCAATTCTATAAATACATGCTAAACTTAATTGTAAAGGGCTTCCTTGAACCCCCCCCCCCCCCCCCTCCCATACTTTTAATTGATCATTAAAGTTTGTGCTTTTACTTTGAGTTCGTGGGTGCATCTTGGAGAGAGAAAGAGGAGAGAGAAAAAAAGGGTCGGTACCTTTTAATAAGGTAATTTTCTCTCTCTCCTTATCTCTCTTTCTCTCTCATTCTCTCATCTCTATCTATTTTCTCTCTCCTCATCTCTATCTTCCTCTCTCCTCCCTCCTCTCGTCTCTATCTCTTTTCTCTCTCCTCTCTCCTCTTGTCTCTATCTCTTTTCTCTCTCTCATCTCGCTTCTCTTTGTCTCTCATCTCCCTCTCAAACATGCACGGTAATAACCATCTCTGTGCATGCCTCTCTCTTCCTTTCTCTTCTTCTTCCTTCCTCTTTTCTCTCTGCCTTTCTTCTTTTTATGTTCTCTCTATTTCTTTTTCTTTTCCTTTCTTCTTCATTCCCTCTCTACTCTATCTTTCTCTCTGTATCTCTCCGTTTGAACATGCATGACGATGGTAACATCGTGCACAAATCTCTGTTCCTGTTTTCTTCTCTCTCTAACACACACGATGGTGGCAGCACCGTGCGTGATTCATTCTCTCCTCTTTTCTTATTCTTCTTCTCTCTTTCCTAATCTCTTTCTCTCTCTTTCTTTCTTTCTCCTCCGACTCTCTCCAATTTCTCTCCTCACTTTCCTTTGCCCTCTCTTCTTTCTTTTCTTCTCTCTGTACTTTCCTTTCCTCTTTCTCTTCCCTAAACCCTTTTCTTCCTCCCTTTCTTTCTTTCTTTCGCTATGTTATTTCTTTTCTCTTTGCTCTCCGGTCTAGCATGGCGATGCTCATCGCCGGGCATGACATTCTCAGTTTTCCCTTATCCTTTGAAGACATGCACAGTGAGCCGGGCCTTAACCCGAATGGTGGGCTGAGCCTCTGTCCAAGTTTCCCCTTTCTCATGCTATGCACAATGATGCTCATCACCACACATGACATTCTTTTCTTCATTCTTTGATGAGGACATTGAACTGGGCCCTTTCTTCAGTGGCAGGCGGGCCGGGTCGTGTCTAAGTTTCTTATGACACGGGTGGCGATGCCTAACGCTGCATGTGATTCTCTCTTTCTCATTCCTGTCTCTCTCTCTCTCTGTCATGGACTTCCATCCATGCTCTTTCCTTTCCCTCTTTCCTCTATCATGACAATGGAAGCCCATCACCATCCATGTTCCCCTCTTCGCTCTCACTCCTTTGTCATGGACGGCAGAACCTCATCGCCGTCCATGCTTTTGTCTCCCTTCTTTTTCTCTCACCTTTCTTCTTTATCTCTCTTCTCTCTTCTCTCT
>NW_006497380.1:57979-81980 GCF_000471905.2 Amborella trichopoda
TTCTTCTCTCTCTTCTTCTTCTCTCTCTCTCTCTCTCTCTCTCTCTCTCTCTTCTCTCTTCTCTCTTCTCTCTCTTCTTTCTCTCTTCTCTTCTCTCTCTTCATTCTCTCTTCTTTTCTTTCTCTTCATTTTCTCTTCTATTCTCTCTCTTCTTTCTCTCTTTTCTTATCTCTCTTCTTTCTCTTTCTTCTTCCTCTTCCTGTCTAATTGACTAAGGGACAAGTCTAGCACTATCACGGTAGTCTCGTCATCGAGCAGTATTACCACTGTGCCGGTCTAAGTTACCGTGCATGTCTTGCTGCCACATCGAACTAGCTATTGTAATCGGCTGGTCAGTGTCGGTGTTCTGTCGTCAAGTAGTACTGCCACTGTGCCGGTTTGTGTTACTGTATCCGTCTTGCTACCACGTCAGGTCAAAAATCATGCCAATCTAGCCATTGTGCTAGGCTAGTCACCTAGTCAAATGTCTCTTTCTTTTCTTTTCTTCTCTCTTCTTCCTTGTCCCAACCCTCATGTCCTCATCTCTTCTTCTTTTTCCCCTTTGAATGTGCACGCTTGTGTACATTCACCCAAAGACATGGTGGGGTCCTTTGGCCCACTTGTCTTGTAAAATTAACCATGGGTGTGTGATTGCAGAATCAGGAGAGTACAGGCTAGGGGAGGTGATTACGAACCAGTTGTAGGACTGAGGGTCTTTCTCGTGATCTAAGAGGGCGCCCACGCGAGCTAGCTGGAATAAGTGTCGAACCCACCTTAAATCCCTCTCTCATCGATTGGTATACCTGCCCTTGCTCTTGAGCAAGGTTCCCGAGAGAGCGATCTCAAGTCTCGGGTTCCCCTGAGACCTGAAACACGTTTCGCCAGATCATCTAGATCCAGAGAGCGAGATCGAGGCACCTAACCAGCTTGGTGACTCCACTGGGGACTTACTACCCCTTCATCGGATCGTCCTTATTTGGCTAGTTTCTCCTTTGTTTTTCTATTTTCACACACCATATGGCTTCCGGGTTCTTTAACCCATTCATCTGGATCGGGGATTTTCTCATCCCCGCATTCGCGAGCTTCCCCGGGGAACAAGTTCCTCGAACTTTATTCGCAATTTTTCTTTTGAGCAAAGACCCAGTGTCTAGCTCCTGGGTCATAGCCTGGATTAGCGCGAGAAGGGGCTTAAAGGTCTCTAACTCCCCATCTCCTTGCCCTGGTAGAACTTCCACCAAGGCACCCTTCATCGGCAGCACATCTACTGCCATTCACAGCTTGCACCCTGCCACCAACAAGTCACTTGTCGGTCACATTGCCGAGGTACGCCTAAGCGCTGCCCAGTCCCTTTCTGCAAAAGGCAAGGAAGTTGACGTTGCTTCTGTGGGTCACTGCAAGGCCACCCCCCAAATTCCTGCACCACCTCAAGTCTATATGATTAAAGACTCAACACATCAAGGAGGAGACCCTAGGGCACACTAAGGCTCGTGGGTCATCCACTCGAGTCACACCTCGGGGCAGCCCTTGCGCTACCTCGAATAAGCATTCAGGATCAGGCCTCCTTGGGCCGAAACCCATGCATCCCACTGCTTGGGGCATCGCTGTTGCTGTGTCAACCCAAGGACAAGGGAGACGACCCCTTCGTCCTCCCACTCAGCACACACTTGCGCACCCTGTAAGGGTCATGCTTCCACCTATTCCCTTACAGACACGTGCTTGCAGTTCTCGGCCTCCTATGGCCAGACCACCTGTTCGAGCCCGGGCTGACCCCCAAGTCACATGGAATGCTACTTCAAGGGGCGTACATGCGCCACCTTCCCAGGGCACTACTTGCTTCAGACCCAGACATCGTCAGGGACTAGTCCCCTCTTCTTCCGCCCTTTCTCGTCCCGGCTGATATCTCAAGACCTGGTACTACAAGGATTTCCCTAAGAGTACCATCCTTAACCAACCTCATCAGGTCGGCTATGCCTCTGGAGCCCACAAAGGAGTTTGAGGCAAAGGCATGATGATTGACGAAGTTCTACAACTTCCAAGGCAGCAGCCCAAGCTAGCCCCTATCCGTGGTCCTTTTTAAATGGGTCATTGCTTCTTCTTTTTTTCGCAAAATCAATTTGAAGATTCTTCAGAACATTGGATGTTCTTAAGATGATCAATGTATAAGAATTAAAGAAACAAATTAGAGATGCCTTGGGTCCCACACATGTCATGAGGTGACATCCAACCTGCGAGACAAACTCACATGAACCCACACATTGGACAAACCAACTTCATCCTCATGTTTCCCACGTCTTTCCATAGGCATTCGCTGCCCCATCTTATGGACACCGCCCTCTCATGCTCTAAGAAGGCAGGTCAACCTTGACCCCATTCTTAGTTCTGGAAAGAAGTGTATCGCAGCCTCAAGCTTAAGCATGACAGATGACTGCAGATCCTAATTAAGGAGCCGACCAAAAAAGTCGGGGCACCTGGCTCTAAGGGTCTCCTTCCTGAAAATCCCTTCTACCCTCTTTGAATCACAGAGATTGAAGAAGAGGTGTGAGAATCCTGCGCCATCGTCAGTGTCGTAGAAGATGACTCGACCACCCAACAGCCACGATCCCAAGACCGTCGAGAATCAGTCCTTACTCGTTCAGCATACAAGAGTCGATTCCAGTCGGGGTACACTGAGCCCTTGCTAACCGATCTTCCACATGCAACCCGTCGAGCTCGAAAGCCCTCAACTGCACCTAAGGCTGATCGCCCTAAGGAAACGGTTAGCGTTATGGCTGTGACAGACCCTAATTACTCCCAGGAGGAATGCATGAATAGGTTCGAGTAGATGGTGCAAGAAATGATGGAGAAGATTGATTGCATGGAAACCACACGGTCCCCAGTCAATGTCCTGTCATGAGGCCAACTCCCAGCACTCGGATGATACAGCTCCAGGGGTAGCCTCCTCTTCCTACCTCACGGGACAATTTCGTCCCTCACCTTGTCTCACAAGCAGACAGATCCCAGGAATACAGAGGCAATGCTTTACCAGAAGTTGTATCCCTCCTGCACTGATCATGTTCCGTTTCCCTCAAACTACAAGAAATGAAACTTTCCCTTGTTCAATGGATCCACATCCCCACACCAGCATATCGCCCACTTCCAAACGGCATGTTAAGATAAGGCAGTTGATGGAAGGCTCCTCCTTCGTTAGTTAGTTGAAACTCTAGATGGCCCGGCCTTTCAGTGGTATGCTCGGCTTCCCCCAAATTCAGTACAGACTTGGGAGGAAATGGAGAATCTATTCCACCAGTGCTTCTATGAGGTTGAGAGAACAATCCAAACCATCAAACTTCTCACCTTGACCCAAGAACCAGATGAACCTATCAATCAATTCATAGCATGGTGGAGAGATTTGGCTGCTCGCCATCCTAATCCCATGCCTGAGAAGGAAGTAGTTCAGACCTGTGTGCGAAACCAATGACCTGAGATCGCTCCACATGTTGCGGCCGCCAACCCGACCTCTATGTCAGAGCTGATTGATTAAGTGCCTTGATCTCGCTCTTCGGATCTAGGTGATCTGGTGGAACACGTCTCGGGTTTCAAGAGAATCCGAGACTTGCGATCGCTCTCTCGGGAACCTTACTAAAAAACAAGGCCAAGTGGACCAACCGATGAGAGAGGAATTTAAGGTGGGTTTGGGACTTACTCAGGCTGGCTCGCATGAGCGTCCTCTTAGATCACGAAGAAAGTCCCAGCGTCATAAAACTGGTTCAGAGTCGCCCCCCTTGGCAATATTCTCCTATTTCTACTATCACACACATATGGCAAATATTACAAGACAGGTGGGTCAAGGGACCACACCTTGCCTTCAGGTGAACGTACACAGGTGTGCACATTCAAAAGATGAGAAGAATGAGAGGATGAAGATTGGGGTGAGAAGAATTTGATCGAGTGGTGAGACCGACACAGTGACTTGACTACTAAGTAATTGACATGTCGTGATAGTAAAATGGGCTTGATAGCTTAGACCGGCTCAACAAAATTACTACTAGACGACTATACCAATATCGACTAGTTAGACACAATGACTTGCCTGTCGTGGCAATAAAGCGGACAGAGTAACTATGTCTGGCACAACAACATTGTAGCTAAATGACATGACTATCACTGAAGGCTAGTCTTAACCCTTCTTGATCAAAAGAGAAAGTAAAAGAAAGAAGAGAGATCAGAGAAAGAAAGAAAAGAAGAGATAGAGACGAGGAAAGAGAAGAGAAGAAGATAAAAGAGAAGAAGAAACAAAGTATGATAGAAAACCATGAGACAAGAAGAAGAGAGAGAAGGGAAGGAAATGAGGAGGAGGACACAGACGGCGATGGCTTTCGCAGGCTGTGAATAAATAAAGAAGAGGGAGAAACCGGCGGCCCTAGGCTTGCGCCGTTTGTGACAGAAAAGAAGAAAGAAAGAGAACCCAGACGGCGCTGGGCTCGCGTCGTTTATGATGAAAGAGAAGAAAGAGAGAGAATCCAGGCGACGCTAGGCTTGTGTCGGCTATGACAGAAAAGAAGAAAGAGAGAGAACTTAGACGACACTAGGCTTGACCGTCTGGGACAGAAGAAAGGAGAAAACTCAAGCGGCGCTAAGGTTTCACCGTCTGAGACAGAAGAAAGGAGAAAACTCAGGCGGTGCTGGGTTTCGCCGTCTCAGATAGAAGGAAGAAGAAAACTCAAGCGGCACTAAGGTTTCGTCATCTGAGATAGAAGAAAGGAGAAAACTCAGGCAGCTCTGAGGTTTCGTTGTCTGAGGTAAAAGGAAGGAGAAACTTAGCCGGCCCTGAGGTTTCGCCGTCTGGGTTAGAAGAAGAGGGGAAAAGAGACACAGGCAGCACTAAGGCTTCGCCGGCTGAGTTAGAAGAGGACAAAAGAGATACAGGCAGTGCTGAGGCTTCGCCAGCTGAGTCAGTAGAGAGAGGAGAGTGAGAACACAGACAGCGATGGACTTCCACCATTTGGGACAAGAGAGAGAGAGAGGATTTTGACATACATAGACTTGGCCCACCATTTAGGCTAAGACCCAACCTATTACTTGTGTCTAAGAAGTAAGAAGACATCACACAAGGCAAGAGCTACACCATGGATGGGTGGAGGAACAGAGACGTGATAGACCAGAGGAGGAAGAGAGAGAAAGAGACAAATATGAAAGCAGGAAAGAGAAAGGGAGAGACAAGAGAGAAAAGAAGAGAGAGAAATAGATGAGAAAAGAGGAGAGAGAAAGAGATAGAGGTGACAGGGAAAGAGAGATACAGATGAGAAAAGAGGAGAGATTTTTTCTCTCTCCTCTCTCTCTCTCCAAGACACACCCACGAACTCAAAGTAAGAATTGAGACTTTATTGATCAATGCTTAAAATGAACCCGCCTCTCTTTACAATTAGGCACTGCATGAATTACAATTTAATTGAATTAAAAGAAATTCTAAAAATGGGTGTAAAATGACTATTTTGCCCTTGCTTAACAATGTGTGGAATTTCAGAACAGTCCTTGCTGCTGCTCGAGAACTTACGTCATGGCTGATCCAAGGTTGCTCTGATGCCTGTTTGATTGGAAGATGATTGTTTTCTTGTAGAGCTCGGCATGACGATCGATTTGATACAACTTCAAGCCATGAATCATGTTTTTAAATTATGATCATGAAACTTGAATTTTGGATGAATCTTGAAAACTTTAGATCGATAGTGTGCTCGTTCCTTGATGTTTTTCTTTTGTTTCTTCGCTGAAACACACTGAGTATGCATGCCGTCATGATCACGTTGCAACAAACGTAACTTGATTTCATGTCGAGATGAAGATTTCATCATTTCTTTTTAGTCGGAATTTTGAAATCAGGCAATTGGAATTTTATAGAAGCTTCGACACCATTGTGTGTGAAATCCAACCATTCATCATACGCGGGGTTCGAACCAGGGATAGCTTCGGACCTTACGCACATAATGCAATTGGTTTCGTATTGATCGGGTATGCGAACGTCATGATTTGGCCGCCAGAGTAAGACGTGCTGCTGCTGAATTTTCTGCAACTTTTCACAGATCAGCAACTTCTCTGTAGTTTTTCTCCCTCCTCGGGCATCGTCATGAGGCGTACCACCTATCGAAACGCTCGTCTCGATGAGACCAACATGTTCACAAATTTTGAGCACCATTCGACTTGGAACGAGTGAGATATAGGCCACAAAAGTTATTGCTCGTGACTGTGAAAACAACCACCTTTAATGGTGTTTTGGTGCAGGGTGGCCACACGAGAATAGTGTGTGACCTACCCCTTTTTAGTATTATACCTATAACTTTGTTTTGGAGTGCCCGATTAAGCTGAAACTTGACTCATAAGGTTTTTGACAATTTCGAATCCAATGGCGGTGGTCCTACAGTTGTTTCACGCACCAAAAATAAAGTTCTAGTTATAGGGTCCATTTCAGGATGCTAGAGGCGGATTTTGTCGAAATTGTTTCTTTGTGTTCACTACCTTAGATATGTTTGATTGTGATGAAACTTAGCAAGTGTCCTTTTGAAGTGCTTATGAAGATCTTGACTAATTTTGGGGCTATTCTGACACCTTCAAAATTTCCACTGTATGTCGAGGCTTTATTGACCTGCTTCCTCTTTATTCCGCATTAGGGACCAAGGTGCTGAAAAATGTATTCAAACAGCTTGCACCACCGATTTTTGTGCTTTGAGATAGGCGAGAATAACAACATTCGAAAAAATTTGTTCGGCTTCATTGCTTTTTTCTACCTAGCCATCGGACCACGTGAACGCCGAGGAGATTCACGCAATGTTGCAACAAGGATGCTCAAATGTTTGGATGCAATGTATAGGTCCATCCGTGGAGACTTTAAGGGGAGAAGAGACTTTTTTTAGGGATCTTGTCGAAGTCCTCAACCTCAATGGACTGTTTGTGATTCTGAAGCTGAGGATTTTATACAGACCTTCTTTAGTCAGGATCAGGCTCGTCTGGCAATTGAGTGCCATGGTGAAGGGCATTGTTCCCATTTGGTCTGGGTTTCTATATCTTGGATAGACAACCGAAGAGATTTTGGTCGGTGATCATCTGCATTGTGCACCAGATATTCCTTGGTGGGTAGGGTACCTCAATTTATCGAAGTGACCAGCTTTTGAGTATAACCCCTACCCACTGTTAGCAGTCTCGCATAACAGGTCCAAAGTCATGGCTGACTTGACCTTCTTGGGGCGTCTTTGGTTTGTCAAAGTGACTTTTTTGTTTGTTTATTCATGATGATCTGCTGAAGATCCTTTGGTTGGTGCTCATGTGCGTCATGCACCAGTTATTCCTTGGCGGGTAGGGTACCTCAGTTTATCAAGGTGATCGGCTTTTGGTATAACCCCTACCCATTGTTAGTAGTTTCGCGAAACAGTTCCAAAGTCATGGCTGACTTAGCCTTCTTGGGGCATCTCCAGCATCTTCGTAGTGCGTTTAGTAACCTCTTGGGAATGATACTCTTCTTCATGAGACTTGTTTTGCCTTCTTGGCGAGTCTTCTGTCTTTCGAGTCCTTTTTACGAATGGACTCAGGCTGTCGAAATCTTTTGCTTGAAACTCATATTTTTGGATCCTGGTATTATGACACCAGGGATTTTTCTTTTGAGTGTGGGCTGAAGCTGCCTGATGAGGCGAGCGCTACATCAACCTGTTTATTGGCCCAAGCATCCCTTGTGGATTTTTACTTGGACTTGGGAAGCGGCGCCGTAGAGACAGTTTCACCAACTTCCTTTTTATTTGGGGCTCTTTTACTCATGACCTTTCGGCCATGTCCACCCTTATCATCCACTTTTACTCATGATGCCCTTTCTGGTTTTCACCGTGCCCGAGTTTTTATTTTCACGGAACTCTCTTACTCATGGTTTCATGACCATGTCTGTCTGTCATTTTTACTCATAGCGTTCCCTTGTGCAGGTATACACCATGCCTGTTATTCTCTCTTTTTTGTGAAGGCGTGTTTAGGGTCATGCTTTTGAGACTTATGCAAAACCTTTTATTGTTATGCGGTCAGGACATGCACTACAATTTAAGGTCATACAGCTGGGCAATGGTGGTGATGAATGGCAGTCTGTAGAAGTCATGGAGTGAGTACGGCGATGGTTTGACTAGCTTTGGGGAGATGGCATGAGCCTACATATGAAGGATGGATGACATATGAAAAGTGGGTGAAAAATGGAGACCCACTAGCTTATGACGAGTATGGGTGGAGGGATGGTTCACCGTTTTGTGAGCACGCGTGAGACTCACTAGGGAATGATGAAGGATGATGAAATGAATGGATTCACTAGAGATGTAATGAAGGTGGTGGGTGCTCACAAACTGGTTGGTTAGAGAAGATGTGCATGAAAATTCACATAAAGGGCATGTGCGCGTGTTGTGGGGGTGAGTTTAAGGTCATGCCTTCAAGACCTGTGCAAAGCAGTTTAACTTCATGCAACCAGGATGCACACTATGGTTTAAGGTAATATAGTTTGGACCATGGTTATGCAGTTTAGAGTCATGAAACTATGACCATGCAGTTTAAGGTCGTGCAACTAGACCTCAATTACAATTTAAGGTCGTTTAGTTTGGACCATGGTGCTAAGTCTTTTATCGTCATGTAGCCAGGACGTGCACTATAGTTTAAGGTCATATAGTTTGGACCTATGCAGTTCAGGGTTGTGAAACTAGACCTCCTCTACAATTTATGGTCGTGTAGTTTGGACCATGCAATTTAGGGTTGTGCAGCTGGACCAAAGCTATGTAGTTTCGGTGATTTGAAAACCCTTCTTTTTCTCCAAAGGTCTCAGAAACATATGGAACTTTTTGGATCTGTTCTAGGAACTCTTTTGCGACTATAAAAAAACAATCAGATCAAAATAAATTTTTTTAAAATACAAACAAAATATTTTTCAGTTCAATCAAGGCTTTTTTATTTTACTTTATTTTAATTTAATTCATCATAAATATTTGTATTTCCTACTTCTTCCAAGTTTAAAATAGTTTTATTTCATCAATATTAATAAGATAAAAATATATAAAAAATATAAAAATAAATAAATGTTTCGACGACACTAGCCGTGTCGCCCACCCTGCAAAGGCGACACCACTAGTGCCGCCTGGGCGACACCACCCGTGTCGCCCAACTGCAAGTGTCCCAAAAAAATGTTGGGACCCCACAAGACCATTCTAGGGACTTTTGGGGCCTGTTAACCAATTTTTGACCTAAAATAAAATTTTAAAAAATATATAAAAAATATTTTGCTTCAGATAGATCTGTTCTATTTATGCCCTTTTGATTTTATTTTAGTTTGTTAATTTTGAATAAAATAATATTTTCCATAATTTCACCATGATTAGTTTCATTTTGTTTCATCAAAACTAAAAAGATAAAAAAAAAAATTAAAAAAAGTACATTAGGGTTGCTTACCCCTCCAAACCTAGACCCACTCTTAGTCCGAGCCGAGACTCGTGCACCATGTAGTCTAGATATTAGTCTAGGTTCTAGAATATGTCTAAGCTTAATATTTGCCTCTAGAGCTAGACTAGGCTTACCCTAGTTCAAGGTCTTAACCAAAATCCATTGAGTCTAGTAAGTCTAGGTTCCAGTCTAGTCTTAGCTAAGGTTTTTACCCCTAGTGTCAGGCTAGGTTTGCCATAAGTCGTCGAGTTTAGATCTTACCTAAGTCTAGATTTTAGAACCCAGCCAAAAGCAATCACCATATCAGTCACTCAAGGCGACCATGATGAGTGCTCCACTATCAACTCTAAGCCTAACCTGCCCAAACCTAGGGATTAGTATGCTGCAATCCCTTGGAGTTATTGCCAGACCTCAGGACGATCCATTATCCAACACCCAAGTCTACAATTAGAGGCAAAGTCCCAAGCATCCACTCCTAATCCTGAGATCTGTGTGATCGGAAGAGTCGGCTCCACTCAAAAAACCTTGCATAGTCAGGGAGTCGGCCCAGGTGTTGTCCTATAGGGGATTTTAGGTTGTAGAAGTTTATGGGCACTTTCAAGAGATTTATCGAGTTATCTTCACTTTTTGACACTGTTTAGTGGCGTTGCAAAGGTTTCTCGATGAGGTTCTGGTGAAGTCGAGGCCAAAAAGATAAGCGGGAAGGTTTTCTTTTGAGTTTTCGGTCGTGTGGCAGAATTTCTGGTGGAGGTCACAAGAGGTGGGCCGTACGGCTGCATGAGGTGAACCATCGCAAGGAAGGCGTACGGTTGCTAGAGGCGTGGTAACAATTGGCCTTCATCCTTGGAATCGTGTGACGCAAAAACTTAATTTTTGAGAATTGAGGAGTCTCGGGAGGCAAACAGTCACGACAGAGCCGATGCTAACAGAAGTGCAACCGGCACTGATGGTTTGGAGTGCCGACACAATCGGCGTTGAACCTCAAGAAAGGCAACTGGCGCTTAGGGCTAGGAGCACAATCGGCACTGGCCTTTGGAGAACATAATCTGCGTTGGCTTCAGTCGGCGCTCGTCAGCACATGTGGCTTATTGGGATGCGAAGAAAGAAGCTCGTGTATGGCGGTAAGTCACATGCGGGGTTCACAGCGCTCAGCAATGAGCTACGTACGACGATGTTCATGGCCCGGTAAAAAGTGGCGAAGGATAGGGTATGGCTTGTGGTACCTGTTGGAAGCCAAATCCTTCAGAATAATAGTGAGGTCCATGTTGTTATGTGGAAGGTCATCCACTGTGAACAGGGCATGCTTTCTGTCATAGGCCAACTCCTTGCCAGGGCAGCCCTCTTGTATGTTTAATATACACGTCGAATGGATCCTACGCCGTATGTTCGACATACGCGTCGGATGAGGTATCTGGCTTGTATGTTTGACATACACATCGAATTGACTAAGGCTAACTTCTTGAAGTGGCTCTGCTTTGCCTTTTGGATTATAATCATCCTCTTACTCCTCAGATGAATTAAAGCTAACTCTGTAAGTGGTTTTGCTTCTTCTTCATGAGGAGGACCTTCCTTTTGTGGGTTTTCTTCTTTCTCATGGGACAGGCATTTGTTTTGGCCTGTAACCGTCCTCTTACTCTCAGATACAAGAGCAAAAGCACAAGTTTTTGGTTTGTAACCATCCTCTTATTATCGGATGCAAGGGACTTGTAACCTCCCTAGTAATGGGTTTTTGTAACTTGTAACTCATTCTTACTGCAATAAAAAAAAAAAGAGTTAGCATTTTGTTTGGACTATCTTGCTTGTTTTCACATTGAGTCCCTTTCTTTTGAATATACATCATGGATGGTACTTCTTTAGGTATCGCTCGTTGATGGGGGGCATTGCCTCTTCCCCATCAGGATGTGCCAATATGTAGTCTCTGTTGGGCGAGACCTTTTTTACTATAAAGGGACCTTCCCACTTAGGCTCAAACTTCTCTTTGCGTCGGCCATGCATGATAAAAGGCCTCTTAACAGCTAAGACTAGATCACCATGGGCGAATGAGCGGATCTTGACAGACATGTCAAAAGCCCTCTTCATTCTCCTTTGGTTGAGTTCAAGGTTCTGCTGAGCCTCTAGCTCCGTTGAGTGTATCCAATTCTTGATACCGGAGCTTGACTCGCTCATCCTCGGTTATTCTTTGGTGAATAGCGACCCGGAGTGAAGGGATTTGTATTTCGAGAGGTAAAAATGCTTCACCCCCATAAACTAGAGAATAAGGAGTGGAATCAGTAGAATTTCGTGTAGTGGTACGACAAGCCCACAGTGCTTCAGGAAGCTTCTCATACAAGTTCTTCCTTGTGTTTTTATACCGACTTTCTTAGAACATTGCACAGAGTCTTATTGAAAGCCTCAACTAATCCATTCGCCTAAGGGTGGTACATAGTTGAGTACCTTCATTCGAAACCGAATTGGTTAACTAAGTAAACAATGTGATGACTCCTAAATTGAGAGCCATTGTCATATATTATCCAATCGGACACTCCGAAGCGGTATATGATATGATATCAAACGAAGTAAGCCAGTATTGTCCTAGGAACTTGCTTAAGGGGGACTACTTCAGCCCACTTAGAGAAATAACTTGTTGCAACTAGGATAAAAACACGGCCTATTGCGGAAGGAGGGTCAATGGGCCCTACTATGTCCATTCCCCATTGTGAGAAGGGCCATGATGCAACCGTAGGGTGTAAGGGCTCCGGAAGCTGCTGAACCAGGCTGGAATGTATTTAGCATACTTGGAACTTTTAGCATAGCTTAAGGAATCGGCTATCATGGAAGGCCAATAGTATCCCAACCTACGTATTCGTTCATAGAGCTTGTGACCGGACTAGAGTAGTTCACAGATGCCTGAGTGGACTTCTTCTAACACCTTACTTGCTCCTTGGATATCGACGCATCTAAGAAGAATGCCATCAAACGACCATCTAAAGAGAGCATCTCCTTCGAGGAGGGTATACTTGGTGGACATTCTGTGTATGATATTACATTCGGCAACATCTGGGAGCCTGCCATGTTTTAGGAAATTGGTGATGGGCTCTCTCCAATCTTCTACCTGCTCAATTTCTATGCACATTGGGTCAAATAATTCTGATCCCTGATTTTGACCCTTAGCTCCTTGACTATGTGTTATTGCTCATTCAGTTTTAATTACTTCTTTGGCTAATAGAAGTGATCCAAATGGATAAGGGGGACACTCGGGGAAGATATTTCTCTTGTCATCCGCATCGACCTTGGTTCTTAGTTCGATGTGTCTCCATTCTGCCACCCAAACAAGCATAGGCTCTGATGAGGACAACTGAATTGTAACGTCGAGTTTTGTGAGTGCATCGACTTACGAATTTAGCCTCCTGGGGATGTGACTCAAGGATACGTCTTCAAACTAGGCTATATATGATTTTGCAATATTGTGATAAGGCTTGAGGTTATCTTTTCTTACATCATACATCCCTTTGAGCTGCCGAATAACCAACTCAGAGTCGCCATAGATCTTAAGCTGCTCCAAGTTGAGATTGAAGGCTATCTCGAGTCCGATTATAAGGGCCTGATATTCTACTTCATTATGAGAACTGGCTTGAGTGAGAGAGAAAAATAGTGGCAGTACTCCTCCTCTCGAAGTCAGGAATACTACTCCGACGCCTCCTCGATCTGATTGGAAAGCTTCGTTGAAGCATAATTTCCACATATGAACAAGGTCAGCATAGAATACTTCTTCATCGAGGAGGTCACTTGATAAAGGAGATTCTATCGGTACGAGGTGTGTCGCGAGAAAATCAGTCAAGGCCTAGCCCTTGATGGCCTTTTGTGGGACACACATGATAGCGAACTCCATCAGCAATAATGCCCACTTAGCAAGGCATCCCGACAAACATGGGCGTGTTATGAGAAACTTTACAAGATCAGCTTTTGATAATTTTTACTTCATGATCAAGCAAGTAATGGAGGAGTTTCTGTACTGTGAAAATCAGAGCTAGACACAACTTTTCTATCAGGGGATAATTCTTCTCGGCCCCCTGCATCCTCCGACAGAGGTAATATAACGCAATCTCTTTTCCCTCTTCATTGTTTTGTGCCAACAATGCTCCGAGTGACTCATACTGGTGTGGAGAGTACTGGAGGGTTGAGTAAATAATGTTTGATGTCGTCAAGGGCTGCCTGACATGCTTCATCCTAGATGAATGGTGCATCTTTCTTTAGCAGGAGTGTAACGAGTTTACAACGATCTGAGAGGTTTGAGATGAACCTATGAATGTATGCCAGTTTCCTTTTGAGGGAGTGCAGTTCTCGAAGTGAAGTCAATGACGGCATTTTTTGAATTGCCTTGATCTTGACTGGCTCAACTTCAAGCCCTCGATGTCTAACGATGAACCCCTTCAATTTTCCCGAACGCACGTCAAAAGCGTATTTCAACGGGTTCATTTTTAGCTGAGAAGACACAAGCGTTTGAACACCTTTTCAAGATCTCTCATATGAAGATCCTTCTCTTTGGATTTTACCACCAAGTCATCCACATAACACTCCACCTCTTTATGCATCATGTCTTGGAAAATGGTCGCCATTGCTCTCTGGTATGTGGCACAGGCATTCTTTAATCCAAAAGGCATCATTATGTAACAGAAGACCCCTTTCAAAGTTAAGAATGTTGTGGCCTCTTCATCTTCGGGCGCCATCCTTATCTAATTATACCTGGAGTATCCATCATTGAAGGAAAAGATTTGACAATGAGCTGTGGGGTCGATGCGCATCTCGGTGAATGGCAACGGGAAGTCATCCTTGGGACAAGCGGCATTCAAATCAAGAAAGTCAATACATACCTTAATTTATCCATTCTGCTTCTTGACCGGAACAACATTTGCTAGCCATTTCAGGTACTTGACTTCACGGATGAACCTGCTTGTCTAAGTTTATTTATCTCGACATCTATCTACATTTCGAGGTCAGGCCTAAACCTTCTTGATTTATGTTTGACAAGTTTGACAGTTGGGTCAATGCCGAGACGGTGAGGGTCCAAACCAGGCATCTCATGGTAATGCCAGGCAAAGACATCCTGGATCATTTTTAAGAAGGCAATGAACTCCTCTTTCTCTTCTAGAGGCATTCTTGCTTAAATGAAGGTGGTCTGGGGTCCGCTTCATCTCCAAGATTTATTTCATCGAGTTTGTCAACAGTGGCCTGACCACCTTCTTCCAATTCTTCTGGAGCCTCTTGCAGCTCTTCATTGTTATTTTTAGGGATCTTTTGATTGACCTCTAATGTAGAGACCCATGATTCTGACATTTCTGCCTTTGATAGAGGCCTAGAGTGGATTATAATTTCTGCATCTTTTCCTGTTTGAGGAAAGGAAGGGTATTTCATAAACATGGGTTATTTCTCGAACTGCAGGAGTTCGTCTTGGAGATCACAAGGAATTTGAGATTCAATGATTGTAGTGTAAGAGGTATGCCAATGCGAATCACTCGGCCTTTGAGCAGCTATCTGCATTGTTTGGTCCACACAGGTTGGTGTTTCACATACTTATATCATGTAGCAAGTTTCCTGAGAGTAGAAACTTTGCCCCCTTCACTCTCTTAATCTCTGCTCGAAGGCGGGCTTAGGGGGGCACTAGGGCTTCTTTGGCTTTGATTTCTTGCGCTTCTTTGTAGTAGGTGGCTCTACCTTGGCTTTAGCTGCCAGGGCATCAGTAACTGTTAAGAATCCAGATGCATGTGCAAGGGTCCTTCTCAATCGCTTCCACTACGTCTTTGTTGTGTTTGATCCCTCAAGTTCTCTATCGAGAGACTCGAAGTCCGAACATATCAAGGTTGTTCCTGTAAGAGACATAGATGAAGAAGAATGAGAAGCAGGAGAAGGAGGAAGAGTAGGGTTAGAAGGTGGGGGACTTTTAAGGTCATTCCCCTCATCAGACCGAACTGGATAGCTTTTTAAGGGATCACCAGAGTTGGACGGTTGCAGGGGGTCTTTTAAGTCTTTCCCTTGCTTAGACCATTGGTGAGTGCTTTTATCGTCGTCACCCTCATCGGACATGTGCAAGGGGCCTTTTAGGTCTTTCCCTTGCTTAGACCGTTGAGGAGTGTTTTTAACGTAGTCACCCTCATTGGACGTGTGCAGGGGGTCTTTTAGGTCTTCCCCTTCTTAGACCATTGGGGAATGCTTTTAACGTTGTCACCCTCATTTGACGTTTGTTGAGTGGAAGATGGCACGGGGACGTCTTCTTGACAGGATGAAGAAGGAAAAAGGATCATGTCAGGGATGAAGTCCAACAAAGTTGGCAACGGAGGAAGGGGCCTAAGAAATTCCTACTCGACTCTGGGTTGAGCAGTCTTGTTTCTTCGACGAGCAGCCCTTGGTGCCCGTCTCTTTCTGGTTTTTAGGAGGTGCTATTTGATTTGTCTCACTGGGGTGGCAAACCACTCTAGCTTGGTGAATCGCTTCTCGTCTTAAGGACTTGGGTATGCTTTGGCCATGGTAGATCATCCATGGCTGGGAAGTCAAGGGTTCTGCAGAGTTTGGGTCATTAATAGGAAGGTTCTGCCTTATGAGATCTTCTTCCCTCGGTGAGGAAGTGATTTGGGGATCACTTATGGGGAGGTTGTAAAATTCTTGACACTCATGTATCTTCTTCATGAATATATCAAGGAAAGTTGTGCATTCTGATAAATAATGACCTCTTATCTGATGGAATCAGCACCAACAATCTTCAGTCCCCTTAGCAAGGCGGCAGGGTTGTCTTGCCAGCTTTAATGTGATTATGCATTCCTAAAGCATTATAATGAAGAGGGCGTAGAGGATACCCAGCATTTCATCCTCTCCTGAATGATTATGGCATGGGAGGCCTCAACTGCCCCGAAGGCCTTCTTTAAATCTTCAAGCTTTATCTAACCTTTCAGAATCAGGGCCTCAATGATATCCTTCAGCGTGTACCAGTCATCTGTGGGATGATTGATCCTCCGATGGTAGGCACAATAATTTGCCTGAGTGTCATGGCCAAATTGCTCAAGGAACCTGGTTTCTGGAAGCTGGATCATATTCTGCTCCAACAATAACTGGAACAATACAGGGACCCATTCCTTCTTGAAGGGATGGACCTTATTCCTATGCCTGGTGAAATAATCACTCCAATCAAAGTTGGCTGGTGGAGGTACCCGATCATACGACTATTGCTGCTTCCCAACCTAGGGTGTTACCTTCGTCGGGCTTACTCTTTAGAGAGGTCCAAAGTTTGGGAGGCAGCCTTCTTTGAATCAATGACCATGACGGCTGCACTAATTATCCCTTTCTATTGGCTACCCTATGTGTTATTCTGAGAGCCACTATTGCCCCGGTTGTTCGCTGAACTTGTAGATGGTTGTCTTGCCCCACCATGATGGCGTGACAAACTTTCTATGCGAATTGATTTAGAGATCAACTCTGACATGGAGGTCGAATTGGAGGGCTCGACATGTAGAGTGATTTCAGGTCGCATGTTTTGCACGCAATTCTGGATTGCTTCCTTCTCAGGCATAGGATTAGTATGGCGGGAAGCCAAGTTTCTCCATCTTGATATGAACTGATCTACGGGCTCATCAGGGTCTTGAGTCAAGGTGAGAAGCTCAATGGTTTGAACTTCTCTCTCGACCTAATAGAAGCACTGATAGAACAGTGTCTCCATCTCCTCCCATGTATGTACTGAGTTCGGAGGAAGTCTGGCATACCATTGGAATGCTGGGCCATCAAGGGTCTTAACAAACTGGCAGAGAAGAAGTCTCCCGTCAGTTGCTACTTCCCGACATGCTGCCTGGAAGTGGGTGATATGCTGGTTTGGGGAGGTGGTTCCGCTGAATAGAGGAAACTTCCCTTTCCGCTGAATAGAGGAAACTTCCCTTTCAGTATAGTCTGAGGGGAACAGGACCTGATCAATATATGAAAGATATAGTCTTTGATAAGGCGTCGCACCTGTATACCCTAAATTTGTCTATTCTTTAGGCTATGGGTGACCATAGCGTCAATATCTAACTGAGAAACCGGATGAGGGACATAATTGTCCTGTGTGGTAGACAGAGGAGGCTGTCGTAGAGGTACACCATCAAAGTGATGGGAATTGGCCTCATGGTTAGCCGACTGGTGTGTAGTGTCAATACGATCGATCTTCTCCATCATCGTGTGCACCATGTCCTTAAACTTGTTCATGCGATCCTCTTGTGCATTACGGGGCTCGCTTACGACCATTATGCTGACCGTTTCTTTAGGGAGATGAACGTTAGTGGTAGCTGAAGGCTTGCGAGCTTGATGGGTCGTACATGGTAGGTCAGTTAGTAAGGGGTTAGCATGCCTTGCCTGAACTCAACTTATGTACGCAGATCGCGTTTGGACCGGTTCTCGACGGTCTTGGGACCGTGGTTAAGGAGCTAGTTCACGACGGTCTTGGGACCGTGGCTGAGGAGCCAGTTCACACCGGTCTTGGGACCATGGCTGTTGAGTGGCTGGGTCTTCTGCGACAGTAACCACTGCACATGGCTCCTTGAGCTCTTCTTCAGGCTTCACAATCTGAAGGGCATAGAACGGATTCAGGTGAAGAGGGTCATCAAAATTGGCTCTTTTAACTGCCTTGATCACCTCTCTAGTCAAAATTCACAGACCTGTTTAGCCTTGAGCTTTTGATGGACCTCATGCCAAAACTGCGATCTAGGTCACGGTAGGTCAACTCTTCTCGCACATGAGAGATCTGTCTACATCAGATGCGGCAATGGATGAGGGCCAGGAACTGAAGTCATCTTGGGCCGGGGAGGATGAAGGACTCGATCTTCCGTGAGGTCCATGCCCCGAGCTCTCTTATAAGCTCTAGAGACATGACCAAAGTGTTGGGGCTGGTTCAGGATGGTACTCTTGGGGAAAACCTTCGAGTATCAAGGTTGAAGGTACTTGCTCGATGAAGGAGGAGCAGGGTCGACTCATGAGGAGGCTCGAGTCGAGGACGAGGGGAGGCCTGAGATGGCGACGCATGTGCGCCCCTTGAAGAAGAATTACAAGAGACCTGAGGGTCAACCCGGGCTCGTGTAAGTGATCTGGCCTTAAAAGGCCGAGAACTACGAGCAGGTGTCTGTAAGAGACCAGGTGCAGGCCTGCCCCTATAGGGTGCCGCCTGCCCCTACAGGGTGCGCGCCTGCCCCTACAGGGTGCGCTTGTGTGTGCATAGGAGGAGGACGAGAAGGTCGTCTCCTGTGTACTCAGATTGGCACAACAATGGCGTTGCCCCGAGCAGTGAGATCCCCATGAGTGGCATGTGCAGGACCTAGCCTTGGAAGGTTCGATCTTGGACACATACTCGAAGTAACAAAAGGGTTGCCCCGATGTGTGACTCGAGTGGGTGACCCACGAGCCTTGTGGTGTGTGTGAGGGATGGAGACCGTGGAGTTTTCGCTTCGAAGTGTTGAGCCTTTAAGGGATAGAGACCAATAGTGCAGAAATATGGAGGGTAGCCTTATAGCGACCCGCAAAAGCAAGGACAGCTTGCTTGCCTTTTGCAGAAGGGGATTGGGTAGCCTTTCGGCATACCTTAGAAACACTACTGGCAAGTGACTTGCTAGTGGCTGGGTGCATGTTGTGTGGGGCAACATAACTGTCGCCCATGCAAGGCGCCTTGGTGGAGTTTCCACTATTGCGAAGAGATGCGGTGTGAGGGACCTTCAAGTCCCTCCTCACACCAATCCAGGTTAAGATCTGGGAGCTAGACTCTTTTCTCAAGAGGATGGTCGGGAATGAAGTCGAAGGACCTTACTCCCTAGGGATACTCTCGAATAAGGGGATAAGAAAATCCTCGATCCAAATAAATGGGTTACAGAACCCAGCAGCTATAAGTGAATGTGAAAAGAGAATGAAAGCAGATAAAGACGAAACTAACTAAACAAGAACGATCCGACTAAGGGGTAGTAAGTCCCCAGTGGAGTCGCCCAGCTAGTTAGGTGCCTCGATCTCACCCTTCGGATCCCTGGAGGATTGGGCGGCATGCGTCTTGGATTTCGGGAGAGCCCCGGGATGTTTGTGAGATCGCTCTCTCGGGAACCTCGTTCTAAAACGGGGGCAGGTGTTCCCAACCGATGAAAGACGAATTTAAAGGTGGGTTCGGGACTTACTCGGGCTGACTCGCGTGGGTGCCCTCTTAGATCACGAAGAAAGCCCCCCAGTGATGAAACTAGTTCGGAATTGCCTCCCTTGGCTCGTATTCTTCTTATTTTCTGCTTTCCTACAATCACACACATATATGGCAAAGGTTATGGTGCAAGTGGGTCAGGCCTCCCCCTTTTGCTCTTTGATGAACATGCGCAAGCATGCGTATTCGAAAAGAAGAAAGAAAGATGAGGGAGAGAAGAATTTGACCAAGGGAAAAGATCATAGCAGTGACTAGGCTGGTGGATGATTGGCTTAACATGGTGGTGAAATGGGCTCGGTAACTGAGACCGGCTCATGGGATCGCAACTAGGCTTTATTGCCAATATTGACTAGCTAAACACGATGGTCGGTCTATCGTGGCAGTAAAGCGGGCTAAGCAAACGTGGCGCAACAACATTACGACTAGACGACAAGGCTGCCGTGAGATGCTAACCTTAATCCCTCTTGGTCGAACAAAAGAGTAACCAAGGAATGGTTAAAGAGAAGAAGGGAATAGACAGAAGGAGAGAGAAGCAGGAAGAGAGGAGGGAGAAGAAGGAAGTGGAGATGCAGTCGGCACTAGAAATTCCCGACTGTTTCAGGAGATGGGAGAGAGAGGAAGCAGCCGGTGCTAGGCCTCATCGACTGTGTTGGAGGAGAAGAGTGGAAGGGGACCAACTGGCGTTAAGTCTCGCCAACTGACAAAAAAAGTGAGGGAAAACTAATCGACGATAGGTCTCGCCGACTGACAGAAGAGGAGAGAAGACCAACCGGTGCTAGGAGTCACCGACTGATAGAAGAAGAAAGAGAAGACCAACCGGTGCTAGGTCTCTCCATCTAATGGAAGAAGAGAGAGAAAACCAATAGGCGCTAGGCTTCACTGACTGATAGAAGAAGAAAGAGAAGACCAACTGATGCTAGGCCTCACCGTCTGATAGAAGAAGAGAGAGAAAACCAATCGATGCTAGTCCTCACCGACTAATAAAAGAGAGAGAGAAGACCAACCTGTGCCAAGTCTCACCGAGTGATAGACAAAGAGAGAGAAAATCAACCGACGTTAGGTCTCGCTGACTGATAGAAGAGAGAAAGAAGACCAACCGACACTAGGTCTCGCCAGTTGATAGAAGATGATAAAGAGGACCAACCGGTGCTAGGTCTCGCTAGTTGACAGAAGAAGATATAGATGACCAACCGGCGCTCGGTCTCACCAGTTGACAGAAGAAGATAGAGATGAGAAGAGAAGATGAGAGAGAGAGAGAGACGAAGAGAGAGAAAGAGAGAGAATAGAAAGAAAGAGAGAGAAGAGAGAAAGAGAGAAGAGAGAGAAATAGAGGGAAGAGAGAGGGAGAGAAGAGAGAAAGAGAAGAAGAGAGATAAGAGAGACAAGAGAGACAAGAGAGATAAGAGAGAAAGAGAGAAGAGAGAAGAGAGAGAAAGAGAAAAGAGAGAAGAGAGAGGGGAGGAGAGAGAAAGTACCCTTTCCTTCTCTCCTCTCTCTCTCTCTCTCTCCAAGATGTACTCACAAGATCAAGCAATGAACCGAAATTTTATTGAATCCTCAAATAATGAATCAAGTGTTGAGAGTCCTTTTACAATGAGGCAGTACCTGTTTATATAGAATTGTGCCCAAACATGGGTAGATTGATCAAAATTAGATCTAATTGCTGAAAATTAAGATTTAATTGAAGTAAAATAAATTCTAAAAATGGGTGCAAAAGGATTGTTTTGCCCCTACTTAACAATATGTGGAATTCCATAACCGTCCCTGCTGCTGCCCGATAACTTGCGTGATCTTCCATGACTGACTCAAGGGTGTTCTGATGCCCGTTTAATCGAAATATTATTGTTTTCTTGTAGGGCTCGACATGGCGCTCGTTTTGGTACCAACTTCGAACCATGAATCATGTTTTTTAGCCATGATCACGAGGCCTGAAATTTGTTTGAATCTTAGAAACTTCGGATCGATAGTGCAGTCGTTCCTTGATGTTTTTCTGTGATTTCTTCATTGTAGTGCACTGAGCATGTCGTCACAATCCCGTGGCAACAAACGGAATGCAATTTAGAGCCCAAACAAAGATTTCGCAACTTTTGAGTTTTGGTCGGAATCTGGAATCTGTCAGCCAGAAATTCAGTTACTTCGTCGGCTTCGTGCATGAAATTTGATCGTCCATCATGTACAAAGTTTATAGAAATGATAGCCCTAGACCGTACGCACACAATGGAATTGTTTTCGCGTAGATCCCTTGCGCGAGCATCGTGATTTGGTCTATCGAGCGAGGCTTGTCGCTGCTAAAGTTTCTACAACTTCTTCATGGATCGATGAATTCTTTCTAGCTTTTCTGCCTACTCGGATATCATCTCGAGACGTTCCATACATTGAATTGTTCATCTTGATGAGACGAATATGCTCACCAAATTTGGGAGCCATCCTACTCGGAACGAGTAAGTTATGGGCCCCGATTGAATCTGGGCCGATCTGACAAATACGAATGTCTGGTACTGTTTGAATTTTAATTTTTTTCTATAAATCCAAATCATTTTAAATTTCATGTATATGTTCTTCTCATCAAGTTGCACCTAATAAAAATATAAAAATAATAATTAGTAGAAAGTAAATTAACCAAAATACCCCTAAATCTTTTCAGGCGTATTTTGGTCAATTTATTTCCTGTAAAATATTTTTTTGATATTTTTCAAAGATTCATCTATTTTTTATGTACGCTCTTTTTAAATTTCAAGTAATTTGGATTCGTATAAAAAATATTAAAATTCAAATACTATCGGACATCCGTGATCATCAGAACGGCCCAGATTCAATATGGGCCGTTGGGCTCATTTTTCCCATGAGCTAGTGGGCTCACCCTAGCATATGGGTAAAACTTACAACAGCTGGCCAGCTATAATGAATAGTATATAGACAGAATGGGAGTCGTTAGATCTTCATCATGCAGTTCAAAATATACATCACTATTTTAATTTTAATTTTTTATATAAATTTGATTAATATGAAATTTTGTTTGTATATAGTTAACACTATTGCGTACCACATAAAAATATAAAAATCTTAGTTTTAATAATTTAAAATGACCAAAATACCCCCATCATTTTTCAGGGATATTTCGATCATTTTATATTTTGGAAAATATTTTTTATATATTTTTCATTTGTGCACCCTATTTTTTAGTACACATGTCTAAAATTTCATTATGATATGATTTATAAAAAAATAATTAAATTTAAAATAGTGATATGTATTATGAACCGCATGATGAAGATCTGACAGCTCCCATTCCACCTATATTACTATTCATTATAGATGGCCAGCTATTGTTAGCTTTTTTCATATATATATATATATATATATATTTTGTTTAGAGTTAATAACCCCTCAAAATACAAAGGTTTAAGTTAGAAGGGGTTGTGATGGGTGTATTTATTAAAACAATGATTACTTTTATATTAAAAAATTATTACAATATGTAACTTTACCATTAAGTAATGACAAATTTAAAATTTTCACAAAAAGACAATGCCATTTTGGAAGTTAGTGTGCTTGAACTTTATTTGTGGAGTGCCCTTGTCCTTTAGGTAAAATTTCAACTTTACCCCTTATGGAGATGACAAAATTATCCTTTGTCTTGTAGTAGTATTATATTCTATTGTAAAATCAAATGAGGAAATAATCGCTTGCCATCTAGCAAAAATTTGTTTATATGCTATGTTTTTAACATCTTTCTCTAGAATATCTTTCGCAGCTTTACAATCTATTCTTATAAAAAATTCTTAATTTAAAATATCACTTTCGAATTTTGTCACACAATTGACAATTGAAAGAATTTCTTTTTTAATGGTTGAGTAATTTTGTTGTGCTGGGTTCCAAATTCCAGAAGTATATCTTATTAATTTTTTTTTTTCAGTTGGTTGAAATTTTCGTTTTAAGATTCCACCATAACCGAGTTCAAAGGCATCTATTTCAATAATTTTGAAAGCTTTTGAATGAGAAATAACTAAACAAGGTAGTTGTTTAGCTTTTGCCTTTATCTTTTCTACTGCGAGAGTATGTTGCTTCCCCCAATCTAGCGGATTTTTTCGAAGTCTTTGAAAAATGGGCTTGCAATCAGCCGCCAGATTTTTATAATAATGACTTACGACTAATTATAATTTTAGGATTTTTGAACCTAACAGTACTATAAAGTGGTTATTACAATTATAATTATGTCTTTATAAATATGTATATATTTATATAATATATCATATTATATTATTATATAAATATTATATAATAAATATAATTATATAGTAATATAAAATAATATATAGCATAATATCTACATTATTTCTTATATATTATAATACTATATAATAAATATGTATTATATATAACTCCTATTGATAGAGTTATATTAACAGCATTCTGCAATTTATATATTTATGTATT
>NW_006497380.1:93313-114868 GCF_000471905.2 Amborella trichopoda
GTTGTCGGCTGGTAGTGGCTACAGTAAGATGCTGTCGGCTGGTAGTGGCTACAGTAAGATGTTGTCGGCTGGTGGCTACAGTAAGATGCTGTCGGCTGATAGTGGCTACAGTAAGATGCTGTCGGCTGGTGGCTACAGTAAGATGCTATCGGCTGGTGTGGCTATTGTAAGATGTTGTCAACTGGTGGCTACAGTAAGATGTTGTCGGATGGTGGCTACAGTGGCTGGGACACGTGTCCTTGATAGATTGGAGTCGTTCTGGTCCCTCCTGAATTTTCTTTAATTTGAAGAAAATTCGATGCCGGCACAATCGTCACCGTTCATCAGAGTATAATCTTCTTGGTCGTCACTTTGTGTAAAGGTGGATATTTTGTCTTCATTATTTTCTATGGCATTCCAGAGCTTTATTTTAAGCTCTTCTTTGGACAGTTTGGGGTTTTGTTGCTGTAATATTGCAACATATTCTGATATTTCCATCTTTTGGGGTGAAATTGAAGGTATAAATTTCATTTTAATTTTTTCTAGATTTAAGGAGTCATTTTTATAATTATCCCACCATTTGATATGGATTTGTCTTTGTAATCCAGGGATATAATCCCATCTATTCATATCATCTACTGAGACTCGATACTCCAATTTTAAAATCCATGGGACCTGATATAAGGTCATAAAATATATGTGGTAGTCTCTTTTTAGACTTTTTTTATTATAGTCAGAGAATTTTCTCTGTGAAATATGTAGTTCTTTTGGTAGTATTTGGTTTGTGGATCCCCGTATGGAGAACCAATTTTTAAACCAATTTGGAAAATTATTTGGCTCAGTTAGTTTGAACTGAAGATACCAGCTATAGGAATTTTTTTGTATTCCGGTATGAGAAGACTTCATCCCAAGCCTTTATGTAATCATAGTAATGGTAAGATTTGATTTTAAATCCTTTTGTATTCATGATCCTTGGCTCTAAAGGATCCAGTCCTCATTCTTTGTAAGTAATAACTTTTTTTATTTGGAACTTTGAATATGCTATTTCATTATCGTTATTTTTAGAATGATGAACTATAAAAACTGATCTTATTTCTATCAGGATACATTCGTACCATTCTCTGCATTTTTCACCCATATTAGGATGCATATGCTGCCTGAGGTATGAGGCGGCTATTTTCGTCAGAGTTTTTGACTGATGCTCATTTTCAATGATCAGCAAGGAAATATATGTTGTTTTTAAATATATAGATTTTGCACTAGGAGTTTAAGTGCTTATTGGTGTTTGAAGAGGAAATATATCAATATCTTGTATTTGTCTCCTTATTAGAGCATTTGGTATTGATGGAGATGCCGGGGATGATCCTGGACTAGGGACTATGTCCATCTTCGGCTTTTGGTTTTGTTGGCTCCTTTTGTTTTCCCTTGTCATCTTGCAAATATCTGCTTTGACATAAGATTTTTTACATCTTTCTGCAGGATGTCCTCAGCTGCTTTACAATCAGTTCTTATAAGGAATGATTGATTAAGCAGATCACTTTGAAATTTCGTAATAACATGAACAATTATGAGTATTTCCTTTTTTACTATTGAATAATTTTGTTGAGCTGGGTTATAGGTTTTAGAGGTAAACCTGACCAATTGCTTTAGATTATTTACCTTTTGTTTGGGATTGGATATCTGATCCATCTTAACACTTTGTTAAGTGGTTTGTAATTTATAACCAATCTTGGAGCCCCTCTTTCTATTTCTGAGGCATTTTCCACATAAAAGGCTGAACAGCTCCATGGAGATGAGCTTTTCTTGATAAGCCTTTTATCTAATAATTCTTTTATTTCTTTTTTGTAAATTTCGAGTAACATATTATTCATTTGAATAGGCCTTGCCTTAGTAGGAATTTTTCCCTCTCGAAAATCTGGTTCATAAGGAAGTTCTACTATATGTTGTTTTCTATCCCAAAAGGCATTGAGGACATCGACACATATTTCTCTTTCCATTTCTGATTTCAGAGACTTTATTTTAGTTTGAATCTCAGGAAGAGACAACTTTTCTTCTATATTTTTGCATTTTATTTCTTCTTTCAGATAATACAGAAATTTTTCTTTAGAAGAAATTTTATTTTTAATGTTATTAATTTCATGGACTCTGGGCTTTTCAATAAAGGTAAATTTAACCTTATGCCCTTCAATACTAGCTTTTATCCATGTGTCATCAATCCTATTTGGATAGAGCATTTTTTAAAAAGGAGTATCTAGAATAACAGGTTGACTTAATTATTTTACCATTATGAATGGAAAATTGAAACAAGCACCATTATTGCATATTGCAGTATCTAATAATTTATAGTTTATAAGCATTTTGCTGTCATCTGCAGTATTAAGGATTTGGGTAGTCTCGCTGAAGTATTTAGTTGGTACTAAGCTTTCATTGATGCAATTTAGGTCTGCTCCTGAATTTATCAGGGCGGTAGTTTGAAAGCTGTATTCCTTTTGAACTACGATTTTGATATTGGTAAACCATTTTTGAGTTATGATTTTGTCTACTAGGTTTACATATTTACAATTTTGGACCTTTGTAATTCAGTCTTTCCTGTAATTATATTTGGGAATTTGGATGCAAATTTTATAGCTCTATAAATGGGAATAATTCTTCCTTGAAAAATATTGTGCCCTAAAAATATAATTTTTCTTTGGCATAGATTTATTTTTCTTGCGGAAACTACTAAGCCAGCATTTTTTATTGCTTTTATGAATGTACTTAAGTGTTTTTGATCAATTGATTCAGAGAAAACAAGTACATCATCAATATAGACAATCATAAATTTGGTATAAGGATTAAAAATCTCGTTCATGATATTTTGGAATTCCGATGGTAGATTCTTTAATCCAAACGGCATAACATTTCATTCAAATTGTCCAAATTGAACTTTAAAAACAGTTTTATATTATCTTTTTCGGCAATCTGGATTTGTCAATAGCCTGATTTGAGATCAAATTTTGAAAATATACAAGCATTGACTAGTCTATCCAAGAGGTCTCTTTCAGTATATATATATATATATATATGGTGTGGTTTCTACAAGGTTGCAACCTTAAACAATCCAATTAAGGCGTACATCCAAATTTTATCATAATATGTAATTTTGGTGTAAATGTTTATTAGGATTATCTGAAAAACTATTTGCATATCAAAATATAAAATTTTAAACTCCAAAAATAGTTAAAATCAAGTATATCTATAACCATATGAAAATCTTGAAAATGGACATTCTAAATAATATGTTGCAAGATGCACTATTTTTAGGACTCAAAATCTTTTTCTTTTTTCATATTCATACATCTCGATGCCCAGATGATCAATTAGAGTGTTTTTCAACATTAAAACAATTTTTTCCGATAGATTTCTAAGGCGCATCTTTAATTTATATATTATAAAGTTGCAACATTATATAAACTTTTTCCATATATATATCTATATATATGGAAGATGCTATGGTGAGCCCCCTAGCTCACAGAAAAAAATGAGTCCAACGGCTCAAATTGAATCTGGGTCGATCTAACGATCACGGATGCCCGATAGTATTTGAATTTTAATTTTTTTCTACAAATCCAAATCACTTGAAATTTTAGACCTGTGTTGATAAAAAAATAGGTGAATTTTTGAACAATATTAAAAACAATTTTTACATGAAAACAAATGATAAAAATACCCCCATAAATTTTGGGGGGTATTTTGGTCATTTTTAATTTTACGGATTATTATTTTTATATTTTTATTAGGTGCGGCTTAATGAGAAGAACTTCAGCTAGTATTTCAAGTGATTTAGATTTGTAGAAAAAAAAAATTAAAATTTAAACACTCTCGGCGATCAAATCAGCCCATATTCAATCTGATGAGACCATTTACTTTTGAGACGCAGAAGTCACAATGATTTACAACTATCCGATGTGAAATTTGATAGATTAGGTGTGTCAAAAAATTTGAAAAAACTTGTTTTGAAGTTTGAGCTTGGTCAATAGAATAAATGCATCCATTTAATTTTACATCCAATGGTCAAGATTAATTGTGACCACCTACTTTCACATCTATCTAATTAGACGGAATAAATGCATCCATCTAATTTTCCTTAATAAAAAGTAGTTCCAAACATTTTTATAAGGAAAAAATGTTTCATCCGGGCTGGATCGTATTTTCACAATATGCGCTCTAGTGGTATAAAGCATCTATCTTAAAGACGGATGCAAATAGGCAGGCCATCTAAAAACAAGTGTGACTAACAGATCAATTGTTTTCTTAATATAATCATTATTTTTAGTTTTCAATTTTTTTTTCTTTTTATATTCATGTTCTCCATGTTAAATATTATATATTATCTATAAGGGATCAAATTATATTTTAAAAATATATTTATTGTCAAGTGCACATTTCTACAAAAAGCATGTCCTTTAAATAACATCAACCTTAAAGATTGACGTTTGTAAGTCTGTAGGCATGCACAACTCATGAAACATTTTCTTTCAATAAAAGTAGTTCCAAAAATTTCTATAATGTTAATTGCCAAAGGGCACGATTTATACAAAGCCTAGGCTCTAAACAATCTTATTAGAGCCTACCTTCAACTAGTGTCGAGAAATGTGGTTTCAATATTAAAAATCTTTGTGATAGCCTTAAAATATATTTTTATTTTCATTTATAAAGTTTAAAGCTTCAAAAATAGTGTAGATCAACATATTTATGAAATTTGAAAATCTTGAAAATTGACGGTCAAAAAATACGTTACAAAATATACTATTTTTAAAACTTAAAATCTATTTTTTTCTTGTGTCTATGCTTTTGATATCGAGATATGAATTTAAAGATATTTGAACATCAAAACAACCTCTTCTAGTGAAAATTTTAATGTAGGCTCAAATTTGATTGGTTTTCGCATTGCGAAATAGGCCCTAAAGTTTCGTTTAGAATTTAAAGGACGTTGGAGTACTTTGGATGTTTGACAGAGGTATGATCGGTGATTTCCCATGAAAGAGCATTCAGCGAGGTGGGGTAGACGTTACGTTACCGACCACCGAGGGACATTCTTCGAATTTCAGCAAAAATGCTAGCGAGAAGTTGCTCCACTGTACCATCGCTCTCGCTCTAACACACACTCTCTTTCTAACAATTTCCTGCTTTGCTTTTAAATATGTCCGATTCTATTTCCATCTCCCTTGGTTTCTAGAGAGAGAGAGAGAGAGAGAGAGAGGAGGCCGATCTGTACATCGCATTGCACACAGCAGTGGTAAGTCAAGACTCTCTCACTATCTCTCTAGATCAATTCAGTATACATTGCCTCCGACTCTTTTTCTCTCTGCTAGAAACCCTAAGAGTCGTCGCCATTTGAGGTCAGTGCGTTTGTTTCAGAGTTGCAGTGGGGTGGGAAAATGAATATCTTCAGGCTAGCGGGGGATATGACCCATCTTATGAGCGTTTTGGTGCTGCTTCTGAAAATCCACACCATTAAATCCTGTGCTGGTCTGTGTTCTTCCCTATTTCTCTCTGTTTCAAGGATTTTGTTTTGGTTGAATTTCACTATCTTATGTTCGTTGATGTCCTGTAAATTTGTTTTGTTGAATATTTGGTTATTGGGCGTGAGATTCATACAATATAGGTTTTGATTCTTTTTATGCGCTTTAGTGTTGTGATTTTCCTCTCAGATCTAGGTATATATACAATTTTGCTTGTTTAGAAGTGAAGAGATATGTAGTACTTGACATTCGTGCTTGCATTCCATAGTTGTAGTTGAGTATTCAGTGATTGTACATGGTCATGGCATATTCTCGTTATTGTTTGATTCAATCTGCTACAAGTATTGCATTCTTAATTTTTTTCTTAAAAAAAAAAAAATGTATTGTGTGATATATGGATAATGGTGGGGCACATTGATTCAATTGCATTTATTTATGGGGATCGAGATTTATTTATTTTTGACTATGACATCTTTGGGTTCCAAGGGTGTTAGATAACATAGACAAGTGGAACCTGCTTATTGATATAGAAGATAAAGTGAGGGAATGTGAGAACCTGCTTTCTAGACTAGCAGTGACTTTAAGAATTCTTGTTGTCCTTTCATGGTGAAAATATTACCATTAGTTTACAAAGTTGCTTCATAGAACTCTCTAACGAAGACAAGTCTGAAAGTTCACAATTGAATCTAACCTTGAATTTAATGGCCCTGATAACTCATGGCCAATGTATGAGTCTAGCTGTACTTTGAACAACTTTGAACAGTTCAGATAGTCGCATCATATGTCCAAAAATTTCACTTACAAACCCTTGTTGAATTCAAAGTCGAATGCTCAATTTTATCATTCATAGCAGCAACTTATTGCAGCTGGAGTTTGTTTCCATTGTGGAGTAAGATTTGGATGGAATGTGATGTTTGTGATGACAAACACTTAAACTAGAAACAAGAGATGATACCCAAAGGAGGCATAATGTCAAAGTGGTCTGTATCTACCTTACTGTAAATTGTAATGTGACTGCGATTCATTAAGCTTGAGCTGCTATTCTACATTTTTGGCTACTTCCACAAACTAATATGAGGACGTATCATACCATGTTTAAGCGGTCATAACACATATAATTTCTTTGCAGGAATAGAGCTGGTATTTTTTTTTATATGTTTTTTTTTATTCTCTTTTTTTTTCTTTATCAGTAAGGAATGGAGGTAGTACCTAGTATTAAAGATGAAGACTTCCTAATACCATGAAATGAGAATTGAGAAAAGGTGTGGTTTGTGCTCAATTGCAGAAAATTTCATATAGACTGTGCGGTAGTTGGCGTAGGATTTCATTTTAACCGTGACAAAGCAAATTTCACAGTTAAGAAAATGCATTTGGTGAAGAATGCTTGCACTCTTATCTCTGATGGAAGCATTCCTTGAATAATATAGCATCAAGAAAACTAGCCCTAGTAGAAGGATGGATTTGCTTTGATTTTTAACCACATTCAAAAGAGAAGCTAGCCCTTATTGAAGTATATAGTTGCTTTGATTTTTAACCACATCCCATGTTTCCAAAGATGAAAACATTCTGACTTGTTTGTTTGCAATAGGTCACAATTGCTGTTAAGTAATACAATCGTGCTATTCATCTTCAATCATGACAATGGTTTAGTAATGAAAATCCCTTGCATAAATATGAGCTGCATGTATGCTCGTGACACGTCTTAGGTTGCTTTGAAGCACATGAAATATGTCTATGTAAGGACAGACTGCATATGCAGTCAATTAACTAGTGAGAACTAGACTCTCCAAGTTTTGGCTGGTGTCATGTGTCGTCACATGTCAACACTTGGGCACTTTTTGACACGCCCAGACACGTCTCTGGCACATGTTTTGTACATATCGGTTGTCTATCTATTAAATAGTGTCTAAAACTTTTAACAAAGTGTCTGATTCATTTTTTTCGTTTTTAAGAAATTTTTTATTTACATATCAACATTTAATACTTGCTATAGATGTTGTCCATTTAAATCCTTTAAGATAGGAATTCCTTATTGTTATTTGTTGAAGCTTTCAATGCCCATCACAGGGTGGTAGCATCATTTATTGCCCTGTACATGTCAATACTAAAGAGCTTTATCTTATATAAAACACGCCTATGTCAAAAGGGACGTTGGGAGATTGAGCTTAAAGTCTAACATGTTATCGATATGCTATCAATGATATTGTGACAGAATGTGCAAAATTTTATAATTAGTAGGGAATCAAAATAAGCATTATTACTACAAAGACAATATTTAGAATTTTTTATGAAATAATTTTTTAGAATAATATGTGACTATGAAATAAATATAATTTTATCTTATTTTAATAATTTCCTTTCTTGTTTGAATTATATATAAATATATTATGCGATAATCATATAAAATACGTGTACGGACATGTCTTTGTCATACTAGCGTTTCAGCTCAAAGTACTAGACACTTAAGACGCTAGATACAGCACCTGTGTTGGTGTCCACGTGACACTGCAACTAAGGCAGAACTACCTTGAAAGCTTTGGTTGTCCGCCCTCTAAATCTAAGTTCTTGTGTTGGGCTCCACTTGATAGTGACCTTTCTTAGGGGCTGCCTCTATATGCAATTGATGAGTGCTTGAAGATGGCTCACATAGTGAAACTAATGCATTTGAGTGGAATTTACCCTGTTTAATCCCAAGTGATAGAGAAACTAATTCTTAGCAGAACACATTGTCTGCCGAACATCATTTACCTTTAATGTGGGTGTCAAACCATGGTTGCCTTTCAACATCATTTAGATATCATTTAGAAAGCCAATGGTTCAAGGTGTGAGCTTTTCTAATTTAGTTACCATATGTAAGGTATACTTTTCTAGTAGATGGCACTTTTGGACATTTCGAATTTGTTATCTTTCGGTAATTGTTGTTAGGCCTGCAAGCATGTTGGGCCAGTCTAACAGGCTCGGGCCCAGTGTGGCATGGATTGCTTCCATGCCCCTTCATGGGGCATCTCGAGCCAGGGCTGGCCGTGGCCTTAATTTTAAGGCTCAACAGGCCCTTGTCATATGTACAAATGGGGCAGATTGGGCCAAAACTGACACGGCCCATTTGTCAATTTTTATTTAAATCATATGATTGTTAATAATCAGCTCATATTTTGGGTGGATCACTAAAAACATGATTGGCCGATCTTTTTTTTTTTTTTAATTTTTTCAAATTATTTATGATGAAGAATGTACTTGTGGTTATCCATTGTAATTTCTTGTTATTGAAATTTCACCTACTTGATAAATCAGTATGCAAAGAGATTATGCTTGGCAGCCCCAAAACAAAAAAGAAAAAGAAAAAGGGAGTCCCTTCATCAAGCATTCATGCATATGGTTATTTCTTACTGGCATTTTTGATAGTTCAGTCATTTGTTTAAATGGAACAAATTTTAATGATAAGTTCTTGACTATATTTTTATGGACTCTGTTTTACTTGGCACTCAAGACAAATGAGAGTCTGCATTGTAGATCAATAATGTCTACCAATACTTCTGTGGTTTTCTGTCCAAGCCAAGTTCATCTGTGTTCCTTGTGGAATCACAAAATTGGGAATGTCAATTAAGGTGCTGCATCTCCATCAACCAGTGTTGAAAAAGTTCATCTCTGCCTGCGTAGGCGGGCTCAAGGTGAGCGCCTAGGCGGGTCTGGGCGCCCGTTTTGTGCAGACCCCATAATTTTTTGTTTTAAATTTTATGAAAGTTGCCTTGGAAAACAAGTCAAGGCGCATTTGGGCCTCTCTCTCTCCCCTTCTCTCACACTCTCATGGGTCCATGTGCTCTCTCTACATATAAGAAGAAAAAGACGATGGCCTCCAAGAGTTTGATTGGAGGCCTCTTTCTCTCACACACACATATACACACAAAGACAGATTTGGACCCATATGCTCGCTCTTTACATGTAAGAAGAAGAAAAAGAAGAAGATGACCTCCAGGTGCTCGATGCAAGGTCCCTCTCTCTCTCTCTCTATCTATCTATCTTGACATATTAGAAGAAGAAAAAGAATGTCCTCCCAGTGTTCAAGGCCTCTCTCTCACAAACATGGTTCCATATACTTGCGCTTACTTTACATATGAGATAAGAAATAAAAAGATGACGTTTAAGTATGTTATGCAAGGCCTTACACACGTGCACACATAGACATGCACACCCTCAGATGATCTTAAGTATTTCATTTGGGGCCTTACACACGGCACTCACAAACACGCACGAGCAATACATACATGGACCACCCACTCCAACACCGCAGGGCCACCCAGGTGTCTGGGCACCTGCCTAGACGGCTGCCTAGCCGCCTTTTTTGACATTGCCATCAACCAATTCTACGACTGTCCAAGTCCTTATATGTATTATGTTTGACCACATGAATATGATGTCTTTGACCGCCAATGTTTGGCAACTTGTTGTCCCATTTGGAAGTTTGAAATGCAATTTTGGCTCCTATATTTGTGCCTTTGTAATCCATGTGGCGTGTGAGTTCTGGAGTTTCTTGCACCTGTAATGGAATTATTATGACCTTCTACTGGTGTCAAAATTATATCTCTAATGTATAAGTTATGTCTTGTTTATTCAATGGGTCTAGTCTCCTTATGTATTATAGGATTCAAAAATCTCTAAGGTCTTTTTTTTTCCTGTTCCTGGAAGGGTCTTTTCATCTTTGGTAAATGAAATAAATATAAAGGAGTTATAATTTTGTCCTATGTCACTGTATGCAGGGGTTTCTTTGAAGACGCAGGAACTATACACTCTTGTTTTTATGACTCGGTATTTGGACCTATTTACCAACTACATATCGCTTTATAACAGTGCAATGAAAATAATTTTCTTGGGAAGCTCGTATTCTATCGTGTGGTATATGCGTCATCACAAGATTGTCCGAAGATCTTACGATAAAGACCAAGACACCTTCCGACACTATTTTTTGATTTTACCTTGCCTAGTTTTGGCATTACTTATCAATGAGAAATTCACTTTCAGGGAGGTAATATATTTGGTTCGAGTCATTAATGCTGTTTTAAGCTCATATATTCCATTATTGCTTTCTCATTTTGGAACTAATCATAAGCTGAAATAAGAAAATAAAAGAAAATGATCATAAGTTGAAGGAAAATTGATGTTATTCATGTTTTATCTTTTAGATGGTTTTTCATGTGCTATCAAACGTTTGAAGTTATCCTTTTAACCAGCATTACTTTCCTCACCTTAAGCTTGCATGCCTTTAAAATGAAACAGGTCTTGTGGGCATTCTCTTTGTATTTGGAGGCTGTTGCCATCCTTCCGCAGCTGGTGTTATTGCAGAGGACTAGGAATATTGACAACTTGACTGGGCAATATGTTTTTCTTCTTGGGTAAATTATCACTGAACTCTCGATATGTTTTCTTATTAAAATATATCGTATAATAAGCTCCCAAATGTGGGTTGAAAGGCTACACTAATAGCAGAATGCTTAGTGTCGGTGTATGCAAATCCTTGAACAAACTCTTTGGCAGAGATGCATCCTACATAGATGATCTTGGGTTAACAGCCTTAATTTTGCTAATTTTATGCCTCATCTTTTACATTTTCTTTGTGTCAGAAAACAAATATAAGTATTTTACATAAGCTTAGTGCATGGGGCCTTGTCTTTTACATGTTCCAGATTGCCCATGACGTTCAAAATTCAGTGGGAGTACCTTGGCATTTTAATGAGCAACCTATCCTGGATTATCTATTACGAGTTTGTGACCTAGAATTTGCCTTGCATAGGGGTAGCCGTTGTTATTAGTGGATTTGATGTGAGTGCAGCATTGTTTTGGAGTGTATGAAAGGCCTTTAGATGCACGTCTTTGTATTGATTTGTTGTACTGCAAAATTATGTTAGGAACTTCCTTTATATGTATTTAATATTCTGAAGAAATTTTTTAATTCCATGCCCTACATTAATACCAGATTATTTGCATTGGACATCGTCCATTTACCTAAAAATTATGAAATGACTGATCCAATTCACATTCAACAGTCCTACAATTTATCGATGTTGCTCTTCAAATGCTAGTCATAACGAGTGAATCAAAAGTGGCTTGCCTAGTGCCTAGGCGGCCAGGGGTCCTAGGCCCATCCCCCAGGCCTAGGCAGGTATCCTGGGCGGGGAGTCCCTAGGGACTCCTAGGCGCCTGGGACCCCACCTAGGTGAGCGCCCTGGGGCGAAAATGCCCCTTGTTGAGGGGGGTAGAAGAAGAGGAGGACGAGGCAAATTCAGAAGAAATAGAGGAGGACCAATGTTATGTTGAAATGGGAGATGACTCTGATGATGAGGCTTGCCGTACTTTTTATGATGATGACTAAAGACACTTGACTCTTGGTGTTGAGTCTTAGAGTATTTTTTTTTGCCTTATTTTCTAGTTTCTACTATCTACTCTTTATGTCTTACGTGTATGCCTGTGTGATTGTATCATTGAATGGAAATATGGATTATGGAATGATATGAACAATGGAACGTGGAGTATGGTCTATGGAGTATTGATTATGGATTGTGATTGGGCAGCCAGGACCCCCCGGCTGCCTAGATGCTGCCCAACATTTTCTGGAACACTGGTCGTATCCAAACTAAAAAAGTTCATTAGGGATTCAATTTCTCTATATTCAAATGTCTCTATCTTTCAATTATTAAACACAAGTTATGTAAATGGTTTCTTTTTCCTCCCTCTCTTCATGTTTTGTATATATGTCCACTTTTATTTGCAAGTGGTGCAACTTGATGTGTACTTGACATATGTCATGGTATTTTATTTATCATAAACAAATTCTAAAAGATCCAATGAGGTAATAAAAGCTTGAAGCTGGTGAATAAGCTCTTGGGGAATTGGATTTGGCACTTTAGTGTTTGGATTCAAGTTTTCTCAGGTAACTATGGTATGATTGAGAAGGGTGGAGGAGAAGGGTGTTGGGAAGATCTCCTTTAGACCAATAGCCTAGGGCTTTGGGGGCATGGAGGTGTTTTAGCTTTGCTTCTTGGAAGGGGTGACTTATAGTGTGGAAATGCCTCAATGCAGACTCGTTTCTTGAGATGTTACTTGTCTGTGTCCAAATAAGTTGTAGGTTCCATCGGAATCTTAGGGATGCAAAGATGGATGAGCTGTGTACTCGTGGTTGTCTGGAGGGCAATGTTGATTCTTCAAGGTTTCAAAAAGTGCTAGGTGGCCCCTAGGTGGCTGGCCTGGCGCCTAATGCCCAGGCGGGCGCCCAGAACCTCAAGTGCCCTGTAGTACAAATTCTTTAGATATATACATATATTTATAGTCCAAACGCACATATATGCATATATTTGTGTCAATTTTGTAATTATTGCATTTGAAAATATTGTAACATACTTTTTTATATATAAACATGACATATCGCATGTTGCGAATAAACTTGTTCAAACTTTCAAAATTCAAACCATACAAAATTTTAAAAAATTTAAAAGTCTAATAGACTATATATTACTAATAGCCTTTGATTTGCATATGAGATAATAATTCCAATGAGAAAAGAAAAGTTTAGGAAGCTTCTTCAAACCACAAAAAATATTTTTGATTCTAAAAAATAGGTATAGCTAAGAGATTGAGGGCTTATGGAAGTGTTCTTTTAACTTTGGGGGTTGAAATAACCCCCATAACCTATTTAAACCTTTTTGGGGGTCAAAATTACCCCTTTTACCCTTTTTGGCATCTTTAAAACTAAAAATAGGCCCACATCCGTGGGCAACCGTCCAGGTACAACCGCCCAAAATAGGGTGCCCAAGTCTAGGCGGGCAGCCACAGGTGTCTTGGGTGCCTAGTAGCCGGGCGTACCATTTTTTAGGAAATTGTTATTCCTCCTAATGCACGAATCATTTGTTATGGAAATGGGATTCCAATAGAAACTTGTTGCCTAGATCCTTCTATAGAGTCCTAAACATTCTAGTAAAGGAGCACTCCCTGTCAAACTTTGTTGGAATCATCTCAGCATCTCTAAGAGTTTTGACATACATCTGGTTCCCGTCCCTAGATAAGCCTGTTATGGAAGATCATCTGCAAATTGTCATTGTCCACAATTCCAAATGGTGGCTGAAGTGTCAAAGGACTGACGAGGTTGTGGATATTGCTTAACTGTACTTATGTTTGGGCAGTTTAGGAGTTATTCCTTGACCTCTTTGGAGCCGTTTTAATCATGCACCAATTGGTGGCTTGTCTTCTGAGTTTCTAGATGTCTTGGGCTTAACTGGTTAGCAGTTGGCATTAACAATGCTACATCTCAAGTTCGATTCCTACTGCAACTACCCCCAAAAGGAAAAAAAAGAAAAGAAAGAAAGATGTGGAGGGCCAAGCCTTCTAGAGGCTCTACATAATGCTGATATCTTGTTATAGCTGGAAAGAGAGAAAAAATGGATTTTTGCACTCTGTTGGATTGGAATCGAAGGTATTATCATTGTGTAAGCTTCTAGCTAGAAATAATTGGCCCAAAGGTTTTGTCACCTCTCAAGGTGGACCTTCCGTCTCCCACTGGCAACATGTAGATGACACCACAATTACCTAGGCCTCCCTTTTTGTCTAGGCAGACCCATAAAATCCCAATGGCACAGGGTAGTTGAGGCAATCAAAAGTAAATTGGCTGCTTAGAAGTTGTAGATTCCCGTTGTTTGGTGGCTGGATCACTTATGATCCAATTTACCTCAACAACATTCTAGTATTTGTTAGGATGCCGATATCCATTGCCAAGAAGTTGAAGAAAGTTATGGTGGAGTTCTTATAGAGTCATGCAGGAGGACTAGTTGCGGGGAGCTTGGTTGGAGGGTGGCAAGACCCCCCTCCCCCCCCTCCTTGTAAATCGATCCTGGATCCTAAGCCTAAGCAGAGCTCACCTCTCCCATCAAGGGACCTCAATCCCTATCTTATAAGGATCTCGATCCCTGACTACATGGATCTTAAATCTTGATTACTTTGGAAGGCGATCACAACCCACTAACAGTTGGGTGTGATCATGGTTTGAAGGGATCTCAATCCTAAGGGAAGTTTCAAAGTTTTTGAGTTTTGAACCCAATGTCTTTGGTGTTGTGTAACTTGTTTACTTTTTTGTCACTTTTGCAGCTAACAACCACCTAAAGACAATTTCTATTTTTTCTCGAGCATAGCTGTTCACGAAACATGGCATGGGGCATCTGTCGACGACGGGAGTTAACCATTCGAGCGAGAGGTCAGACCAATCCCATTCATCCTGGTCTGATCCAGATTGAGGTTGTTCTCTCCCACTCCCTACCATCTGGATCTTCCTCTAGGATTTTCTTGAAAAAATAAGTCAGATCATTTCCCAATCAATCGGGGGCTAGGGTAAAAGCGCTGCAGAGTCGGGGATAGCAGCAGGGAGGGATCCGCGGAACCTCTAGGAGGGGAATTGCCTAGGTTGTCCAGAACTGAGCAGTTCCCTCTATACCTAGTCACCTTGTCTCATTAGTAAAGGACCAGGGCGATTCCTAAGTTCAGTTCTTATTGTCGCCCTCCAATCTCATTTTTTGAATTGTTTATAGGACTTTCAAGCTATAGAGTTTGCGTTGTGCATTTGTAGAGAATACTAAAAAGTGGATTATACATTTCTCAATTTTTTAAGTCACTTCAAAACTAATATACGTACGTACATATATATGTATATGTATCTGACCCCAATTAGTTGGGAAAAGGCTTAGACGACAAGGATGATGATATACATATATATGTGTGTATGTATGTGTGTATATAAATATAACTATGGGTTTCTCTAGAGTTAACAACCCCTCAATATTTTTTTTTGTTTAAAAAAATATGAGGTTTCAGCATCACCAACATCAAGGAATGCAGCATGGCTCTCCTTGGCAAGTGGTGTTGGCATTACGCCACCCAAGAAGGTAAGCTTTGGCAGCGGCTGGTCAAATACAGACATGGGCATGATGCTTCAGGTTCTCCGAAGGTTTAGTTAGTGCTCAAGCCTCATATGCTCGTAAAGAGATTGTAAGAACCGATTTTGCTTTCTCTAATCAGATTCATTTTCTTGAAAATAACTGGGAATCAAATCAAATTCTAGAAGCATCTTTGGTCGGGCAAATGGTCCCTAGGATGTACTTTTCTGAGCGTGTTCCTCATTGCATGAGATCATGGGACTGCTATTTCCTGCCCTTACGAGGTGATTGGGGGTCAAACCATTTGGCCACCTCCTTTCAGGAGGAGCCTTTTCAACTGTGAGACTGCTGAGTTGGGGTCCTTGCTGGACCTTAACACCCACTTCATACCCCACTCTGGCCAAGACAAAATGGTTTGGTGCTGCTCTCCCACAGGTACATTCCCAATATCATTCTATAATGCCCTCAACCAATGTTACATGGGCACGGACATGGGTGTTGTGTCTACTACATGTGTCAAGTGTCTAGTAAATTGGTCGAAAGACCTAGTATGGCGGTGACCAGTGTTACCTGAGTATTCCACCTATTTTGTTAGTGCAGAAACATGTGGGCACCTGTAGACGTGGACCCAATAAGTGATCATGCATGTCATGCGGCTTGGTCATTTTTTCTTCAATAAAAGTTTCATGGTAGAGTGGATGTTCTTATCTCAAGAGGGTTCAAGACCAAATCGTTGGAACCGATAACGTGTTGAAGTGTAGTATTGAAGTGTACCACTATGCAAAGGGCGACATGATGAGTGAATAATTTGTTATATACATTTGTTGGATTAGGTAGTTAAATGAAAACATACATTTGTTAGATTAGGAAACTCAAGAGTATTAAAATGTAGTATTATCAAACATATTAACATAAATTTTGTATTCATTTATAGTAGTATTATTATCATATTAGTATCGTCCCACAAAGAGTCTTTAAAATTTAAATTTTATTTTAAATGAATCTCACTCTTTTATATTCAAGTTTGCATCCTCTTCTCTAACATAGTATCAAATTTTAAATGATTCCACAATATGGGCTTTGCATTTTGTATTATTTTTGCATAAAAAAGAATATGTTTTACTTTTCTTATGCAAAATATATTTGTATTTTATTTTAGTTTTATCTTTAAAAGTAAAAATAAAAGGTTGTACAAACATGTCGGGGATGTACTGGGTTTTTCAACTGACTTATTGCACACCTGATACACAAACAAGACGCGACACCAATGTGTTTGTCTTATGTAACACTCAACCTAGTAAAGCCCCACACACACACGCATACATATAAATAAATAATAAAATATAATAGATAAAAATGAAAAGTTAAAAAAATATTAAACTTGAAAAATAATTTTTTTGATGTAAGAAAAGATAAAAAATATTCTTGTTTTCTATGTTTATTTTCTAAAATGATGCTTTCTAAACCTTTGTAGTAATACCATAATATTTTTCTTAATGCATGTCAATATTCTGATAATTTTGTTTGTAGAACCATTAATAGTTTCCTAGGATGATCCAAGCTCAAACACCAGTAATGTACAAACATTTTTATAATTGAAAGTAATAATTATGTACAAAACTTTAGACATTTGTTTGCACTTTGTTTGCACAAAAATGTTGTCTTCTTAGTGGTAGAGCACAGTGCCCTATCTGAAGGAGTCTGGGGATCAAACTTTAAGACATAAGCTGTTTTTTTGTTACATCAACTATGCTTGTATATTATATAAAACTTTGGGTTGGTGCATGTGTGTGCTTAAAAGGTGCACATGCACCTTTTAGTGGTTCAGATTGAACCATGCTCATCCAAGGGCCAATAAGGAATCTCGTTTTTTAGATTTTATTTAAAAATGATATTAATCTGAAATTTTGGTTTTAGGTTCATTTTTGTAATTAAAATTGAGTAAAATTAAATAAATAAAAAATATTGGCCAAATTAAATTTAGAGATATTTTCTTTATTTTTTAGTTAAAATAGTTTTAAATCATTTTTTAGTCATATTTATAGAAATACACCTACACTCCAAAATTCTGATAAATATCTTATTTAAATAAAAAATTAAATACAAGACTAATTTTCAGCTGTTGGATATGGCCATATGGGATCTCAACCATTGGATGGGTGCTTGTGCACCCTTCCAGCCCACATGTTGTGGACGGGATCATCATTATCGTCAAAGCCTTTCCCAACTAATTGGGGTCGGCTACACAAATCCTGGTCCATTATTTTATTCTATTAAGGGTCATACCCTCAATGAGGCCATAAGTCCTCGAATCTTTTCTCACTACTTCGAACTGTATCCTTTTGGGCCTACCATTTTCCCTTTTTGAGCCTTCCACTTGATCTTAAGCTGTCTTGAGTTAAGAATATTTGTTATTTTAAGATAAATGACCACTTCTACGTAGTATCAATACATACTGAAGATCAATAAAATTGCCCGATACCTACGATCAACATGTTGTATCTGTGTTGACACATGGCACAATGGGTATGTTGGATTATTCAGGTGTTTGGGTGTGGCTTGTAACAGATTCAGGCACAATTATGGAACCAGGAAGTGATCATATAGTCCTAAACAGATAGAGTCATGATAATGACTTTCAAAAGAGCTAGTACTTTAGGGACACCTTTGAAATGGTGAAATAAATCTATAATCCAAAAGTATGAAATTTGGAGTTCACACCAAGGGGTTTCTAAAGTTTACCACAAGCTACAATGCCTGTGGTAGTCTTCTGCCATGAACCTTTGATTCTGGTCTAAACCCTGTCGAAATTGAACCAAAGTTGTTAGGAAGCTTGTCATGATTGAACAAAAGATATGCAATGAATTCTATGAGGTTTGCAAAGAGATTAACATGAGGTTTGAAGATCCATCGCAAGCCTAATGTATGGTATATGGTCATAGTAGCCCTGTGGTGATCCTTCCATTTGGGTTCAAATAATGGCCCAAATCGAATGAGACTTGGAGGAATGATTCAAAATGGAATTTTAAGGATGTCTGCCAAAGGTGTTGTGATTTCAATTTATTTTTGTTGGGTTCCCAAAGTCCACCACAAGCGTAGTCAAGGTGTAGACACCTGTCATAGTGACCTCTTGTTTTTGGTCAAAAAACAATCTTTAAATTGGTCGAAATATGTACGGTTTTATGCTAACAACATAGTTGTACAGCCTCATGGGATTAATAAAGATTAAGGGTTTTTTTGAAAGTTCACTGCCCGGCATGGGTTATGTGGAAGTAGGCTTGGGGGCAACCTATAAAAGAGGGATCGGATAATCGTAATATGTGGTGCACCTTGCAAATAGCCTTGTTCAGATCCAATGAAGACATGGAACAAGTTTTAGGTGATTTCATTTAGAAATATGAGCATTTAGATCACAACAAAGTGGCCTAGGATGATGTAAACGGACCAAATAATGTTTCCAACGTCTGTTTTGAACAGATTCAGGTAAGGAAAATTAATAAGCCTGGAGTGAGTATAAAGGGAAACCTGCTTTTTTATTTGAATTCTGAGATTCTTTTCAAAATATGGAAAGATTCCATGCAGTATGATCCCAGAAATCGTAGAGATAATGTTGGAAAGGATTTCCTCAAAGAATATTTCCATTATAAGAAGCTAAATCTGAGATTGGAAGAAAAAACAGCCAAGTTTCCATAAACTTGAACTCTCTTATAAGATTGATTGGATGTTCAAAGTTGTTGAGATATATCGCAAGATACTTGAATGCGGATTTTGATGGTCAGTTAAGTTCGGCCGTTGATGAGAACTTAACTTGTCAAAAGGACGCGTTTGGTTGGCTAAACTTGCGAATTTTAGGCTTGCTCTTCATGTGCGTTGAGCTTTCCATTTTCTTTTTTTGAAAAGGATAATGATATATATTAGTACTTATAAAATGTGGTTACATGAACTAATGAGTGAGGTTTCTGGCATCCAACTAGACCGCTGCTCAGGTACAAGTATCCCCCAAGAAGAAGCCAAGAAAAGAAAGGGCATGGACATGCTGGGAGTGCAAAATCCTAGCACCAAAGTAGTATGTACATGGCTATATGAGATGGTTAGGAGACCCACAAGTCGAGTGCTCTACCATGGTTGAGAGAGAGTGGAAATAGGGTAGAGAAGGATAGAGGTCAATGATGAAACGAGGAGAGAATGCAATTATAAAGTGAGAAGAAAAGAGGGGAGGAGAGAATGAGGAAGAAAGAGAGCGAGGGGAAGTGGAAGCAAGAGAACAAGGGCAGAATGAAGGTTGCAAGCTTTCCAAAATTGATCTTTTAACCCCCAAATTGTGGGATTAGGTGTACAATCAATTGTGCAATTTCCAAATACTGAATTCTTAATGTTTTTAGATTGGAAAGGAGTTCAGAAATGTGAAATTTAAAGAAATAATCTAATATTGAAAATCTTCTTTCTTGTTAATCTTGTTCTAACCCTATATATAAGGGGATTTTGAGCACGATTTTGCTTTTCCTTGGAGGAGAGAGTGAGAGAGAAGGAAGTCTGCTCCAATCTCAAGCTATAAGCTTGTTGATTAAGAGTCCTGACTTCAAGAAAGCTTTCTGTTACACAGATCTTGATGTGTTCAGAGGGATTGAGAAAATTGAAACAAGTCTTTGCAGCGAAGTCAAAGGAATTCTAGAGAGAGAAAGAACCAGTTTGACTTTGTTGCTTCATATGCCCTGTATACGATTACGGAGTGTATATTGATTCCAGATATCTAGAATTTTTTTTTTCGCTCGAGTTTCTCATGTCTTTGTGATCACAGATGAGAGGTTTTTCTTTCTTTGTATAAAGATTTGAGTGTAAATGAAACAAGTTTCTTTTGCGTGCTGGGAACTCTTCTCGATCCTGTTTTAGCAAAAGCTCTTGGGTTTATATGAATCCTGAGTGCGTTTGTTCCTTGATTGTGTGCTTCTCTGGTTTTGTTTGCTAGGAGTTATATTTGTTTGAAATTCTCTTTAGTCAACATTTAGGCTGAACCATAGTTGTTGGGGGCAGGAGTGGGATTGAGAGTGGGATCAGTTCGGGATTCGCTGAATTGCCCTATAGTGGAAGCTCCCTGGGGTTAGGATCGGCGTCCGTACAATGAACAAGACAAGGAGCAAGATCCTTAGGTTTATGAGAGCGAGATCCGATCTCAATGGGGTTCGATGTTTTGACTAGCAGGAATCTAAGCTCCACTATACAAAAAATGAGGTTGTAAGTAGAGTTAGTATGAGTTCCCTTAGTTAAGGAATCGAGGTTTAAGTATGACATATAATGGGGTTCATCCTGCTCTAATGTTGGAATTCTTAAGGTATAGGAATCAAGGTCCTCAGCTGATTGGCCCTAAGGTCCGTAAGTGCCATTTACCAAGGATCCCTTATCAAGTGCCCCCCACCCTTAACAATAGATTTATTTATTTTTGCATGAATAACAGCAGATTAATTATGTAGCTCTATAAGTTGGTCTTTCTTATGACCACTACATTGTTAGGCCATGGCACAAGTTTGGCATGCACCATTCCCTCTGAGTCCCTGGCAATCCAGAATCCTACCACTCCAAAGTCATCTTCTTCGAATGTAGTCTCGTTTGCTTCCATTGTTTCTCAAAGGCTGGCTCTCCAAAGGGGCAAGAGGACAAGATGGACTATGGTGGTATACAATTGGCGTGCACACCAATGAAGATCTTTATACTGGAGCTCTTTTTCTAGTAATTCTCTCTGCGATGTCTTTAATAGCAGTTTGGTTACATCTACAACTCAAATGGAAGCCAAGCGTTTCGTGGTTCAAAAATGCTGAATTATTTCTTAATCGTCATTTGTCAGAACCAGCGTTTTAAAAAACGTCGAGTCGAACCGGACTCGCCCGGTTCGACTCGGAAATCGTAAAAAAGGAAATGGATCGCCCAAAAATCGGAAAACGTCCGGTTCTAGAGAGAACCGGATGATTCTGTACAGTGAATCGCCGATTCACTGTACGGAATCGGCGAGTCCGAACAGTGAATCAGCGATTCCGTACGGAATTATTATTATTATTATTATTTTTATTTTTTTATTTTTTTTATTTTTATTTTTATTTTTTGTAATCCATGATAGATTTTTTTGTAATACTTGATCGATTTTTTTGTAATCCATGATCGAATTGTTTTTG
>NW_006497380.1:115634-126651 GCF_000471905.2 Amborella trichopoda
CGCATATTCATTCAAAAACATGAAAATTCTTAATGGAGTACCCTCATTTTTTATTGAATTCCTAAAAACCAATATTTATAATGAATTTTAATAATTTTTTCGAATTTTTTTTAAGTTTTATTCTGACCGATTCACCCGATTCCCGATCCGGATCGCCGATCCGGATCGGTTTTTTGGAAGCCCGATCCGGGTCACCGATCCGTTTTTTAAACCATTGGTCAGGACTATTCGAAGTAAGTTCCTTGGCTTGGACAAGACATTTAGTTCATGTCGCTATTCCCCAATCCAAGGGGAAATATGTCAGATGGAATGATTTCCTAGATGTATTACTATCTCCTCAAGGCTTGGGGCCACTTGTTACAGGGCAGTGGAATCTTTAGGCCTTGAACCCCGATTCAAGTGGTCATTTATTCGGTACCTCCCAAGGAGTGGGAATTGCCATTCTAACCCTTCTCGGGGGATTCCATCCTCAAAGCATATGGCTGACCGATATTGCTCATGATCATTTAGCTATTGCATTTGTTTTTCTCATTGCTGCTCTCTTTCTCTCTCTCTCTTTCTCGCTCTGATGTAAAAGAAGCTTTTTAAAGCTTGAAATGAAAGCATATATTCTCATCTCACAATTGTAATCAGATTCAAGACTCTCAAACAATAGAGCATCATAAATATAAAATTTTAAATAAAATATATATTCTCACAACTAAGAGGGATGGCTTACACAATAGCACTTAACAAAACAATGGGTAAGTGGTCACTCTAGACTATGCCTAGTTCAAATTAAGAATCTAAAATAATGGAATTTCGTGCTATCCAAAAAAGGGACTGGATTTTGACATCATGGAACTTCTTATTCCTAAATAATGGGAATTTCAGACAATGGCAATCTCTATCCTGGTATCATCCATTAATGAAAGTAGAACCCACAAACATGGAACCCAAGTTATTAATATACCAAAACCTTGGACCATGGTTGATGGAAGCGAGGATCTATTTTGAAATAGAACTGAATCCACTGATGAATAGAACATGGTCCCCTTTTTTAGGAGCGAGATCCCAAAATCGAATAAACGGGGTCCCTTTAAGACCCCTTGCAGGAACCGTGGGATCGAGGTTCTGAGCGGGATCGTCACCCTACCCACAAGGTTCCCTTAACTTAGAGCCCAAACATTGCCATGCGGGCTCACCCTTGCACCACGAGAGGTGCAGGCCTTTAATTGGTTAATTATCTCCAAGAAGGCCCCTTACTCTTGATCCCACTTAGAGGAGAGGCCACCCATTACCCAATAGGTGTGCCATGTGCAAAGAACTGGAGACCATCGATCAGCTATTCATTCACTACAAATTGGCCACCCAAATTTGGTCCATCATCCTTAACCTATTCATAGGGATGGGTTAGCTGGAAACAGTGTAACAACTTCTGCTCATATTTCTCTCCCCGATCCCTGCCTAGGTCTTTTGCTGTGACACTTCTGTTTGAGCCCTTTGGTTAGAGCAAAACAGATGTGCTGTTGAGAGTATAGAAACCCATGGCAATGCTCTCAAGGATCAAATCAAATTGAGCATCATCTTCTGGGCCCAAAACCATATGAATTAGATCCTACACCTTGGTGGACCTTGGATTACAGTGGAATCATATTCTATTGTCGAGCACACAATCTCCATGTCTTCCCACTGGATACCACTCTGAGCATGGTAGCATCAAACTCAACTTTGATGGTAGTACTTGCTGCAACCCAAGACTGGCCATCATTGGGGACATTTTTAAAAATCATTCAACCAAAACCCTAATGACTTACTCAGGCCCAATTGGCATGGTGAATGCAACTTTTACAGAGTCCCAGGGATTGCTGGCCGGACTTAAAGTTTTCAACAGAAGTTAAGGTACCTCCTTGTTGATCGAAAGTGATTCCCGAAATGTGATAAATTAGCTATATAATCTCCCCCCTGCCCTTTGAAATTGGAATCTACCAAATCTTTGACATTTGTTAATCCATACATATATTGTGCAAACACTCATGGCAATGCATCTGTGGATTTCCTCATGTAAGGAACCTCAAGACTTAAGCATCTTACTACTATACCCCTTTTCCTAAGGAGTAAATTTTGGTTCCAATTTTCTGCGAACTAACACACACATACTGTAATTTTGTTTACTCACGGATACATGACAATGTAATAATACATAAATTTTTTACATAAAAAAGAGTGGCTCCTTTTTTGCTAAGTTAGTGAGAGGTTTGAGGGGTATGCACCACCTATTGAACAAATGTGTCAAATATTTACAAAGTGAATATTAGAAGGGCTGAAATGTAAGGAGCTCTCTCTTGAGCTCACTATATATAAGAATCCTCACTACAGTACTCCAAAAGTCACAGAGTCATGGCTGTCAGTATGAGGGCACAACTCTCATCTCTTGTAGATAAGGTTTTCATTATCATTCTTTGGGAGTGTTATGTAAGAATCCTGAGGTTCAAATCATCATGTTATATGTCTCGTACTATTTGAATGGATTCGTTTCAGTTCTCTTTTGCCCTCTGATTTCTTTCTTGCTGAGCACCAAGATTATGGTAGGGAGAGATACTTTCCAAATTTTATATAAGAATTTGTTTGAAAATATCTTTGGGAACCAATTTGCTATGAGGTCTTGGGTACAGCGGCTATTGTGTCTATAGAACTTCCATAGCACAATAAAATTTAATATTGTTCCAAACAGCCTTTTTTTGGGAATAGCCGCCTGAGTGGCCATAGTGGTGGGGCACAGTGCCATATCATGATGTCTAGAGTTCTATTCCTACTGAGGCCCCAGGTTTTAAATATTATTTAAAAAAAATGTGGACATTTTTTAATGATTATTTTTTATATGATCATACCAATAATAATACATGGGATGCCTTCAAAACTCCAAAGTACATCACTGCAATATTTGTAGCTGTAGAGGTTATTGCTTACTCTGCAAAAAAAAAAAAGAAAAGCTTGAGGAACTTAATATGCAGTTTTCTTTGGCTACTAATACAAAATTTGAATCACATTGCTCGTTGATCATCTTGAAAGGTGATCTGTAATTGGTGCTAGGGGGTAACTAGTTCTGCGTAAAGGTGATATGCAATTGGTAATTATTGCTGGCATATGCTATTTGTTCTAGATTTAATCTAATCTGCTCTATATATCGATAATAAAAAGTACTAAAGTTAATGATTGAAAAAAAAAAAGTACTAACTGTCAAATTTTTTGGTATATGGGGATGCGTAGCTGTCATTTGCAGAAACTGAAGTTCATGGCTAACCTGTAATCTGATAGATCTGCAACTTTCTTTGCTTAAAATGTCATACCATTCAGAGTGCATGGTGCGTGAATTTAACAGTATGTATGAGGTTATATCACTGGGCTTGTGTTAATGGCGAGAGTCTTCTTAGTGAAATTTTCTGAAAATATGTTGTCAGATAATATTCTGCCATTGTGTTATACTCAAGGGAAATGGTTTAAATGGTGTTCCTTGATGTGGATTTGCATCTCCCATTGATCTGTTCTTGGTGGCTCTGTGCAGTGGCTACAGGGCATTGTACATTTTAAACTGGATTTATCGCTACTTCACCGAGAAACACTATGTCCATTGGATAAGTACGACAATCATGTCTTCAATCTTTAGCTAGCTTGGATAAATTCTGACTTCTTTCTCGTTACCCCTACTATGCTAATTTATTGCTGAACTCTTCGTCTGTGCTTTTTTGACAGCATGGATTTCCGGGCTTGTGCAGACTGCTCTCTATGCCGATTTCTTCTACTACTACTTCCAGAGGTATATGTGTGTGTGTGTGTGTGTGTGTGTGTATATATATGTTAGAAAAGGCTAACTGCTTCCATAGGTATATTCTGTCCCCTAGGCGTCCCATGTAAATGTTAAATTGGAGTATTGGTCCAGTGTAAGGAGGTTTTTAAGGGATTCACCTTGCCCATAAACAAAATATCTCTTCCACTTTTATAGTTGTTTGCTTGCTTGCGACTTATTTGATGGTTCTCATTTTTGGTAATTTTCACATGCAGCTGGAAGAACAATGTAAAACTTCAGTTACCGGCTTAAGAAAGATCTTCTATTTCTTTTTTAACATTCTGAAGGACCAGGGGGTGCTGCCACATATGGTCAATGCATCGGTTTGCTCTTTCCTGGTGGTGTTTGGCATTCTTTTCAATTGCACCCGCAACTCTTTTGGGGCTTTTTTGTTGTTGGGTTGGTTCTGTTTACTTTTGTAAGAGGGAGGGTTCAGTACTTGAAAAAAGTCATGGTATATTTTTGTATGGGGAGAAGTTTAAAACTGATTATTCAAATGAAAGAAAATAGAGTTGAGACCATTCCTAGATGGAGATTTTTTTTAGAAGTTTGTGATTCAATTGAAGCTGGGAGCTTTACCCTGCATACAAGGCAACACAAAGCATAAACAATTATTGCGAGGTGTTTTTCAGTTGCTTGATCTTTCATGACAGCGTAAGATCATGCCTTGAGTTGTTGCCGTTGCTTGATCTTTCATGACACTGTAAGTTTTGGGTTGTTGACCTTTATTTTTCAGTGTAGTGAACTCAGCTTCTTCTTTTTTTCCCCCTTTTCGCAATCCCTAATTTGGATGTTCTTACATCGTACTCAATCAAACTATGATTCTCATCTATGTGATTCCGTTGTGTTATTAGAAGCACGTGCTGCACAAGCTGGAAGGTCACTATTCCTCAAAGCAGCTTACCTGAAGCATTCACGACCAGCTTGTCTTGGATTTCTCAAAGCCATTTGAGGCTCTGAAACTGTTCAAGGTTTTTTTAGGTTTTTTGTCGAATAATTGCTTTATTTCATTGTGTAAGAACCTGGTTCCCAGATTCACTTTGAGAGTGTAGAAGCTAGTCCCACAAAGTTGATTTAGGAAATCATTTTCAAAGGTTTATAGACTACGTTAGGGAGTGTGATTGTGAGCTTAAACTAATGCTTTTGATTGATGGCTATGCCTTTGATTGATAGCATATACCAATTGCAAAACGCACCCCAGTTTTCCAACAGTTGTTTTTTTCAATTATTTTAGGTAGGGTTAGTGAGGAATTCAAACCTTGTGGATGCAAGGCAGCAATTGTCAATGCTAGTGATTGGAAAATTGTCGATCAGGATTAGGAATTGCTGATGTACATGTTGGCTAGAGTTCGTGGGCCTTATCCACAAGGTTAAGGTTATAATGCTCTTTATTTAAAAAAATTTGTCATCGTTACACATGAAATAAAAAAGAAGATATAGGTAACAAGGGCTTGGACCTCCCACCAACTAAATTTATCTGCAGAAACCATTTACCTTATGTACATAAAGGTCACAATTATTTTTATTCTTTAAATTTAAAAATTGATGGTTGTAAAAGTATCATTGAATAGACATAGTTTCAAAAAAGATATTCTCAGACTTTGGGATTCACCTCAAACTATATTTGAAATCTAATGAGTAAGAATAATTGTGATAAAAAGATAAATGATCTCTTTGCAAACGATCCCATAACTTAATATGTTAATAGTTTAAGGTGCAAACTATAAAAAGTCGCAGCCTGGTGATGTTTTTAAGCGTCTATTTCAATTGGACCAAGTAGATTTCAAAGATGTCTTCTAAGATAGTATCAAATCTGTACTATTTATTTGAAATAGACAATAGATTATTGCAACCTTTTATAAATTACCTTGTATAAGCTTTTTCCTATGGTTGGTATACAACATCCTGTACGTCTTTATTTGTTGCTCTTTATCTCTATTTTCATCTGGTCACAAACGCAAGCACTCCAAATCGCTAATCGTATCGATCCAAATTGGGATGAATAGGTGGGCAATCCACCCCACCGGTTTTCAAAACACCAGTCAACACCAAGGCGATCTCACATGCCCTCTGTGTCAGTCCACACATAAATTCACCTGACTTGTTCAAATTCGCGCACCCTAAACTGTTAACACCACCAAACCAATCAGCCAATACCCACATACATTCACACATACAATTCACACACCTTCAATGTCAACCCACACATAAATTCATCCCACTTTCTTTCAATTCACCCACCCTTTTAAAGTTCCAACAGTTCACAAATTCACCTTAAGTATTGCTGGCGTTTTCTTTACTCTCTTTTCGTCCGGTGTCTGGAAAACTCAGAACTAAGCGTCGACCCTCCAAAGTTCAAAAAACAAAGTCAAGCTCCGACTTTTCTAATTCACCAAACCCAAGTAAGGATTCCAAAGGCAGATCAAGCTGTACTCAGAAAAAAAAAAAAGAAAATCCTTAATAACAAAGTGAACTAGGAAATTCTGGAGTTCTCAGGATTGGATTCGCTGGGCTCCCAATACTTGGCTGTCTGGCAATCCCAAATCCGCCACTTCTCTCCTACAATTTCAAAGAAGCATGTTTATCTTTATACCCCCATACCATCACAATCTGCTCACCCCTCTCCATCTGTTTTCATATGAGCGTATGAAAAGTGTAATCCACTCTCACGACATATCACATGCTAACTCCCTCTCTCTCAGATGCAACAACCACAAACACATATACCCCATACATATAAGGGGCAATTAATATAAAACCGCATACTCAAAAAAAAAGGAAAAACAACCCAGGATTCTCTTCAAGATTATTAGGATGCAAAGTGAAGATCCACCGATATGAACATTAAACAATTCTCCGTTCAGTTGTCAACATGAGTAAATCATGCAAAGCATGGTGTAAGATCCAAACAACCATTCACAAAACCCAAAACTAAGCTGCCAATAATCTGTATTTAGTAGCCATCCTACAAGAGATCCTTTTTTCTATACATGCATAAGTATTCTCTCATACATAATAAAATTTTAGCAGCCATACTAACTATAAGCGGGCACTGCCTGAGATCAAATACCATCGCTGCCACCAGTTTGATGCAGCATGGCGTCTATTTCATCTCCATCCTCCATCTCCAGCTGTTTCACAAAAGCCCAAATTTCCATTAATCAATCTAACATGGGCTAGCACCCAAATGAGATTCATATAAGTTGGCTGAAGATGCACATGAGAGGGAGAGAAAGGGAAAGTGCATGAAGCATCAACCACACCAATAATCCATAATACACGTGTGATAGCAAAAGAAGATTTAAACGGGAATGGAAATTTTACTTCATCGGGGGTTTGTTCCCCTCGGAGGCGTCGGCCATCAAACAAGAAGGCAATGGAGTTAAAATCAACAGACTGTCGGTCACAGTATGCAGTCATCAGCTTCCTCAGCTGTGTGCTTCTCTTGATCCTAAAAAACACCTCATTTCCATCCTGTAATCAAACAAAACAAAACCCTTAATAAAATTAGCAAGGCTTGCAAATGTCAGTTTATACACATGTTCTTCAGAATCCAGAAATTCTGCTTCACTTGACAGATCATAAATTGAAAGTTATTTTTATGCATTTTTAAATTGCTTATCGTAGATAGCTGCTATCCAAGCACAAACTCAGAATCTCCACTTCGAAAGGCAGCCTAGATTGAAATTACCAAATTTTGGTGAGTATACCTTGAGAAACACATAAAAGAATTGTATGAATGACAGAAAACACCTTGGCATGGTATGGTGCAGGTTCTATGCAACACATTACAGCACAATCATAGCAAATTGTCCAAAAAATCACAAGTTATTAAGTTGTTATTAACTAGCTGATGGCAATATGAATATTTTCTCACATAAGTAGAACATAACAAAAAACAAATCATAATAAGTTTATAACCAATGCTACATAAAGATATTAAAAACCTTCAGGATATGGAAGACAATTGCAGACTTCAAAGCCAAATAAGCCCTGCTAAGTATGATTGTGTGAATGACTTTCTCCAAGATAATATAAATATGCAATGAGACCCAGGGACCGACGAAAAAGCAAGGATTGCCCCAATTCTAAGAAAATGACAGGACAGAGACAATGGAGACGGTTCTTTGATCATATGATTGCACTTTTGGGTCCCGAACATTTACCTAGAGAGGCAAATTCAGACACAAACAACCTTGCAAATACATGTCTGGCCAGGAATAGTAGGGTACTTATAAATTATATGGCAACATGATACGGTTGCAAGTTGGCTTTTCAGCTATGCAGGAATTGGGGATAAACAGATTTAAACCACCTTTCTGGACCAGACTTAAAAGCAAAATCCCATCTCGGACCACTCACCACAACCCTACACAATTACAAATAGAAAACCCATAGAATGCAGTCCTAAACCTTAAAAATGTTTAGGGTCCACACACAGAGACTGCAAGGATATTATAAAGAAGTGTTGGGAGGAAAAAAATTAAAAAGATGCACAATGCTTAGGGTTCAAAGAAAACTTACAAATATTAAAAAGAACCCTTAAAAACGTGGACCTTTGAGACCTTAGGTTCTATTCATTTCACACTCACGCTACAAGAGTATCAATTAAAGTTAGTACAACAACAAACAAACCTTGACTTCAGGACAAATAAAACATACTCAAAAAGGGAGTTATCTAAAGCTCTTATTAATGAACCTTCTTTTTGGGCCTCAAAAATAAGGCAAACCTGGATGACCGAAGGGGATTCTTGTACCAATTCTTTTTCTCCAAAACCATGAGTAGAAGGTGCCTTCCCACAAATATCTAAGTTTAAGAAACAAGATGGCTCAACCACCAATAACAAAAAGGATATTGTCCAAGGAGCCATTAGTTTCTACAACAACCTCCTAGGCAGTAGGCATCCTATTTCCTCATCTAAAACCCCTTATGATTCCAAAAATCTCCAAGGAAGAAAACATGTTCCTTCAAAGGGATGTAGCCAACCCTCAAATTCTTCCAAAAATTTCGGCACATACTAGCAGTCCTAAAAACCTCTCAAACCAAAAAAGAAACACTCAGGAGACAAACCATTTTGCAGTCCCTCAATTCAATCTTTATGACCTTAGTCCCAAAAAAAGAAGTATCCCTTCTTTGCTGATTTTAGATCTATTAATCTTTGCAATGTCATCAATAAGGCAATTAGCAAAATCATCGCTGAAGGGCTTAAGTCAGTTCTCAATGGGACCATTAGCCCCAAGCAACGCTTTTCTCCACAATAGAAGTGTCTTTAAGCAAGCTTTCATTGCACATGAGCTCATCCATAACATGGCTACGAACAAAAGAGAGAGCATTTATTTGCCTCAAATTTGGTTTACACAAAACTTTTGAGAGTTAACAGGGAATTGAACTCCAAAGATATGGATTCAGGGAGGGAGAAATTCATAAATTGGGTAAAAACGTGCGCCACCACTAGGCAATATGTGGTTCTCAACGACACCCCTTTTAGATACTTCAAGGGTAAGAATGGGCCAAGGAGACCCTTTCTCCCCATATCTCTTCCATGGTATGTTTTAGCAAACTCACTTAGAAGGGAGATTCCAACCACCTATGATCCCTAGAGTCCCTGCTACTTCCCATGTACTTTACACTTTGGGAATACCAACTACCCATCATATCACTCTCTAAACTACACCCTTTACCGCTTCCAATCCCTCACTAGATTACAAAAAACTATCAAAAACTAAACATTTCTTTAATTCGAGATAAAGAAACTACTATCTCGGTATACCCACTAAAAATTGGAACTAAATTCTCAAGTAATACAATTAATCCTCCTTATTAATGTTGTTATTGAGAGACATTCTCATAAAATGCAATATTGCCATCAGCTTGCCCGTATGTGTGTAGAGAATCCATGTGTGTGCGTGTACAAGTGCATGTGTATCATATATAACTGATTTTAGCCGATTTTTCTTTTTCAATGGATTGTAGCTACCACTAACAGGCTATTGGCACAATCTACACACGAAAGATTTGTGTAAGATGCATCAAGTCATCAAAATATTATCAGCAAAGCATAAGGAAGGGCTCCGAATTGTGCATGTTCATAATTATCAAAAAAACGAAAAAGAAAAAAATGCAAACATAGATTTTAAAACCATCAGCATGGTCCACAAGGTGCCAAGAGATAATGTCACCGCTGAAGCTTCATTCGGGTCCATTTAACACGTAAATTTTGAGGCCCTCATCTAGTATACAAACTGGGGGATTTAAAAGGCAGGAGTCCCTTCCTTTATTTTAGCACATAAAATATATGCTGTACATAAACAAAGGCGAGTCTGAAAGAACTTTCCAGACTGAGCTCTATATATGACATGTTTGTTCTTCAGGCTAAAACCATTGCATGTGAAGTTAAAAAATAAGGAAACCAGCAGCATCCCTAAGGTAAAGCATCATGAAGCACAAGCTGTGGATGTCTAAAAGCACACAACTAGGTAGAGTCAAAACCAGTTGTCAGGCAGCAAGAGGCAGACTCCTGGTGATTGGAAACAATCCTTTTAACCATTTAACAAACACTTGCACCAACCCTAAAGCAGAAAACGACAGACAGTGGGCCAATGTAACCTCTTAACTTTATTCATTTATATATTAATTTACATTTGAAGACTATCCGATGATGAGAAACTACAAGACCTACCACTACATTGAAAAACCAAGATGATGCACATATATATATACACTCATATACCCTTGTTTTGTAATACAAACTTTTTTTTAGTAATGGCACTTTTCATAATTAGGAGGGGTAGGATAGATATTTCTATTAGTGGCATTTATTAGTGGTTAAGAAGCAATCATTGCTACATGTGGGTGACATCATCCTCCATTATAGGTAAAAAATTCTCTTATTGCTTTCAAAAATTTCAATTTACCAATGTTAAATTACCTAAAATACCCCTAGGCAAAGAGGTTATTTTATGGTGGAATAAGGGTATTGAGTGTCCGAAAATGTTGAGTACATTAAGTAAATATTTATATATATGAATACTCCAACATAACCCTATGTAAATGTTGGTTTTCAAGAAATGTGATTTCATTATATTACAATGATATGGTAACATGAAATCATTCCCCATATATATATCTATCTATCTATATATCTATCTATATATCTATATATATATATATATATATATATATATATAAGT
>NW_006497379.1:0-14482 GCF_000471905.2 Amborella trichopoda
ACATACATACATATACATATATGTATGGAAGATGCTAAGGTGAGCCCATGGAACAGGAACAGCGTAAGCCCAATTGCTCAGATTGAACCAGGGCCGATCTGACTATCAGGACTATAAATCGGTAATATAATTTTAGTATTTTTTATATAAATCAAAATAGTATGAAATTTGGAGTATAAACTTTTCTCATCAATATGCACCTAATAAAAATATTTAAAAAGTAATTTACATAACATAAATTGACAAAAATACTTTCGAAACATTTCAATGGTATTTTAGTCAATTTAATTTGTGCGAATAATATTTTTATTAGATTCAACTAGTCTTGAAGAATAAGCGCTCTAAAATTTCACGCAATTTGGATTGGTAGAAAAAAACTAAAATTCAATTACAAAATACAATTGTGCTAATTGCAGCGGTCCATATTCAATCTACACACAAGTGTGAATTCCTCAATGCGCCAAGATCGCCCTACTATTCACTATTTTTTAACCTTAAATGATCTTAAAAACTGAAAGATTAGACTATGATAAGCAATTACTTATTGTAATATACTGACATAATATATGAATGCATTGATGATAAAGATGGCAGAAATAATAGATATGTCTATCACTATCCAAGAAGTATGCGTGTAATTACGAATTTTGATGCTAAATACTATCTTAAATTGCATTTCTGAGAAACATAATAATCACATATATTAATTGAAGAAGTAGAAGTACAAGATTAAAGAAATTACACACTTACGGATTATTACAAATACACAGGCTGGAAAATGATTGCCATTCGTGAGGGCAGTAAGAAGGCAGAGTAGACAAATTACAATCACACATATATGAGCAGAAAGCAAAGAGTAGCAGAAGTTACCGACTTGAGATATGGTACTTTTACAGAGTTGTAGAACAGTATTAAGCGACAGTTATAGAAAGAAAGTAAGAAAGAAAGAGAGCAAGAGAACAAGAGAGAGAGCGAAGACTGGGCTGAGCTTCTTGATCTGCGAGAATTCCTTCAAAAAGCCTGCTTTGCTTCAGGTAGGAGAGGTTATTTATAGCTGGAGAAGGGATGTCTTCGTGATGAAGGTATCGATGCTATTGGCTCTGAAGAGATAAGGAAGCTGTGCTGAGGTGGTATCGATGCTATTGGCTCTGAAGAGATAAGGAAGCTGTGCTGAGGTGACGTTGTACTATTGGCAGGATGAGTGGAATCCAACGTGGCTGGCTGATATTAAAGCCGTAGAAGATTCGACTGACGAAGGGTCATTCGGGAGTCATTCGGGAGACATGAGGGTCCCAGAGGGAAAAGACGTGGTACTCGAGGATAGGTGGGTTGGCGAAGAAGGAATTGTCGTGTGGTGGATAGATGGTGACATGTATACAATAGGAATTTGTACTATGCCGCTGATCTGACATTACTGAGTCAAATCACAAAAGGGAGAATCTTTTTATCGTGCGATGTTGTTGTCTTATGGAGGTGTAGTCATGTCGATGATGCTTTTGCTGTCGAAGCCTGCTGTCTGAAGCAGGCTGTCGGGCTATTGGTTTGGTCGCTGGCTAAAGTCTTCCATCAATAGATTCCGGGACTGAACCGTTTCTTCTGAGGTGGTAGGTGCCGTACTAGTAGGGCAAAGATATTGAGAAGATTTTGCTCTAATTCTTCGAGAGTAGCATTGGGGTGTGTTAGTCCCATCTTTTTTAAGTATGCAGAGAATGTGGGTAAGCTGACTGTATTATGTTCTCTTGGGTTAAGTATATTACTAGGAGGAGGTATTCGTTTAAGGGTAAAGGAGGCAAGATCAGTATTGAAGATATCCCACCATTTAATTTTGATAGTTTTGCCAAGATTAGGGATATACTCATAGTTATGCGCATTATTCTCGGAAATGGTATAATCCCACTTGAGTATCCAAGGTATTTGGTAAATGGCCATGAAATAGAGATGAAAATCATCTAGGTTAGTGCAAGCATTATATTGTGCAAATTTGGTCTGAAAGGCTTGGAAAGAATCGGGTAGAATTTGTGTCTGGGATCCCCATAATAAGAACCAGTGGCGAAACCAATTGGGAATTCTTTCATAGATAGGATGTTTGAATTGCAAGTACCAAGAGTGAGTATTATTTGGATTTTGATATGAGAAAACCTTGTGCCATATACTCAGCATATTTATATTATTTGTATTGAAATTGTGGAGTTACTAATTTTTTCCCTTGTATGGGGTTACAACCCCAATTTTCATAAGAAAGTAATTTTTTTATCTGAAATTTGGAATAAGCATATAATTTTGTGGTTCCTTGATAAAAGTGCACAATAGAAACAGAACCGGTTTCCATGAGAATGGATTCATAATATTCGCGAGTCTTAACTCCATGTGATGGATTTAAGTGGTTTACAAGGTAAAGGGGAGCAAGTTTATTTAGGTCAATTCGCACATGGTTGTCAGAAATTGGTATATCAACCAAGAATGTTGTTTCAATATAAATGGATTTGATAGTAGTGGACGTTTGCTTATTTGGGTATGTTGCCGGATAGAATGCCGGACTCCGGGTTTGTATTGGACTTTGAGGAGGAATTTGTATCAAATATTCAGGTATGTTTGTGGATCTGAGAGGTGACATGGGTATCAAGGTCAATGAGGGATAGCTGGGCATAAGAGGCCCAGACATATTACAAGGTACTAAGTCCATGGCTAGTTTTCATCTAAATTTGTTTGGAGGATTATTCATATTCATATTTTTCTTAGAAGGAAATAGTTGCAAACCGTATGGATTAGTATCTATGTCAGGAAGTGGTGGTAATGTACCCCTGAAAAAATTCACGGGTAAGAAAGTCAGGTAAAGAATTTGCAGAGCCGTGAAAATGCTCAATAGAGAAATCAAAAGCAGATAAAATTGCCTGCCAACGGGCAAAGATTTGTTTGGAAACAAGGTTTTGAACATCTTTTTGCAGAATATCTTTGGCGGCTTTACAATCGGTACGAATAAGAAAGTGTTGGTTAAGAATATCACTTTGAAATTTGTAAACGCAATGAATAATGGCAAATAATTCTTTTTTCACAGTTGAATAATTTTTTTGTGTAGGATTCCAAGCTTTAGAAGTAAAACGAATTAGTTGTTCTTTGGAATCAATTGATTGTTTAATATACCACCAAGACCTAATTCAGAAGCATCACATTCAATTATTTTAAAAGCTGTAGGATTAGGTAGGGTTAAGCACGGTAATTCTTTGGCTTTTAGTTTCAGTCGTTGTACTGCCAAAGTATGGATTTCAGTCCATGGTGGAGGATTCTTTTTTAACCTGTCATATAAGGGTTTAGCATCAATAGCTAGATTTTGGTAAAAATCACTTATATAATTAAGGCATCCTAAGAATATTTGTAATTCAGTTTTATCTAAAATTTTATCAGGAAATTTGTCAGCAAATAGAATAGATCTATCAATTGGAATAATTGTTCCTTGATTTATATTATGTCCTAAAAATCGATTTTTTGTTTGGAAAAGATTTAGTTTTTTAGCAGAGATTACTAATCCAGCATTTTTAACTGTTTGTATGAAAGTATAAAAATGTTTAAAATGTTGATCAAGGGATTCAGAGAATATTAGAACATCATCAATATAAACTATCATGAATTTATAAAAAGGGTTGAACACGTCATTCATTATTTTTTGGAATTTTGATGGTGCATTTTTAAGACCAAAAGGCATGACATTCCATTCATATTGTCCAAATGGGTCACTAAATGATGTTTTACACTTATCTTCTTCCTTTATCTGTATTTGCCAAAAGCCAGATTTTAAATCAAATTTAGAGAAGATGACTGCATGTAAGAGTCTATCTAGTAAATCTTTTTTATTCAGAATTGGATATCGAATCCATTGTAAAACTTTATTTAGGAGTTTATAATTGATGACTAACCGTGGAACTCCTCGTTCTTGTTCGACGTTTTTGTTGACATAAAAAGCAGAGCAGTTCCAGGGAGATAAACTGGGACGTATGAGTTTTCTTTGAAGTAACTCTTTGATTTCATTATGACATGTTTGTAGTAATTCTGTATTCATTTGAATGGGTCTCGCTTTTGTTGGTATTTTTGTTTCATTAAAATTTGGTTCATATGGTAATCCAACAATATGTTGTTTTTTATTCTAAAAAGCTGTTGGTAAATCATTACATATTTCGGTTTAAATAAGTCTTTTAAGTTGTTGTATTTTTTGTATCATATCAGTGTTTTGGAGTTTTTCACTAACATTCTAATGTTTGATTTCAAGTTGTAGTGATCCTAAACAATCTTCTTTTTGTTTGATACTATGTTTGACAGTATTAATTTCTTTGAGTTTTGGTTTATCAAAGAATTCAAATTTAATAGGGGTACCATGGATATTTGTCTCAATACCTGTATGGGAAATAGTAATTGGATATAACAGAGTGAGGAACAGTACACCAAGGATTACAGCTTGGTTGAGTCCTTTGACCATAATAAATGTGGTAGGAAAATAATGACCTTCATTACAAATTTTGCATTCGATAATTTATATTTAATAAATAGTCTACTTCCATCAGCAGTGTTGAAGATTTGAGTAGTTTTATCAAAGTATTTTGTAGGAAGTAGTCCTTCATTAAGGCAATTTAGATCTGCACCTGAATCAACTAAGGCTAGAGTTTGAAATTCATATTCATCGCTTATTACGATGGTTACTAAAACGAACCATTTTTGTGTGATTACTTTATTTAAGACATTTACTGATTTTGTAGTGGATGATTCGCATTGATTTTTGTAATCATTGGGATGATATGATTTGAGCAAACGATCAAATTCAATGGAATCTGAGTCAGTGTCTATTTCTGAAGTTCTATTATGAAGTTCAAGAATTTGAATTCTAGTTTTTAATTGAGCTACTTCGAGCTTGACTGTATTTACTTCGGCTTTGAGTTCAGCAATAGTAGGCTCTTTGTGTGTAGCTTCATGTTGACTTACACGTTTCATAATATCAGAAAAATTATAAGTATCAGGGGGTTTTACTAATGGCATATGTTTTGTTTTTGTTTTTGTTAAATTAATAAACTGAGTAATTATTTCTCGTTTTTCATCAGGGTCAGAGATTTTCTCTATTAAATCTACAATAAGATTATCCTCTTTTGTTAGCGTATGAATATCAGAAATATGACATTTTCCTCAGTGTCAGAACTACTACTTGGAGTTGACCAATAAAAATCATCATTATGTATTGTTCCTATAAAAGATGTTTCACTACTTGAAGTAGTGTCTGTATCTGAACTAGACGATGAATCATATATTTGAATAATATCATATAGTTTATTTCGGATTTGCTCGTCTAATGTAATGGCGTCTAATTTTTGTTTGACTTTGCATTGGCTTTTATAATGGCCAACTTTTCCACATTTATAGCAAACAGATAATGTTTTACTGTTTTGATGGGATTTCTTAGAAGCAAATCTCTTGGTAAACTTCTTTGATTTCTTATATTTGGCTGGAGAAGACTTATGTGTCTTTTCTAATTGATCAATTCGATGTTTTCTCTTTTTATAGAATTTATGTATTTTATGTGGTTTATTTTTATCAATATGATAGCCAAATTGTTCATAGAAATCACCTAATTCATTTTTACCACTTATGTTTTGTTTATCGAGTTGTTTCTTGAGTTTCATAACTGTGCATAAGGCTAGGACTTCGGCACATATTTCTGATGATAATTCACCTAAAGTATATTGAGAGTAGTTGATAGTACCACCATGTTTATTTTTCAGACGTTCTTTGACTTTTTTGGCGAACATATATGGTAGATCTGCTACGAATTTTTCTTTCCAATGGTCAAGGTGGCTATCTTCTCGTATAAGTAAACGAGAGAAAAAAATGTGTTTATACCACTTATAATGGGATAATGTGGGACAACGTAAATTTGATAAAAGATCAGCAGTTCGTGCTTCTAGTATGACAGTATTTCCTATGAAGTGAAGGGCAATTGTATAAATAAGTGAATTGACAGCATCGCTTTCAATATATAAAACATCTTGATTTTGTTCATTTTTTGCTGTCCATTGACGAGTATTTGTTAATATTTGTTGTTTTGTTTGATCATTTAGATGGGAATCCCACCATCCTCTCAGCCATCCAGTAAATCCTGAAACGATGGCTTTTGCAATTTCCTTATCATGGCTACCAGCCATTTTACATGCTGAAGCATACATAGTCATATGTTTCATTGTATCTAGTATGCGATGGTCTGAAATTCCATCAATGTTCCAATCTATAATGGTTTGACCAGTGTATGTAGATGTATGACTTGTAAGGTCTTCTTCTAATTGGATATCAATTGGAGTTGGTCTCTTATAGTATGGTCGAGCATTTATTGGTGGCCAATTTTTACTGTAATTGCCTCGATTTATTGTATCTGGGGAAATATGGTGTTCAGAAAATGCTTTTTGTATATTTGTTATTGTGTTTTTGATTGGAGGTTCAATATTTTCATTTTCTTGAAACATCATTTCTTCTTGGAGAGTCATATTATCATGCTCTGGGATTTTTGTTTTCCCTCTATCGTTTTCGGATATAAAAAGTTTCTCTTTGGGTTCTTTTAGTTCTAATCTGGATAATTTGGAAATTAATTGATCCATGAGTGTTTTATTATCATCGCCGATATGGAATTTTTCTTTGTCTAATTCGGGAGGAGGCTTAAAGAATAATTGTTTTGTTTCTTTACATGATATGGAAGGAAATAATAAATTTTCTATTCTAATAGTTTGTTTTCCAATAGTTTGAAGATAGAGATTTGTATAATTGTTTTGTTCAATTATATGTGGGAGTAATTCCATGCGAGATAGATTAGCGTTGATTAATTTATAAGGTGTAGCTACTGTTTCGTATACTACTATTTGGGATGAAGATCCTATGTTATCAGTATTTGGTCCTGTAGCGGCTGTATCAAAAATTCCTTGTAGTTTAAGACTTTGTTCACGAGGATGCATAGCTTTGATTGTTTTTCCTTCTGTAGTATTGAATACTGTATACTGGGTTTCGAGTATATTTATGTCAAAATCGGGGATAGGAATTTGTTTTAGGTGTAAGATATCTTTTAACCAATCAAATAAACATGTACTTTTGTTTCCTTGCTTTCTCCATTTGTTGAACTTTTTATGGAATAAAGAAATGAGTTTGGGATCAAAAGTATCTATATACCATTCTCTGATATATTTATTTTCTTGGGATAAATAATCATTGATTATGAATTGATTATCTAATTTTTCTTCTAATTGTAAGACTTGAATAAATTATGCTTCATCAAGTTCTTCATGAGCTTGTTTATATTGAGGAATGATAATATTATCTGATGTTCGCATTAGTCCATCAGTTTGTGGTTTCATCGACGTAGTAGATGTTGATGGAATGGTTATGATTGGAGGAATTATGTTATATGACGTAACAGATTTTCTTGCTGGTTCTAGTTTTCGGAAAGAATAAGTACTTGAAGTACTAGAGATCGATGAGTCATCCATTGGTTGCCAAGATCTATTATTTGTAAATTGGATTTCAATATTTCCATCTGTATGTTCAATAATTTTATCTGGAATATTTTGAATTGATGTTTGTGATGGTTGGTTCTCATTATGAATGGACCATGTTTGTGGTAAGATAATATCTGACCAAGATATTGTCTTTGGGATGATGGTATTTGATTTTTCCATATTGGTTTGAAAGAATATAGTTTGTCCTCGTGTATCTACGTGAAGTACATTGGGACATAAAGTATTCATTACTTTGTAATACAGACGATATACGATGGCTATATTTTGAGATCCTATTAGCATATCAAATCCCTGGGTTTTCAGGTTTAATGACAGGACGTTTCAAATATTTGGATCTGCCAGTGATACAGAATAATTAGGGAAACAATTAAAATAAATAGGTCCACTACATAAACTTGATTCAACCATTCCGATTAATGAGTCGGAAAATCTATTATGTTTAGTATCACGTAAACATACTAGGATAGAATTATTAAGTCCTAGGCGAGTTAAGGGTTTAACTGCAATTTGTATTAATCCTATATGGAGATATTTATAATTGTTTGTTTTATGGACTTGTAATATTTTATTTGATAATAATTGGAAATCTTCTTGGTTACTTGTAACAGCTAGAGTCTGTTCGACTGTTTTGATAGCATATCCTATTTTTAGATCGAATTTACCTTTTTTATACACATCTGATATTGGAACCTTTAGTATGTTCCAGTTTTGGATTTGGGTTTCTATATTATTGATGATAATTTCTTCTTTATTTTTAACTCTTAGAGTATTACTAGTAGAACTACTTACTTTATCTGATAGATTCTTAATAAAGTTTTCCATTATTAGGTTGCGGTTGAGTGTTATCTGGACAGTCCTTTGTGACTACCTCTTATGTCTCTTTTGACCTTAGCGGCTCTTCTGGCCTTAACGCTCTTTAGACAGGGTGTCTGAGCATCTCCAACCTCAATGCTCGGACCAACTTTCTTTAATGGATTAATTTAATAAGTTTCCTTAGATAAAATACTTAGTAGTATTAGTTTTACTGTTAACATGGTTGGCTTTGATACCATAAATGCGCCAAGATCAATCTACTATTCATTATTTTTTAACCTTAAATTATGTTAAAAATTGAAACATTAGACTATGATAAGCTATTACTTGTGGTAATATACTGACATAATACAAGAATGCTATGATGATAAAGATGGTAGAAATAATAGATATGTCTATCACTATCCAAGAAGTATGCATGTAATTACGAATTTTGATGTTAAATACTATCTTAAATTGCATTTGTGAGAAACATAATAATCACATATATTAATTGAAGAAGTAGAAGTACAAGATTAAAGAAATTACACACTTACGGATCATTACAAATACATAGGCTGGAAAATGACTGCCATTCGTGAGGGCAGTAAGAAGGCAGAGTAGACAAATTACAATCACACATATATGAGAAGAAAGTAAAGAATAGCAGAAGTTACCGACTTGAGATGTAGTACTTTTAAAGAGTTGTAGAACAGTACTAAGCTACTGTTATGGAAAGAAAGCAAGAAAGCAAGAAAGCAAGAGAGCAAGAGAACAAGAGAGAGAGAGAAGACTTAGCTGAGCTTCCTGATCTGCGGGAATTCCTTGTGAAAGCCTGCTTTGCTTCAGGTAGGAGAGGTTATTTATAGCTGGAGATGGGATGTCTTCCTGATGAAGGTATCGATGCTATTAACTCCATGTGATGGATTTAAGTGGTTTACAAGGTAAAAGGGAGACAATTTATTTGGGTCAATTTGCACATGGTTGTCAAAAATTGGTATATCAGCCAAGAATGTTGTTTCAATATAAACGGATTTGGTAGTAGTGGAGGTTTTCTTATTTGGGTATGTTGCCGGAGAGAATGCCAGACTCGGGGTTTGTTTTGGAGTTTGAGGAAGAGTTTGTATCAAATATTCAGGTATGTTTGTGGATCTGAGAGGTGACATGGGTGTCAAGGTAAATGAGGGATAGCTAGGCATAAGAGGCCCAGACATATTATAAGGTACTAAGTCCATGGGTTGTTTTCATCTAGATTTGTTTGGAGGATTATTCATATTCATATTTTTCTTAGAAGGAAATAGTTGCAAACCGTATGGAATAGTATCTATGATATTATTCAAATATATGATTCATCGTCTAATTCAGATACAGAATCTACTTCTAGTAGTGACACATCTTTCATAGGAGCTACTATAAAAATCATCATTATGTATTATTCTTATAAAAAATGTGTCACATACCCAAATAAGCAAACCTTGCAACATACCCAAATAAGCAAACCTCCACTACTACCAAATCCGTTTATATTCAAACAACATTCTTGGCTAATATACCAATTTCTGACAACCATGTGCAAATTGACCCAAATAAACTTGCTCCCTTTTACCTTGTAAACCACTTAAATCCATCACATGGAGTTAAGACTCGCGAATGGTATGCATCCATTCTCATGGAAACCGGTTCTGTTTCTATTGTGCACTTTTATCAAGGAACCACTAAATTATATGCTTATTCCAAATTTTAGATAAAAAACTTACTTTCTTACGAAGATTGGAGTTGTAACCGCATACAAGGTAAAAAATTAGTAAATCCAGAATTTCAATACAAATATTACAAATATGCTGAGTATTGGTACTTGCTCACTCTTGGTACTTGCAATTCAAACTCTAAATAATACTCACTCTTGGTACTTGCAATTCAAACTTCCTATCTATGAAAGATTTTCCAATTGGTTTCGCAAGTGGTTCTTATTATGGCGATCCCAGACACAAATTCTACCCGATTCCTTCCAAGCCTTTCAGACCAAATTTGCACAATGTAATACTTGCACTGACCTAGATGATTTTCATCTCTATTTCATGGCCATTTACCAAATACCTTGTGTACTCAAGTGGGATTATACTATTTCTGTGAATAATACGCATAACTATGAGTATATCCCTAAACTTGGCAAAACTATCAAAATTAAATGGTGGGATATCTTCAGTACTGATCCTGCCACCTTTACCTTTAAACGAATACCTCCTCCTAGTAATATACTTAACCCACAAGAACATAATACAGTCAGCCTACCCACATTCTCTGCATACTTAAAAAGGATGAGACTAGTACACCCCAATACTACTCTCGAAGAATTAGAGCAAAATCTTCTCAATATCTTTGCCTCTACTAGTAGGGCACCTGCCACTTTAGAAGAAACGGTTCAGTCTGGCAATCCATTGATGGAAGACTTTAGCCAATGACCTGACCAACAGCCCGATAGCCCGCTTCAAACAGCCCGCTTCGATAGCAAAAGCATGACTAGACCTCACCACCGCAAAAGCATCATCGACATGACTACACCTCCATAAGCCAACAACATAGCACGATAAAAAGATTCTCCTTTTTGTGATTTCAGTCAGTAATGTCATATTAACGGCATAGTACAGATTCCTTTTGTATACGTGTCACCATCTATCCGCCACACGACAATTCCTTCTTCGCCAACCCACCTATCCTCGAGTACCACGTCTTTTCCCTCTGGGACCCTCATGTCTCCCGAATGACCCTTCGTCAGTCGAATCTTCTACGGCATTAATATCAGCCAGCCACGTTGCACTCCACTTATCCTGCCAATAGTACAACGTCACCTCAGCACAGCTTTCTTATCTCTTCAGAGCCAATAGCATCGATACCACCTCAGCACAGCTTCCTTATCTCTTCAGAGCTCATAGCATCGATACCTTCATCACGAAGACATCCTTTCTCCAGCTATAAATAACCTCTCCTACCTGAAGCAAAGCAGGCTTTCTCAAGGAATTCCCGCAGATCAAGAAGCATAGCCCAGACTTCCAGCTTTCTCTCTCTCTCTCTCTTTCTTTCTCTCTCTCAAGACAGTAGCTTTCTTTCTTTCTCTTTCTCACTGTGAAGCTGTAGCTTTCTTTCTTTCTCTCTCTCTCTCTCATGACAGTAGCTAAGTACTGTTCTAAAACTATGTAAAAGTACCGCATCTCAAGTTGGTAACCTCTGCTACTTTTTACTTTATGTTCATATATGTGTGATTGTAATTTGTCTACTCTGCCTTGTAATTGCCCTCACGAATGGCAGTCGTTTTTCAGTCTATGTATTTGTAATAATCCGTAAGCGCGTAATTTCTTTATTCTTGTACTTCTACTTCTTCAATTAATATATGTGATTATTATGTTTCTCATAAATGCAATTTAAGATAGTATTTAGCATCAAAATTCGTAATTACATGCATACTTCTTGGATAGTGATAGACATATCTATTATTTCTGCCATCTTTATCATCATAGCATTCTTATAATATGTCAGTATATTACAACAAGTAATAGCTTATCATAGTCTAATCTTTTTGTTTTTAAGATAGTTGGTAGATAGTGCTTAGATTAGGGTGATCTTGCAGCATTTATGGTATCTTGTTAAATTAATAAACGGAGTAATTATTTCTCGTTTTTCATCAGGGTCAGAGATTTTCTCTATTAAATCTAAAATAAGATTATCAGCTTTTGTTAGCGTATGAATGTCGGAAATAGGACATTTACATATTTCTTCCTCGGTGTCAGAACTACTACTTGGAGTTGACCAATAAAAATCATCATTATGTAATGTTCCTATAAAAGATGTGTCACTACTTGAAGTAGTGTCTGTATCTGAACTAGATGATGAATCATATATTTGAATAATATCATAGATATTATTCCATACGGTTTGCAACTATTTCTTGCTAACAAAAATATGAATATGAATAATCCTACAAACAAATCTAGAGGAAAACAACCCATGGACTTAGTACCTTGTAAAATGTCTGGGCCTCTTATGCCCAGCTATCCCTCATTGACCCTGACACCCATGTCACCTCTCAGATCCACCAACATACCTGAATATTTGATACAAACTCCTCGTCAAAGTCCAATACAAACTCCGAGTCTGGCATTCTCTCCAGCAACATACCCAAATAAGCAAACCTCCACTACTACCAAATCTGTTTATATTGAAAGAACATTCTTGGCAGATATACCAATTTCTAACAACCATGTGCAAATTGACCCAAATAAACTTGCTCCCCTTTACCTTGTAAACCACTTAAATCCATCACATGGAGTTGAGACTCGCGAATGGTATGAATCCATTCTCATGGAAATAGGTTCTGTTTCTATTGTGCACTTTTATCAAGGAACCATTAAATTATATGCTTATTCAAATTTCAGATAAAAAAATTACTTTCTTACAAAGATTGGGGTTGTAACCCCATAAAAGGGAAAAAATTAGTAAATCCAGAATTTCAATACAAATATTATAAATATGCTGAGTATATAGAAGCCTCGCACAAGGTTTTCTCCTATCAAAATCCAGATAATACTCACTCTTGGTACTTGCAATTCAAACTTCCTATCTATGAAAGATTTCCCAATTGGTTTCGCCACTGGTTCTTATTATGGCGATCCCAGACACAAATTCTACCCGATTCCTTCCAAGCCTTTCAGACCAAATTTACATAATATAATACTAGCAATGACCTAGATGGTTTTCATTTCTATTTCATGGCCATTTACCAGATACCTTGGATACTCAAGTGGGATTATACCATTTCTGAGAATAATACGCATAACTATGAGTATATCCCTAAACTTGGCAAAACTATCAAAATTAAATGGTGGGATATCTTCAGTACTGATCCTGCCTCCTTTACCCTTAAACGAATACCTCCTCGTAGTAATATACTTAACCCACAAGAACATAATACAGTCAGCCTACCCACATTCTCTGCATACTTAAAAAAGATGAGACTAGCCCACCCCAATGCTACTCTCGAAGAATTAGAGCAAAATCTTCTCAATATCTTTGCCCCTACTAGTACGGCACTTGCCACCTCAGAAGAAATGGTTTAGTTCGGCAACCATTGATGGAAGACTTTAGCCAGCGACCTGACCAATAGCTCGACAGCCCGCTTCAGACAGCCCGCTTTGACAGCAAAAGCATGACTAGACCTCACCACAGCAAAAGTATCATCGACATGACTACACCTCCATAAGACAACAACATAGCACGATAAAAAGATTTTCCCTTTTGTGATATGACTTAGTAATGTCATATCAGCGGCATAGTACAGATTCCTTTTGTTTACGTGTCACCATCTATCTGCCACACTACAATTCCTTCTTCCCCAACCCATCTATCCTCGAGTATCACGTCTTTTCCCTCTGGGACCCTCATGTCTCCCGAATGACTCCCGAATGACCCTTCGTCAGTCGAATCTTCTACGGCATTAATATCAACTAGCCACGTTGCACTCCACTCATCCTGCCAATAGTACAACGTCACCTCAACACCACTTCCTTATCTCTTCAGAGCCAATAACATCGATGCCACCTCAGCACAGCTTCCTTATCTCTTCAGAGCCAATAGCATCGATACCTTCATCACGAAGACATCCCTTCTCCCGCTATAAATAACCTCTCCTACCTGAAGCAAAGCAGGCTTTCTCAAGGAATTCTCGCAGATCAAGAAGCTCAGCCCAGTCTTCTCTCTCTCTCTTGTTCTCTTGCTCTCTTGCTTTCTTGCTTTCTTTCTATAACAGTATCTTAGTACTGTTCTATAACTCTGTAAAAGTACCACATCTCAAGTCGGTAACTTCTGCTCTTCTTTACTTTCTGCTCATATATGTGTAATTGTAATTTGTCTACTCTGCCTTCTTACTGCCCTCACAAATGGCAGTCATTTTCCAGCCTATGTATTTGTAATAATTCATAAGTGTGTAATTTCTTTTATCTTGTACTTCTATTTCTTCAATTAATTTATGTGATTATTATGTTTCTCAGAAATGCAATTTAAGATAGTATTTGGCATCAAAATTCATAATTACATGCATACTTCTTGGATACTGATAGACATATTTATTATTTATGCCATCTTTATCTTCATAGCATTCTTAT
>NW_006497379.1:17177-30305 GCF_000471905.2 Amborella trichopoda
TCCTGGGTATTGTTAGTTTCGTAGCATTGGATTGGTCTGCCCATGAAGCTCTTAACCCTACTGTGATGGATTGGCAGTGGTTGCAGGAATTTTCATTAATCAGCCGAACATGGCATTTTTTAAGGAACTATTGATCATATTATTAAGGCTTTCATTAATTTTTGGATGATTTATGGAACCATGGATAAGATGGTAGATGGTATTGTGAATAGTTTGTAGCCTCTACATGGAACAATAGTTTCTGCCTGTCATTCTCATGTAGAAACTTGAGAGGCACTTATGTAGGGCTAGTTAATACTTCTGTGGGGTTCACTATTTTCTCTAGTGTACTCATTCATGTTTGGGGGCCAGTCATTTGTTCTAACAGTTAGGGGTGACAAAACTATAATCTCCATATTCATCCTTATTCTTTTCTCATCACTTCTTCCACAACGTTTTATACTCATGGTTCTTCTTTACATTTTGTGTTCCTCTCTCTTTCTCTCTCTCTCTCTCTCTCTCAATGAGGTTGTCTATGATGCAACAGTTAAAGATATCAATCTTACATGTTGAATATTTTGTTCTTCTCATAAAAAAGGAGTAAACGTGTAATCATAGTAAGATGTACTCATCAATCTTAATGTACTCTATTGAATCAAAGGCAATTTTGTTATATGTTGTTCTTTCCATTTCTCTTTCTGCTTGATAATGTTGGGTTAACCCAAGTCTTTGGGTGCCTAAGAAATTATTCAGAAGCATTGTTTAAAATGTAAGGGGACATCAATTAGTTCGAAAAGACATTAAACCATGTCATAGACAGGCCTTATATAACGTTACAGTTTATGGGGAACTTTATATGTACCACCCCATGCAAATAAGAATTTGCAGGATTTGGGCATGGCCTCACCCCATGCAAATTTAGCCTCAAATCGCATAGGAATTAAAATCCAATTGATGGGCCTTGTATAGTTTTACAGCTTATTGGAAACTATATGTGACACTAAAAATCTCATTCAAATTAAATAAGTATTTGCATGATTTGTGTATGGCCTCACCCCTTGCAAATTAACCCTCAAATCCCATCCGAATTAAAAATCCAATTGTTGGGCCGTGAGAGAGAGTGAGAAAGAATATGAGAGTTTAAATGGAAATAAAATCCAAGTTGTGGTTTCTAACCCACAGCACCTTCACCCCAAAAGTGAAAAAAGAATGATTGAAAACGAATTTCCCCAATTTTAAAAAACTTGAAGGGCCGTTTGGATAGGAGGAAATTAGGGATCTTCGATATTTGAAATCCAAGGAAATCTATGGATTTTCAATATCAGGGACCCAAGGAAATCTATGGATTTTCAATATCAGAAACTTTTATCATGGGTACTTCAAATCTCTTGTTTGTCTATCTTTATATTTTTACTATAGTTTGTCTAAAACTCAAAATTCGAGATAGTTTCTCTCTCTAAGAAACATGAGATATTTCTCTCTAATTTATTTTCAGCAATTTCTCTTCCTAAAATTTATAACAACTTCTTTCTAAAAATTTAAGAATATTCTCTGTCTACAATTTTAAGAATACTTTCTCTCTAAAACTTAAGATTTTATATAGTTTCTCTCTCTAGAAATTTTGAGATAGTTTTTATCTTCAGAACTTTTAAGGTACTCTCTCTAAAATTTTATATAGTTTATCTCTCTAAACATTAAAAACTAAGATTGTTTCTTTCTCTAAAATTTTTGAAATAGTTTATCTCTAAAAGTTTGACATGGTTTCTCTCCCTAAAATATGATAGTTTCTCCCTACAATTAAGATTTGAGAGTTTTTCTCTCTAAAATTTTGCGATAGTTCATCGCTCTAATTTTTTTGATACTTTCTCTTTCTAAAATTTTAACTAAAATTTTAACGTACTTTCTCTCTTTAAAATTTTTATAAACTCTCTCTCTAAAAGTTAAAATTTGAGATAGTTTCTCTCTAAAATTTTTGCTATAGTTTCTCTCTTTAAAAGAATTTAGGTACTTTCTCTCTGTAAAATTTTCATACCTACCAAATGTTCCCTATATTTTGGGTTGAGGGAGCCAATGAGTGAAATCCATGGGCCTTTGAAATTCAAAAAATCAGCTTTTGGTGTGGAAATCAAATTATGGAAAAGCAGTTCTTATTTTCATGATTTTAAGTATCCTAGTCATTAAGAAATCCAAACGATGGATTTTGGCAATATCCAAGATACTAAAAATCCATGCCTTAATATCCATGTACCCAAACATGCTAAAAAGGAATTTTCCAAGCATGATATCCTCGACTTTACCAGACAAAATTTGGAAGTCATAACTCCATCAAAATAAGACTATGAATCAATGACATAGAAGTAAGCGAAATAAGAATTCCACAACAAAAGACAACCTCACAATAAGTGGATATTATTGCATAATAAGTCATTGAACTTCAACTTGAAACAACTGAGTGCTTGTTCATTCCATAAACTAAAATTTAAAAACACATTTATGTTTATTGATTTGAATGCATAAATATATTTCATTCCATAAACTGATTTCATTATCTGGGACCGAATCTTCCTCTCTTTAAAACAATCTCTTCACTGGCTTAACACCTCTGTCTTCATGAACCACTTAACTGCATTAAAATTCAGCAGCATATCAATACAGTTTTTAACCCTTGTTAGTTCTTTATAAAAAAAAATTGCTTTAAGTGAGACCAATTATAGAAAATCAAAGGAGCTTCATTTAAGTAGAGATTGCTGCAAAAAACTAAAAGATAACAATAACTCAGGTTTAAAGTTTGTGCAAATTCATAACACAATGCCTCCGGGAAAATAGCGTGCAGACCATTAAATCACTGAAATGAACAAACACCTATGAAATGTACAAGCATTTTCAGAATAATTAAAAAATGTAAATTCAAACCATAGTAATTCCTAGAAGCATTATTTTATTCCGCCAAGACACCAAGGTTGCATTTGTGCATATATGGATAACCCTAAATAACCAATATAATCACCAAAAAACAAAACCCATTTGAACAAGGCATCTTGTCTAAGGGTAGAGCTTTAAATTTTTTAGCACCAGAACTACATCTTCCTTGCAATAATTTGCACACAAAATGGCAAAATAGTTGCACGTTATCAAGCTTACAGTGGAGAGAGAGAGACCCGTGTCTGGGCAAGAGAGAGAGACCTTTGGGCTGCCCCAAATTGAGAGAAAGGGAGAGACCCCTTGGGGCTGCCCCAAATTGAGAGAGACCCCTTCGGCCAATGCCCTAACCGAGAGATAGAGAGAGAAAGAACCAAAACAGGGAGAGACCTCATGGGCCAGTGCCCTAATCAAGAGATAGAGAGAGACTCTCTACATTTCCCCATTACTTGTATGAACAGTCCCTTTTGCTACTATATTCCCATTGTGTACGTTATTTAATAATTTTTTAAAATAAACTCTTTATATTTCATCAACCCCATCATCCTTTACTAATATCATTTGATCCTCACTCTTAATGCATTTATTATTAGTATAAGTCCCGACACTTTTTCTCTCTTATTTGTGCTAATTTGAAGACATTTTTTTTTGCCTTCTCTTGTTCCTAATTTATTATATAGATTATCATATGCCTTAAATTTAGCTTTAGTTACTACTTGTTTAGCATTTTTCTTAGAATTTTTATATTATTCTAAGTCCTGATCGCTTCTATTATACTGTCAAATTTTATAACATGATCATTTTTATCTATTGACCTTATGAATCTCATCATTCCACAACCAAGTTTCCTTATCGAACTTTTTTTTTCCCTCTAGATTCTCCTTAAATTTCTTTTGTCACTTTCTTGATACATTCAGCCATCTCATTCCAAAGTACATTGGCATCATGTTCAGAGTTCCATTTTCCTTCTTCAACTAATTTATGTCTAAATAAGTCTATTTTCTCATTTTTTAAATTCCATTACCGAGGTTTTGGATGCACATTACTCTCACCCCTTCTTTTTTTGTAGACGTCTATGACCACGAGCTTATGTTGGGTAGTCAAACTCTCTCCTGAGATAACTTTGCAGCCTTTACATGATGGTCGATCTACCTTCTTAACTAAAAAGATGTCTATCTAGCTGTTATGTGTTCCACTACTATAGGTTATTAAATGTTCATCTCATTTTTTAAAGTAAGTATTTGTTATTGCTAGGTTGTAGCCCATAGAAAAATCTAAAACTGTCTCACCCATCTTATTTCTTTCTCCAAACCCATATCCCCCATGTGCCCCTTCATATGCTCTATTATCCTTCCCTACATGACAATTTAGGTCCCCACCTAAAAAAGTCATCTCTCCATTTGGTATATCTTGGACTATTCTATCTGTCCTCTCATAATTATCTCTTAATTCTATCATCTAATCCTACTTGTAGTGCGTAAGCACTAATTACGTTAATTATCCCTTATGCTAATATGACTTTAATTAATAAGATTCTATCACCAATTCTTTTGACAATAACTACTTTATCTTTTAAATCTTTATCTACTATTATGCCTATGCAACTTCTATTATTATCATTTCCTACATACAATAGTTTATACCCATCTATTTCTCTAACCTTTTCTCTTTTCCATTTAATTTCCAGTAGACACGTTATACTTACTTTCCTTCGTCTTATTGTATCCACTAACTCCATACTCTTACTTGTAAGTGTTCCTACATTCCATGGGGTTAAACGAATCCTATTCTCTTGGACTAGCTTCTTTATCCATGCTCGTCTAAGGTGTCGCAGGAACCTTTGCCTATATTTCACCGCAACCGGGTCGTATTGCGGTGCGTCACTTCTGGGGAATTTCCTAGCTACCCCTTGCTCATTTATCACTATACCCAGTTTTCAGAACAGTGTGTCGCTTTTGGAGAACATCCTAGCATAAATAGATATTATAGTTTATCAGGATTAATGATGGGTTATGTCAAAATTTTATGTTGGTTGCTTACCTAATACAACCATGCCCTTTTACCCAAGCATGGGATGAGTTAAGGGAAAGTTTAAGGTCCCCACCCTTCTTAAACCAGTTCTTACCAAAGGCTAGGGGCCCAAATCCCACTGACTTACCCGTTTTAAGAATGGGCTGAGGCTTTGGTGGTAATACTACTAAACTCCATGATGAAGTATCCGACTCCATTCTAACCAAAGGGTAGGGGCTCAGATCCCCACTGATCTTCACCTTATTCACCAAATAGTAGGGGCCAAAATCCCCATTGACTTACCCCTTTGGGAAAGCGGTCGAGTTTGTGGTGGTAGCACCCCACATCCTAGTCACCAAGTTGTGGTTTTCATTCCCACTCACACCACCCCAATAATATTTTTAAAAAACTAACTTCTGAAATAATTAAAAAAATAAGTAGCGGCCCGTCTTCCCCACTAAATTACAGAAAAAAAAACCTTATATAATCTTTTTCTTATATTGTACAGCTTGCAACAGATTATCCATTTTCAAGATTTTAAAGCGTTTGTAAATCTGCTTGATTTTAGCCATTTTTGGAGTTTGAACTTTTATAATTAGAGATGAAAATAGATTCTCAGACCATCTTATGAATTTTTGACACAAAATTTGGATATTACGACAAAGTTTATAAGTATGTTTTATTTTGATTGTTTAATGGTTGCAACCTCATACATATCCACCTACATATAATATTATGACAAAGTTTATAAGTATGTTTTACTTTGATTGTTTAAAGGTTGCAACGTCATATATACCACACTTACATATGTACACCCATGAAGCAATTGAGTTTTTCTCTTTGTTGGGTTTTGGTAAGTTTGAAGATTCGAGCTCTCGACTTTTAGCGTGTGAACTTTTGTATAAAATTTATTTCATGTTACCCTTTTTATTTGTATAGGGAGCAAGTCCTGCAAAGAAGCTAAGATGTCCGAACCATGAGGCCATGAAAGTTAGTGATTTAACAAGAAGGAGAATAAATGGACCACAAAAAGTTACAAGGAGAAAATAAGCAAATGGAAATTACATTTATTTTTTCAATTTGTAAAATACGAATAGCTTGAAGCTGTTAATTTCTAAGATAAATACCTGTAGATTAAAAACCAAAAGTTGCATCAGATTTAAGTGGGTATTGGGCCCTGCGAAACAAAAAAATAAAAAGAAAACAAATACATAAAAGAAAACCTAGAATGCATTCATAGGATTATCAATACTTGGATGTGTCCCAAAACTACACAAGGAGCATGGGTTGCTAATCGAAATCCTATAGGCCGGTACCCCATGGTGACGGGTATACAATTCGAGCGAACCAGCTCCTTTCTCTTCTTTCTATCTCTAAATCTCTAGCTCATTTCTTTCTTTCATTCCTCAAAAAACCCTCTATTTTATAGAGTCTCTACCTCGTAGAATTGATTATAAAGTAAATTACGTGCGTACACTATTGGGGGAGGCCAATTACCATTTGGTGTCTTATTTGCCCGAAAATTACAAGCGTTACCTCTTCTATTTTTTTAATTAAGTTTTCCCACTGTTTGGCAATGCAAACATGTAAATACCAAAGAGGGCGCTATTCTTTCCTTCTAAGTGAATTCCATTTCTTTCATTCACTAACACTAAATCCATATGCTCCATTGTTTCATTCACCACCTCCCCAAAACCTCGGCAGAAAAAACCCCAAACCCACCAGCAAAAGATGAAAAATGGATTTCAAGTTTGAAAATAATGCATTTTTTGACCGTCAATTTTCAAAAATTTCAAGTTTTCATAGATCTTCTCGGTCTACACTATTTTTAATGCTTTGAATTTTATAATTAGAGATGAAAGTATATTTTAAGGCTATGACAAAAATTTCCCATATTGAAACCATATTACTCAACACTATTTGAAGATAACCTTTACTTTGATTATTTAGACTCTCGGTCTACACAAACCGCACCTCCTACATACCTGGTTAGGTCAGGCACGACCACATGAGTGAACTCCATCAAGGTCCAAAGAACCAAGCCAACGTTACGTGGCTTGAGTCATGCAACATGGAATAGGGGGAAAAATGCAGGTTAAATGGAAAGATACAATGAAATAACTCTTTTCTTTTTAGGGAATCTTTTCATTGTGAAAGAGATAAGTACCAGATTACCCAAAAAAACAAAGAGATAAGCACCATCTAAGGCGTGACTGGTTTTAGAAGGCGCATGCAGGCTTAGGGTGGCCGCGTGCCCGAAATCTCTCTTCTTATACGGAAAATAAATTTATTGAGATTTATTACCAGATTCGAGAGGTTATTAAGAGCAGGCCAGACCTTACAAAAGAAGCTTAGTGGGCAACCATGGCGTCAAGTTCAATCCTCATCCTCAATAATATGACGTGGGTGCATGCTTTGTTTCCTCTCCTGCTTCTCGTCTCTCTTACTACTCTCCATTTTAGTGAAGGAAGAAATGTGGTGGCCCTCGACCAGAAACTGAGCAACCAAGCCACGGTGGTTGCCACAGTGGAATTCGTAGAGGACGACTTCCGTCCCACTGACCCCCATCATAGCTCTGGCGTAGGACACGACACCCCGCCCCCTGGCGCCGAATTTGTTGTGGATGATTTCCGTCCCACCGACCCTGGTCATAGCCATGGAGTGGGACATGACACCCCGCCCCCTGGCGCAGATTTTGTTGTGGACGATTTCCGTCCCACTGACCCTGGTCTTAGCCCTGGCGTGGGACACGACACCCCACCCCCTAACGTTAATTTTGTTGTGGATGATTTTTCGTCCCACTCGCTCCAGTCCTAGCCCTGGCGCGGGACACGATACCCCACCACCTACTGCAAAATTTGTAGTGGGCAATTACCGTCTCATTCGCCGTGGTGCTTAAATTGTTATGGACGATTATCGTCCCACTGACTCGGGTCATAGCCCTGGTGTAGGTCATAAGTGACAGTTATGATGCTTCTCACTCTCTCTTCAACGGGAGAGACAAAGCCTAGCATTGTAGTGTTGGATACATTGTCATGGAAATAAATTTCACTATTCTATTTTCAGATGGTTAAGATCTGGATTTGAGTCATTACTTAAATTTTTTTAATGTTTTTTTAGTGCGTTAATGCCCTCTGGTTCGTAGTCTCTCTTTAAATGGCTGACTTGCACTTTCCTTACCTTATTAAAATTACACTGCACTATAATTGGAACTCTATAAAGATGGAAAATGTTTTGATAGGGCTGTCGTTCTATCAGATTAAGTAAGGCCTCATTGAAAATTGTAGTTTTCACGTCAAGAAACCTTCAAATCATTCATCTCGGCCTGAACTATTATAATAGGAAAAGCCAATCGGATTTCAAGCCCTAAAATAGTGTATATCGTAATACATTATTCAGACTGTCCATTTTCCCCTAAAAATAAGTGTTCACTGATCTGTAAGATTTATAAGATTTTTTTAGCTTGAAATTTCATAGTTTGTATTTTCAATTTGACTTTAAAATCATCATCGAGATTTCCAATGCTCAAAGGATTCGAGGTGTAGCCATTCGCAATATGGGATCTTGTAATGGAAAAGATTTTATTTTGTGGGTAAGATTGTAAAAAATGATTTAAATTATCTTTATTGTCATTTAGTTGATATTTTTTGTATCAGTGATATATAAATAGTATTTTATAATTTATGATTATTAGAGCAATTATCCTATGTATTAAAGATACACCTCATTAGGCATCTGAATTCCTTCTTAAAATACTCAAAATCTCAAGTCCTATTAACTTGGAAAGCCTTGTCATGAAATTTATATCCAATTGCCTTTTACCTTATTGCAATTTTTTTATCTAACACCCCCTTCAACGGCCCCTTTCCTGTGCCATCATTAAAAACTCCCCCTTTTCTATCTCTTTCATCCTTCTCTTCTCTCTCTCATGATTTTAACTTCTTGCTCCTCTCCTCTCTCTCATGGTAGTTGCAGGAGGTCTTGAAGAACACCAAGAAAATAAGAGAGAGAGTACGCATATTAAATACTTTTTAAAAATCATATAATGTAGTTTACGAGCATGTATTTTTTGAGTTCATATAGGGGCATATTCATAATAAATTAATAACAAATACATAACAAATATTTTGAAAAATAAATGTCTTTGACTAATAGTAACATATTAATATACTCTATCATAAATTAAATGATGTAAATATATAATATAAATTTGTAATAATGTACTAAATTGCATATGCATTGATGGGCATGCATTAAAGGGCTATTTCTTTATAGTATCACTTATAAACTTATTTCATTTTGCTTTTTGCTAATAATCAATGCAACAGATGCACAACCATTAATGGCTTTCGACTTTCCTTATTGGCTTTAACTTTCTTTCTACACGTATTATCTAGACAAATAATACAAGAGAAATTTATGTATAGGCACTATTGGGGGTCAATTACAAAATGCGATCACGTTTGTCTTAAATTACGGGAGGCACCCCCATCCCTCCCATGTTTTTTTTGTCCCCCTAAGTTGCCCTCATGTTCGGCAATGCGAATACAAGATAGTATGATGGCTATTTTTTTTCAAACTAAAAAGAATTGTAAGGTATTCAAAATACCAAACAGCTCTATTTGCCAATGATAGAGTTAGAGAGAGGAAAAAATGCATCTCTCTAAATACATCGAACCAAAAAACCCACACTTTTTAATGTGTGCTACCCTTTTCAGTTGCAACCAATGTAAATCCTGCACCGCATCCATTCCACAATGTGTTATAGTTAGAGAGAGTGCAGGCCCTTGGCTCACCCTCCCCGTAAAGCTCCCTCAAAAAACAAAAGAAATAAAATCCAAAAAATAAAAACTATAGAGACGAGGAGAAAGAAAAACTAACAGAAAAAAAAAAGAAGATTTTCTTCTTCCTTCTCTCAGTATAGAGAGAGAAGAACAAATACATTAAGACACAAAAGTTGGTGGTATTTTTTTCTCCTATAAGAGAACCTATTTGAGGGAGAAAATAAGGAAAAGGTTTACAGGGAAAAATAGGTAGTGTTTCTCTCTTCTAGTAAAGGCGAATGAAGAAAGAGAGTGACAAGATAGAGAAAAGAAACAGAAGATAGAAGTCAGTAGTATTTAGATTGTTTCTTCTCTATGAGGAGGCGCTTTCTGCCTGTGAAAACCCACTTTCTCTCTCTATAATGAGGATTTATTAGTAGAAACCACTTGGGTATTCCAAAAATCCTATCTCTCTCTCTGAAACACCTTCCTCTCTCTATAGAATGCCCCATCTGAATGGGTATTCCACAGTCGCACAAAGGGGGCAACAAGAATGGTATCCCCCACCTGTAAAAAAAAACCCCTTCTCTCTCTAAAACTCCTCTCTCAAGCGTCAACTTCTCTGCCTCTGTACATTTTCCTCACGCTCAAGCTTTTCTATGCTATGATTACCCTCTCTTTCTTGCTTGACTTCTCCCTCTCTTAAGTACCAACTTCTCTATTTCTCTCTCTCTCTACTTAACTTTCTTCTCTGGTTTAGCCTCTATCCCCACTTTTACTCGTGGCTTCATGGCCACGCCCGTCTTTCATTTTTACTCATGGCGCCCTTTCGGGTTACCACCAAGCCGAATTTTCTTCTTGGCCATTTTATCCACAGCGTCGTGGCTATGACGGCCTGAAGCTCTCACTTTTACTCATGATGATCCTCATCGGAAGCTCATTGTGCCCGACTTCTTTCTTTTTGAACAGTTTGACCCATAGTATTGAGGTTGTGTCCGTCTTTATGAAAGGGAAGGCCGCCTTCTTGATGATGAATAGGATGGAGGGGACCATTCCACCTCACTTGATCCTACTTATTTTTGTCACATATGAAGTACCATTCACCATCATGAGTGGATGCTTCCATTCAAAACCAACCCAAAACATGTGAAGCCTTTATATCCCCTAAACTTTCAAACCCCAGGCTCAGGTAATTCTAAGCTCTCTAACCCCCACGTGTCATATTCTCAATTACCTAGGAAGAACATTTTATAGTTCGGTAATTTAAATGCTAAACAACCCTTTTATTTTGAAAAAAAAATAGCTCTCTTTCTGTCTGTATTTGCAATGCCAAACATGATGACAACTTCGGAAAAAAAAAGCTGCGGGAGAGGGGGGGGTGGGGGTGGGTGCTTCCCGTAATTTGGGAAATGAAAAGGATATATATTAGATACATATTGATAAATATGCAAATGAAGAGAGAGAGAGAATGACAAAAAGGAAGGCTTAGCTATTGATATGGGTAGAGAGAAATCTAGACCATTGGATGCAAAGCCTATGTTATGTGGCAAGAGAATATGCTCCAATGCTTATAAAAGGAGCTCACTCACCCATTAGAAAACATAGAGAAAAATCTAAGAGCCATTTCCCTTCTCTTTAGCTATCTAGAAGCTGTACAACAAAATTCATTTCATATCTATCTTTCTCTCTCTATCAATTTTAATCAAATTATTTTTGAAGACCGGTATCAAAAGTAGATCCATATCTTTCAACCAAATCATCCGTCATTAATTTGGATGTTTCATAATCTTCAAAAACTGTTACAAAATTATCCTATATAAAAGTACGAAAAGGAAATATAATTATGTGTTATATATTAAATGCATATTGATAACTATGCAAATGAAGAAGTTTAGAAAAGGTGTCAATCTTATAATATGAAACTAAACCGTGATAATGTTATAATACAATCCAAAAAGATTGTTCCAACATTGGAAACCTCCAATTGATCATCTCAACCTCTAGATATACGGATATGAAAAGAAAAAGATTTGAAATTCTTAAAGAAGGTGTGTCTTGTAATGCAATATATGAGACATCCATTTATTTAATTTCCAATTGTTACAAATCAGCTCAGATTTGTTGGAGTATGGCCACTAAGGCCTCATGACCACCATAGTGTTCATGGTCCCTCTCTTACCTTTTATTTTTAAATGCATTTAATTTAATTTTATTATATTATATACTTGTTATAATGGTCTCATTGCATTCAAATCCTTTTATTATCTTTTATGGTGTATTTCATTCTCTTTCTTTCTTTTTCTTAACCACCCATCGATGATATTCTAATGGTCACATTAAACAAAATATTTTTTCTTTGCGGTAAGAGAGAGAGAGAGAGAGAGAGAGAGAGATAGAGAGAGAATGACAAAAAGGAAGGCTTAGCTATTGATATGGGTAGAGAGAAATCTGGACCATTGGATGCAAAGCCTATGATATGTGGCAAGAGAATATGCTCCAATGCTTATAAAAGGAGCTCACTCACCCATTAGAAAACATAGAGAAAAATCTAAGAGCCATTTCCCTTCTCTTTAGCTATCTAGAAGCTATACAACAAAATTCATTTCATATCTTTCTCTCTCTATCATTTTGAATCAAATTATTTTTGAAGACCGGTATCAGATGTAGATCCATATCTTTCAATCAAATCATCCGTCATTAATTTGGATGTTTCATAATCTTCAAAAACTGTTACAAAATTATCCTATATAAAAGTATGAAAAGGAAATATAATTATGTGTTATATATTAGATGCATATTGATAACTATGCAAATGAAGAGGTTTAGAAAAGGTGTCAATCTTATAATATGAAACTAAACGGTGATAATGTTATAATACAATCCAAAAAGATTGTTCCAATATTGGAAACCTCCAATTGATCATCTCAACCACTAGAAATACGGATGTGTAAAGAAAAAGATTTGAAGCTTTTAAAGAAGGTGTGTCTTGTAATGCAATATATGGGACATCCATTTATTTAATTTCCAATTGTTACAAATCAACTCAGATTTGTTGGAGTATGGCCACTAAGGCCTCATGACCACCATAGTGTTCATGGTCCCTCTCTTAGCTTTTCTTTTTAAATGCATTTAATTCAATTTAATTATATTATATACTTGTTATAATGGTCTCATTGCATTCAAATCCTTTTACTATTTTTTTATGGTGTATTTCATTTTCTTTCTTTCTTTCTTTTAACCACCCATCAATGATATTCTAATGGTCACATTAAATAAAACATTTTTTTTTTTGAGTTAAGAGAGAGAGAGAGAGAGAGAGAGAGAGAATGACCAAAAAGGAAGGACTTAACTATTATAGTGGTAGAGAGATATCTGGACCATTGGATGACTAAAGTTGCGTATATGTGGCGAAGGGAGTATGCTCCAATGCTTAATAAAGCAGCTCACTCACCATTAG